>CM068952.1:147129973-147149148 GCA_035128595.1 Eptatretus atami
AGCTGGTGTGTTTATAATTTATGAATCGTGAGAGAAAGACTGTTTAAAACCCATATTTAGATGCACCGTGGTAAATGTGATCCTATAAAGTTTTGTGGCGATTCACCTGAGGAGCTCAGAGGAGTAGGGTCACAAACAAACAAACAAATATTTGGCTTATTGTGGGCTACATTGGTTTGAGTACATTAAAAGCAGGAAGATGAGAGGCCATTATTACCTCTGCCACCAAAGGTGGACACAGGTTGTTTTCACCCGTCTGTTTGGAACAAGATATCTCAAAAAGTTGTGGACAGATTCGGACGAAACTTTGTGGACGAATTGGTTATGTGACAAGAACAAGCCGATTAAATTGTAGTTCAGGTCCGAATCCAGATCCAGCCGATCGGAGGTATACAATAACATAAACTAATCAGCCTGGTAGAGGTGTGCGATCGAACTGAGTGCCCTTCTTGTTGTGTATGCAAATGTGACAGACTAGCTGTTGATGCGGCTAGAAATTTATGTCGATCACATAGGTAAGATGGTCACAGCAGAGGTAGAGCTGAAAAGAGGAGGGGCGACGAGGGTGTCTTATCACAGGCCCGATTGAAGCTTGCTGCACCTGCCGTGAACACGATAGCAAGAAAGATGTGCTGTGTAGAGAACCAGTTGGCCGCTCATGGGAGCATCGCCTTTGACTACGTGAGTCCTGGCAGCTGGGTTAAATCTAACAGGTGTGTTGCACATTGACATTCCAAACACAAACTTTAACCGGTCGGCAGGCCAAAAAACAAGTTACCAGCAGTGGCAGCCGTGAAACACCAGTCTCTCTTCTGTGGACTCGTCCTGCAAGTGTCGCATGTGACTTTTTTTTAAACCAGAAATACAGAAGCCAAGTAGGGCATGCCAGTCGCTGCGTCAGGAGCAAACTAGGTGACCAATGGCTGAGTAAAAGAGAACCTGAAGCAGCTGAGATGTGCTGGGCATCCAAACAACCTTTGTGAAGATTGAGTGGGGGTAGGTAGGAAAGCACTTGGGAGATAGTTATTGTGGGATTCATTTGCTTTTTACAGAGTAGAAGACCCAATCATCAGCACCCTGGCCCCATTGCAAATTCCTGCCATAAGGTGTAAGGGCACGACATCAGTGGTACAGTCGCTCTTCAGCAACGATACAATCATTTGGCCAAATTTGTATCGAATACACATTTGTTTCAGACGTAGTCTTTGGCATTTTTATGTTGCTAGCTTTCATGCCTCCCAGCCCAAGGCCGGAAGCATTCGATTTGTTTAACCAGCTGTCTGTAGGTGTGTAAGCTCTTATATTTTTGTTACCACGATAACATGAACCACTGAAGCAATTTCAACCAAACTTCACAGAAGTATACACTGTGATACAAAAAGGTGAACCGATTCAGTGGGTTCAACAGGTCAAAGGTCATGTGCCCTTTAAATATAATTTTGTGGACCATAAGTCGAGTTAGAAGAATCTGATGTCTTTCTACTTTCCTCGTTTCTCTTTTGCGTGACCTTTAAGACCAAACGTATAAGCGGGTTGACATGTAATGCAGGCAAGATGCATATCCAGACGCATTGACATTAAATTATATTTTCTAGTTTGCAAATGAAGTTTTTTTGACTTGGTAATAGTTATTTATAACAAATGTGTTGCATTTTAGCTTGCGATACACTGATCCCTGGTTTTCATTTTGAAGAATGTGGAATAAACAACACAATTTAACATTCTCCACTTGGTCGTTGAATCCCTGCCATGACCACGTGCAGTCTTTACAAGTGTTTCACAATTGTGGCGCACTTCCCTTACCTCCTCTCTCCATCATCCTCCCTTTGCCTTTTCCCAAATCACTCACACAAGTATGTATGTAATAAATATGACCTCATCTCATTTCTATACCTTCCAGCATGTCACACACATTCTGCCCAATGGTGGGTGAGTATTCTGTGCATTTGGAATGAAGCGGTGTTAAAAGTAGGATGGAGAAGTTTGAACAGAACATGAATACTACAGCGTTGACATGCTGGGTTGGAGTGTTGCTTGTGCACAACTTTCTATGAATTTCCTCTCAAAGTACAATTTTTATTTTCCAGTCTCAAGCCCTAGGCTGGTTTACCCTTCCAAATCACGGTGCAGCTCCGTGTCTTCAGCTTCACTACCCCCATCGACTCCCACTGTGCCCCATGTTTGTTCGGCTGGTGAATTGGCTCAGTCCGTCGAGGCATCTGCTGCAAACATGGCTGCGGGCCTTTTGTCCACTTCCAAAACTCAGCCTTTATCAATGCAGGTAAAATAATTATCAATGAAGCTCTGTCATTTGGATAAATGTTACTCAAACCAGTGAGCTGTTCATGTTCAATGCACTAAGTTTTCACACATTGAAATAAACAACAAAAAGAATTCACTCAGTTGCCATGATTAATTTTGTGCTGCAGGAGGAACAGCTAGGGACCAATGGGAAGCTGCAAAGCTTCCACACAGACAATCACAAGGGCTTGTACGAGATAAGAAATGACAGAAGCGGCCGTGGAAGTAACGGGCAGTTCAGCAATACGAACAGACATATGCCAAATGCAAAGCAAGACCGCGATCAACGAGCAGGGGAGCAAGAGACCGCTTTGTGCAACACAGACATTTCCACTGCTCACGCTGCACTTCCCCGACGGGCACCACGTCGCAAGCAGCCTCTGCCCCTCTGACCCCTCCGACCCCTCCATCCGCAGATCCGTCCCCGAGAACGCGAGCAGGATGCCGGTTTGGGATTAAAGTCGATGGATGATTAAACCCAAATTTGTTTTTGATAATTTGATGGTCGTTTATGGAAGCCCACAATTGTGGCTCTAACTTTTGTCATCATGACAGTTTTGTTATTCAAACGACACCTCTTTCAATATCAACATGCGACGCGTTGAATGTAGCTTTGCGATGGATTCAAATTGCCTCAACTCCTTCCTTTCCTTTCGTGTACCCAGTTTGTGAACAATTTTGAACAATGCAATACCAAATGAACAAACGATAAGGAAATCGAGTGCCTTTTGATTTGCAATGCAGCAGTAAAACTAACCCCCCCCACCCCAAAAAATCCAACTGTTTGTACAAGTTGGCTTTTTACCTTTAACACTACATATGGCAGCCATGCTGTAGTTTTGAATCGATTGGGATCAATTAAATCCAAAGGAAATGAGAGGTGGGCGCTTTGGTGTGGACGGTTACAGAAGACGACCTTTTTTTTATCCTGCACAGTACCAAAATCGAATCTTCACTTCCTCTTTTAACAGCTACGGCTTTGATGCCTGTGATGAAGTATTCAATGCTGAATCTTTGCATGATTGTTCGGTTTGAAAATATCTCGCCGTTGCTGGACCATATCGATTTGTTCTTGGTATGTTCAGCATTTTCTGAAATATTTATTCTACCGGAACAAAGGAAAGCCCGTGATAAGAATTCAGCCTTCGGAACCACAAACATCACTCTCATGTGATGTCGTGTCTGGTTTCAGACCACGCATGTTCTCCTACAAACCTTGGCAAATTAAATAAACAATGCAAGAGATTTTTTTTTTAATTTTTAATATAAAAAACCACTTGTTGGCACCAAGCACAGAAATATGCTAACACCGAATCATGTACGATAGATGACGAGACGAACCAGGCCTCACACCATGGCAGACAGACGTATCACTACTGGGCCATGCGTGTTGTCTCGCGGAAGAATGCAATCACTTCTTGGTTGATGAGGAAGATGAAGCGTAGACTGCTGATCTAGAGCGTAACAACAAAACACTAACATCACTTGGCCTGTTTTAATCAGGTGTGCCAGAAGCAAAGGTTGGGTGAACCAGTGGTACGACAGTCAAATCGAGTCCCTAATAAGCATCTGGCAAATGGCTTTCCCATCCAAACACGTTTTACTAGCAGTCCAATAAAAACTTCATCATCATTCATTTGAAAGTCTGTTCGCATTCCATACATCAGCTTTATCCTCACGCTCGCAAGCCATTTCCCACCTTTTGCAGTCATGCCTTTTTGTCTTTTAAAGGAAAGAAAACTACTTTTACTATCAAAACCCCCACCCCCCCCCCACAAATATTATCCTCCAACTTTGACCTTCCCATGCAAAGCTTTGAAACACCCAAATTAAAAGCCTCCACCTGACGTCCAAGCACTCTCAGAGTGACAAGCCATGGGAGAAAGAAACCATTAAGAACTCGATTCTGGCCACACTCAATTTTTTCCTCTATCCCAAACAGCTCGTTCATAAAACTACAATTTATAGCAATCATTAAATATTTTGCAATTGACTCATGGTTGTGCTCTATCACTTTTGATTTAAATAAATATAAAATTAATATATATATATATATATATATAATATTAATATATATATAACGAAAGGAGCACACTGACCAGAGATGTAAGACGACACTAACATGTACACAAATCATGCCGACACATCACCTCCAGGCTGGGATGGTGTCCGTGTAGCACTCAGGTCTTTGAAGACCGAGATTTACGCCTTTATGGTCACGAATAAATGAAAGCGGGGCCTGCCGATTTCATCCGATCCAGATTTCTGCCGATCCAGATTTCATCCTCGTCATTTCACGTCTTGGGTCAGTATTCTCCTTTCGTTAAATCCATTGTCCCTGACTGCAAACCTCCTAACTGGTGATTAGGGCAGAGACAATGTGTTCGTGTGGCAGACGACACTTGTTGCTAACTGGTCAGGCAGCAAGTGCTGTGATGGGACTCAATGCGTGTCCATGTTTGTCTGCCTCGTCAAGTTAAGGGAGTTTGGTATGTGTGTGTGTGTGTGTTTTCAGTGAAAAAAAAGACATTTACTAAAATAACACTCCAAAAAGGTACTTGAATAGCACTCCGAACAAAGCTAACACAACCAGAAACCAAAGATATTATTGTAATCTCAAAATCAATGCACAACCAGTTGCTTGTCCAAGACATTGGGAAGGCAGAAACATCTACATACCTCCACAACGGAGTTGTTGTTGAGCTTCCATTTTGAACCGGTGAGCACGGGCTTTCCATCGATGTAAATTGGTCTTCGGCCTTCGTTTGAAATGATAAACTCTCCACTGCCCCTCAGTTTTATGACACCTTCGAAAGAAAAAAAAGGAGATGAGTTTCGACTGAAGCCTGAAGGCAGTTCCTTTAGCAGCGGTTCGTTAATTCATGCTCATCTGCTCTGTGATTATGTCAGATGTTTGCACTAAAGTGATGGGGGCGGGGGTGGTGGAGCGGGGATGAAATGACCTTCACTCAAGCTGGCTAGAGATGGAGGGAGTATGTCAGTATGAATCTTGGGTGGTACACATACCACTGATTGTGTGGCAGACACCTTGGGTTCATGATCACAATTAGAGTATTAACCCAGAAATAACTGACTTCACATGAATAGTGGCCCAAATCGGCTCCAAGTCACTCATGCTATGCTCTCCAAGCGATTTATCAGAAGCCGTCAAAGCAAAACGTGCGCCTCAAGGTTCTGCATATCCGATGCTCTCAAGTCAAGTTGAACTGAGTCGAGAGAGTTGTCCATGTCACAGACAAAAACACAACTAGAAGGCCAATCGGTAGAGTGCATACCTTAGCCAGGCTGATTCGTTTACATTTTATATCACACCGATAAGCCAGATCTGGATTCGGACATGAACAAAAATTTAATTGGCTTGTTCTCGTCACCTAACCAACTCATCCAACAAGTTTCGTCCGAATCCGTCCATAACTTTTTCAGATATCCTGCTCACTGACAGACAAACATGGGTGAGTACGTACCCCTGCCACCGAAGGTGGTCAAAGGTTAACAAAAACTCATGGAAGAGCAGAACAAAGGGCAAAGGCTAAGCAGATAAAGCAGGATGAAGGGGAAGCGGTTCGACAACAACACACTAATGCACTATGGTATGAGGAAAGGAACTGAATATGAAAGGGGGATGGAATCAAAGAGGACGTAGAAATAGGAAAGACAAAGATGTGACAGTAGTCAGACTTGAAGAACCTGGAGGGGAGAGCACGAGGCAACAAATGCATGAAAGATGGGAAGTTCCACAGGTTAGAGAAGAGTACGACGGAAGAACAGATGAGTGTGGGAATCTTAGACTTCGGGATGGTAACAAGGTAAAGGATGATGCTTCCATATCAACAGGAAGATGTTTCTGGAATGTGCTAGAATAGCATATAAAGGAAAAAAAAAATCATTCAAATAAAATAACTGGTAGTGTCTTGTGCAGGTGCAATTAAAGTGGGTAAAACGCAATCTAGTAAATTGTAGCAAAAAATACCAAGGAGGTATGCGACGACAAATCTCAATTTCTCACCTTGCTTCCGTGAAATCTTCCAAGCTGGACCCTCAAGGGACAGATCCACATCAATCTGGCTGTGCTTTGTAGCTCGACCAAGTGTAATCTGTTGAGGGTGGGGAAAAGCACGAATTTTTTTAATTATTTTTTACATTGAGTGATACTAAAGTTGGGTCATGGTGGGCTTTACGTGCAGAGAACCAGAGGAAAGTGATTAAGACTGACCTCACGTGAGCGCATTAGGTAACGCACAAGTCGTCCACGCAGCACAGCCAGCGTCTGGCTATCAAACTCTGGTGTACTTGAGCCTGTGGACCCCACAGGTGCAGACACCATGCAAGTGCAACTTCTTTACTCGTGTGCTTTGGAGTGCCAGAGGTGCACATCCATAAAAGTCCAAAAACGCAAGCAAGCGAAAAAGCTCGTCGGCAACACTCCATCCACAATAATTTATTTTATTAGTCAGGACGGAAGACGTCTAGTCACCCTGAAAACTTGTTCTATTCTCAAAGCATGCAATCCTTAAAATAAAATAAATAAATAAAATAAAAAAATGCATTGATGTAAACAAGGGGATGATTTGATTTCAAAATTAATAGCCGATAATATTGAGGGACAGTTCAGCGCAAGAATCATGATAGCAATTACCTGTCACACTCTCCACCATGGCTTGCCACCGAGGAAGTTCTTGTTCAAGTTGCCGGATCTCCCGCTTTTGGCGCCTGTCCGCTGCTGCTAGCTCTTCAGTGCAATGTTGAGAAAATAGAATGCAAGGAAATCAAAAACGAAGAATATAAAAGTCAAGTTTTAAAAGGAAATGTAAAAGAGAATGATGTTGGGAGGAAGCGGAAAAAAAAAAATTCGGAGACTGTACAGGACTTGTGAGTGGGGAAGAAAAACAATATGTTGAACAGAAAATGAGACATTATGTAAATGGTCTCTTAGGATGAATATTGTACATTCTGGGCAGGGAGTGGAGTATCTCTCAATGATGCCAAGTGCTGCTGGACAGAGATAGGTCTGGCCATCCTTTGTTCAATGCAAAGTGGATAGAAGCTTAGAATTCACTTCACTGTGCCGAAACACAGATCACAAACCACTGTAGCTCGACCCCCAAGGCACTCTACTTCCTCTACTACTTGCATAACCCAGCAACGGCATTAATGAATTCTTCTTCTTCTTCTTCTTCTTCTTCTTCTTCTTCTTCTTCTTTCAGTGGCCACAATTACACCCAGTTCTCGCATAACGTCGTGGTTACGTTCTTGTAAAGCACGTAAACGGAAACAACTTTCCCCATAAGAAACAGATAAAATACACCAGTTACATTCCACAGCCTCCCTTTGCCTCATAAAATACTGTTACGAATTCTGGCCCGCCAGGCGTGCGAGCGATTGCGTAACTCCAATCGCAACCGCGTCGCCCACCGGACGGACAATTCAGTCGTGACCCTCCTGGAACTACCGCCAGGAGCCAGTCACGGGTGGGGGTTTAACCTCACCACGATCGTGCCAATTGCCCACCCGCGCAGGATAGGGTTGCTCGCCAAATTCGACCTACCTAAGTACCTGCGCGAGTGGTCGACCGGGCGATCGTACCTCGCCGCAGGTCGGCCTAGGACACGAACCGCTTAAGCGGTCCGTTCCGTGCTACAGTGATAACCGAGCGGTGTTATCGCCGACCTCGACGGATCAGATTCTCTTCTTTACCCGGGTGTTCAAAACCCACTACTAATTTATTCTGCGATTCAAGATGGCACTTTCAATGGGGAAAGAGACGACGAACGGGATACATTTCACACAAGGACATTTATTAATTATAGCAAGCACATATTGCACACACAACACAAGCAAAGAATCATGCAATATACAAGCGACAAAGAAAGTACTACTACGACTACGATGATGTACAGTCACTTACACAGGTTTACTTGTCGGACACGGCGCACCCACACACAAAAAAACCAAAGGAAAAACCCTCCTCACAGGCAAGGGGGTAGACGGGGTCCGTAGACCTTTATTGCGTGGGCCGTGGATGACCGAATAGGCCCGCGAGACGGTGCTGGTTACCTGCCCCTCGAGGGGCGACGGTCGGCGAGCCCTCTCGGCACTCTCCTCTCGTGCGCGCCTCAACCCGGGACCACTGCTCGCAACCCTCACGACTTGGCGCCCAGAGGGAGAGACGAGCCTTCGCCGATCCAGAGCCCACTTCGACGATCCAGAGCCCGACGAATCCAAACACGACGATCCAGAGCCCGAAGAGTCCAAACACGACGATCCAGAGCCCGAAGAGTCCAACACAGACGATCCAGAGCCCGAAGAGTCCAAACACGACGATCCAGGGCCGAAGAATCCAAACACGACGATCCAGGGCCCGAAGAGTCCAAACACGACGATCCAGAGCCCGAAGAGTCCAAACACGACGATCCACCAAGAGAGAGAAGCACTCGACCCCTACAGAGAGAGAGGAAAAATCCAACACGATGATCCAGGCAGGAGAGAGCCGAGCCCACGCGTGGTCCGCCCTATATAGCGTGGGGCTCCGCCCCTTCGCTCCACCCCCTTTTTGGCTCCGCCTCTCCTCTAGCCCTTTCGAGAAGCTCCTCGAAAAGGGGCGTTCCCTCCTCATGGCCGCCTCACACCCCGTATCCACCAATCGCCAGCGAGCTCTCGCAGCCTCTCCCGTCAGCCCCGGCGCTGCAAAAAAGGCGGAAAACTCGCGCGCCGTTGTAGGCCTTTCACGGGGCCTTCGTTGAAGTCTTCGGACGGTCAAAAATAACGATAGAACACAAAAACGGCTATCTCAAAGAGTCGCAGCCCGATGAATCACACGAATTCCCTTTAAACAACGGTGGGGAACTATCTGCACATAAACTTAGCGTCATAACTGATCTAAGGACCCTTTATGGTGTATTGCGAATTTCCACAGCCGTAACAATACATTACATACAAATAAATTCAATGGAATTTTTATAGAAAATATATATTATACATCCAAAAGATAAATAAACTAAATTAATGTTTAATTAATAAAGATAATACAATTATTTTGTATTGTACTCACTGATGGGCAGAGGTGGAGTGAGTGTGTGGTGGGAGGGTGGAAAGTCACTGAGACCAGGAGGGGGGCTCCCCTTCCCACTCTAACACTTGATGGGTGCTTGGGAGCCATTTCGAATGGTTACAGGACAGTATTTATAGCAAAAACACTCAAGTACGCATGTACCCTGTGGAAGCTTAACAAGGACTGGGGAGAAAACGCGAGGGGCCACTGTGATGCTCCGCAAGAGAGCGCACACCAAGATGAGAGAGGGTGGCACGACACACAAAGTAGTCCATGTTGGGCAACAGCATTATAACGAATCAGTCGGGTCGTAAAACAACGTTGTCGGAATCATGGGTATGTAAAGAGTAGCAACGTTATAATGAAACGTCTCGGACAACGTTAAGCGAGGACGGGGTGTGTTCCCACACTATTGTGGGGTTGGCTGGGGGAAGCTTGGCTCATGTATTTCACGAATAGGCTGGCCAGGCCTGACGTTCGACGAAGGTTAGGGTGGGAATTTGGAATTTGTTCAGGGTGCCGCCGGTGATAACTCGCCCACTCTTCGCGAAGGACATCATGGGATATTTAACGTCTCTGAACTAATGCCAGCAGACGAGACGCCCAGTTTAACGTCCACCCCAGGCTAGACAGCTTAGAGGTGAGTGTGTGTACTTCTAGGCCCTGTTCTTCATTGCACCGCCCGCGAGCCACCGGTGGCCGAAAGTGCGGCCCCTGATGGGCAGCCGATAATACACAAATGTGAAAACACTTCATCATAATCAGTTATAAAGGCTATCAAATTGACCCAATGGTTTCAATTGTGTGTTCCAACGCAAAGCATAAAAGTAACATTTCTACATCAGGATATGGTTGCAGTATACAACTACACTTGGAGCCCAGTTAACCACAAATAAGAAGAGTACGTGGGGGCGGGGCCTAATAGCAGCCATTACAGAGTCCTGCAGGCGGTGTGGCGGCTCTCACACTGATGTCTTATCAGCGAAATTGGCCCCCCTCCAAACCAAGAGTGAAGATCGCTGCTCAAGGCCATCCTGCCAGCAATAACTGCATTAATGCACACAATTACAAAATCATCTAGAAAGCATCCCAAAATGCAAAGCGTCCACTTTGTACTCAAGCTAAACTTGACGAAAAGAACAGTGAAATAAATGGTAAATTTCATTACTTGGTGCTCTCCGTATTGTAATAATAAAGGTTTGTTGAAAATTTGATGACAAAAGATGAAATGGTGAAATTTTTTTTTTTTAAAACAAACACGCACGCACACAGCCACAGGGAAAAAAACCCAAAAACCATTCCAATCAATGCCGGTCTGTGTTTATAAGAAATTACAATTCAACCCATGACATGTCCTCCTTCCCCCACCACCACTGGAAACTTATTTGGAACTAACAGACAGACAAGTAAGGCCTACATTTGTTGAGAAAGCTTTGCCAAAACCTTGTCATTGTACACCAGAAGGGATGTACAGGTAGTGGAACAAAAAATGGAAACACCGATGTAAAGTTACTTATAGGGCATTGGGCCATCACATGCGGCCAGTACGGCCTGTATGCGCCGTGGCATAGAGTCCACCAGCATCTGGAATTCTGCAGGAGGGATGCGGCACCATTCTTCCACGAGAGAAAAAAAAATCAATCAACACACCTATCTGATGAAGGTGGAAAACGCTGTCTTGGGTGCCGTTCTCCCATAAATGCTCGATCGGGTTCACATCTGGTGGCTGAGAAAGTCATGAAACATGGATAACATCAGCGTCATGCTCATCAAACCATTGGGTGACCATGTGCTCTGTGGATGGGGGGTCTCCTCTTGCAGCCAGGATAGCCATGATTATAGGCAACCAGGCCTGTGCGTCATTTTTATATATGACCCTAAGCATGCTGGGATGTTATTTGCTGAATTAACACATGGGTCACACCTGTGTGGAAGCCGTTCCTGTGTGTCCCTCATTTATCCAGGTGCTTCCATTTTTTTTGTCCACTACCTGTACATCAATTGGACAAAGTCAAGTGTTCCATCAGCAAAAATCATGGGAGCCAAAGAGCACACACAACACAACAAAGGGCATGGCAATGGAATGACTCCAGAGTACACAGTCTGAACAAAACGACAAGGAGTGGATGAACCCAGAGGCATGGGAAGTGGACTGTAATGCTCAAGGGTTTCGTTTAATTGTTTTTCAGGAACAGATGTTTTCCCCCAACATTTAGACAAAATGCAGGGTGGACGAAACATTTGGAAGCAGAATGCAATCATGAAAAGGTGGATAAGATGATTTTGCTCAAAATCACTTCATGTTTCAAGGATAGCTGAACAACAGATGCCAAGCATTAAACGTGGAAATATGATGACTGAATTTGACAAAACGGTAATTTTAACTCCACAAAAGTATGCCATTACTCATAGATGCGTTTTATGCCAGAGACACGGTGAATCACAGCACTGCCAGAAAGAGGACTGGGCTGGAGTATCTGGAAAAGCAGTCATCCTTCCTGGGGGGATAGTGATTCTGGCCTCGCCTTTCGCTTATCTCAGCAAATTGGTATAATCATCAATAACAAGGTTGTTACAACAAGAAACAGCATTCAGATTCGACTGCTGCCCTTGAACAACTCACTTTGTGGAAACTTCATTGCTTGGAGTGTCGTTTTCACCAAGCGCCATGTTGGAAGAGGCCTGTTCTTGTTTGTTGAAGGCTCATCCAATGGAGAATGTATGGATTTTTTTTAATACCTTGTACAAAGTCAAAGTTTTTTTTGTTTTTTTTCTTTAGCACCTTTTATGGAAAAAAAAAACCATCACATAGTAATGAATACAATTAAAAAGTAAATAAATAAAACCTTAAATGTTAAAACACCTACTCATGGTCTGTTCACTCTGATTTGATTACCATTCCCAAGGAGTTGCAGTAGCTGTGTCCAACAAGCTGACTCCTATGGTAGTCGAGGTGACACCAGTCAACGAGCGTATTATGAGACTGAGGATCTGTCACTCTCTGGTCGTCATTTCCCTGGTCTCTGTGTACACTCTGAGGTGAGTTATCTCACTGAGGAGACCTATGCCACACTTGAGTTGGTGGTTGATCAGTGCCCCAGGCTGTCTGTACCTGCTTGTGGTGAGAATGTTGAGGTCACAGAGAGATTCACTTAACTTGGCAGCGACATTCATGTCTCCGCATATTGTGAGCAAGAGGTCAATCGATGTCTGGGGAGTCATGGATTTACTGGACCATGGGGTGTGGCACTGCCGGTACCTGCGCGGGAGGACGAAAGTCCAAGTCTTTTAGTCCTTGGTGTTTCCAGTCTTGCTTTACGGATGCGAGACTTGGAGTCTGACCAGGGATCTGAGACGGAGACTTAATTCCTATGGTACCAGGTCTCTTCGGAGAATCCTTGGCTATCGCTGGTCAGACTTTGTGTCCAATGAGCGGTTGCTGAGAGACTCGGATGAGATTTATTACCTGCATAGTCCGTGAGCATCAGCTGTGGCTGTATGGACATGTGGCTCGTTTTCCTGACGCTGATCCTGCTCAACGGATTCTCAGCGAGGGAGCCTCGTGAGTGGAGGAGGCCAATGGGCCGACCACGTGGTTGCAGCAGGTTGATAGATATATCGAGGAGATGGGGATGGGTCGGGCATCTGCCTGGGGAATGGCTAGACGGAGGCCCTTAGAGTACCGGCGGAAAGTGGATGTGATTACGTGCTGCTCCAGCGCATGCTCCCATACCCAACTCGACTGTGGGATATTTAATGGATCCACAGCTTAACGTTTATCCAAGGGATGTTGTAACACAACAAATCACACAGTTTAATCACCTGGCGAAGAATAAAACCCACACCAAACAGGTCACAGGCAAGAAGGAATGGTGAAATACAATGCCTGTTATGTACAAGCATTTTGAGCAAAGTATTAGGTACAGTGACACGTCATTAAAAATCAAAATACAATTGAGAATTACAACCCTGCACCAAGACTTTAACAGGGTATACTAATGTCTTCACTCTCGGGAAATGCAAATCAAAGCGGATTTCTTAATCGGACAACTAAACTTACAATGTTAAAAAGGAATTATCCAATGCGATAACCATTTGAAAGTCAAGATGGTAGTGAACAAAATCATGCTGAAAAATTGGTCTCACAAGTACTTGTGATGGGAATAAAACAAGTCAAGGTGCACTTCGGGAGACTACACCCATCAATTTCCTCTAACGCACGGCCACCATAACCGATGTCACGAACGAGAGAAAGAATATTTTTTGTACCGCCTTCCCCTTTTGAACCATCCAGAGCAATAAAGAGGGAACGGTTTCGAGATCATACAGCCAATGACTATTAACCAGAATCATAAGATTTGGACAACAAAACATTTTGTATGCTGGAGAAGGTTGGTTCGTTAATAAATATTCCTTCAAATGAATCTACACGCATTGAATTATTCATCAGCGTATGGTCTGATGGTAGGATAGCCGAGCTAGCCTAAGTTTGAATCTCGGCCCAGCTCTAAACTGTCGCACTGGTGTTTCCTAGGCAGGGCAATGTGGGTGGGTGTGCGGAGTCCACCGGAGGACGATAACCCAGGAGACCCGTCTGCCAGTACTCGTCACTGGTGGACTAACCATCATGTATAGTGCCTTTCGTGCAGTGTAGGCAAGTTATCGCAGGTACCCGAAACAATTTCCAAATTCCTGCTTGAGCAGCTTTCAGTTGAACAGCAGGCTTGCCCGGTCAGCTCGTAAGAAATTTGGGCAAAAAATACATTCCCATGCCCTTCTCACAAAAAGGTGGGATTAAATGAAGAAGACCGTTTATAAGAGAACCACCTTGTTCTGCACATTATCTTTGAATCAGATTCCAAATGAGAGCAAAACAAAATGTGACATCTTTAATGAAAGAAGTTACTCACCATTTTCCAACACTTCATCACTGGTGTCCCTAAGGAAAACAAAGCATTTCAGAGCAAGTTCACCAATCAAAACCGACCTAAGAACACAAAGTAGTACACCACACCTGAGTTCGTCGTCATTCATAAGGTCTTCAGCATCTGAGAAATTCATAACTTGGTCTCCTTTTGGTAACTGCTGAACTGTTTGGGGGTGAAAGGAAGGTTTAATGCAAGAAAAAAAATAAAATAATGAATAATATCAATGGAGGGAGATATGTCTTCATTCAAAACAACGACAAATATGGCTCATGAGATGCACTTACCAAACACACGGCATCATTAATGGACATGTATTGATTGTATTCCTCCAATCTTGTCACCTCAAAATACTGATGACCCATCAACACGTCAATAAATTTTGAAAATTGAAGAAAAAAAAATTTCCACTCTTTTTATTCTATAGTACAGGATATATCTTTTCATCAAAATTTATCTTGAAAGACTATCTGTATGTATAATACACCAATGCAGTCTGTCTGTCCCACCCTGAAACAAGGGAATGCTCCTCAGAGAGAAAAATATATTAAGTAAAAGTGGCTTCAAATGAATCCAAAACTCAGGGAAAATAACTTTTTTTCAATCGGACAAAAAAATTGAACCCAGGCGGTGTATAGGCAACGGACTGCTGCTTCGATGGCTTCCCCATTTTTATTTTTTTTCTTTGCTGTGAAGAAATATATAACCGACAATTGTTGAGCTCCATCATCCAGCGCAATAATAAAAGGATTCCTTTTTTTTTCTTTTCTTTTCTTTTCTTCATGTTATTTTTTTATATTTTTTAACCAGGGTATTCTGATAGTTCATCTTAATGAGTGAACATCTATGGTACCAGTGATTTTGAGATATCAAGTTTTATTTCAAGGCTATTTGATGTTTATCTTCTATTTGATGAAAACATAATTTAATGCACATTTTGCTATTTTGCGTCAAGTTTAACATTTAATATCACAATTGTAGCAAAATTAGGAAACTTCTGTTTGAAGAATTTAGCATGATCCCCCAAACTCTACAAATAAAAGACAGATCAAGTAGTTTTTACAACACAATTAAAGGTTCAGGAGCATATGTTGAACAATCTAATGGAGGCGCAAAGGCAAAGACCAAACAGCATTTTGAAAGAGATGTAATTGTAGTTTTTACTGAACAACCAGCACACTTACATCAGTAAGGCCTAAGTCACATTTGCTCTACGGCGAGGATACGGCGACCGTACGCCCTCTGAATTTGGACAAACGTGTGGCGGCCGCAGAGTTTCTGCGGTGGCCTCAGGGTGGCCCTACGCCGTTGGCTATATTTTACAGGCCGTAAGGTCGCCGTGGAATTATAACGCAGAGTTATAACTTTTTTCATTTCTACGTTCGCCGTAGCAATTCGACAAGCCGAAACAAAATAAATGGTAAAAAAAAAAATTAACCATTCGTTACCGTCCGTCTGGCCGCACGTTCGCCTTAGGGCCCCCTGCGGTCACCGTGCGACATCAAATCAAAGACCATACGGCAACCCCACGTTTTCGGTCTCCACAATTTCTAAGACCTAAGGCCTAAGTCACATTTGCTCTACAGCGAGGATACGGCGGCCGTACGCCCTCTGAATTGACAGAAACGTGCGGCGGCGCCGTATAATTGCTAGTGGCCGTAGATTTTGGAGACCCCACGGCCGCCGTGGCAAATGTGACCTCGGCCTAACCAATACACATCGGTGAAAGTAAAAATGAAAAACAAAAACATTTTGGAAGAAATAAAAAGTGCCTTCCAAGCACAACAGCTGTGGACTGCAGTTCAACAATGGGCAATGAGGATCAGAGGCTACAAACTGAGAGTTATGAAGACAGAATGGTAGTCAATCAAGCGTCTTGTACTCAGAGAGTAGTTGATGCATGCAATTGTCTCCCAAGAAAGGTAGAGGCAGTAGAGAGGTTTAAAAAACATGGAATTATAGAGGTACCCAGCAACACTGGAGACAGAGGCACATGTGAATATTGGTAGGACTGGACGGTTACTTATAGGTACAGAGGGGTTTAGTGATTGTGACGTTTGAGAAGGTCTCTCGTGAGAAGGTGAATGTGCTGTCATGTCAGTGTTTGTTTATTGAACATCCGACAACCCCCACCTACACCTCTGCAAAAATAAATAAATAAAAACCCTGGTAATGGAGGTAGCTGGTGAACAACTGATGAGAGTCTACTTTCGACTGGCCTGAACGAGATAAAAGTTGGGAGTAAATTTAGATACCGTAAGCAGAATTGCAAGACTTAAACATGCCGATGAAGTGTGGTGATGATGTGTGAAGTGGTGAGAAAGAAGCAAGCGACTAAGAGACAAACAAACAGACAGTCACATTATTTATATACATTCGGTGGAGACACGTTCACATTCCTGGATGAGCTAAATTTCTCGATTCTTGGAAGCCAAATCATTAATACTCATGCTTTCAGTCCCGTTTAAACCTCCAGCTCTCTGGAATGCCAGGTCATTGTCTTGGAAACATCACAAGGTTCTCCTCTTCTTTCAACATGATTTTCATCAGATCGATGGCTAAGATTGGTGATGCATGGAATATTCCACTTAATATCGAGGTTTCCGACAGCCGATTTGGAGTTGGCTCAAATTGTGGAAATAATCCTGATGGAGATGTGCACTCTGACTCGCAGCTTCATTGACCACACCCTCTGGGACATGATGCTCCAAAATTGAGTCATGAGACTGTTCCCCATGTAGTTGGACTTTCTATTGATGGTGTTCACACTTATGCAAATGGTATGCATGTTTGGGTAATTCAGACACTTTAGAAAAAAAAGAGTATCGAATCAGTTTTGGGAGGATGGTGTATATCATTCCAAGTTTGTGCATCATTCGCCATAACCTATAAGGTACTTACAGATTAAACAAAGATTTGTCGAGCAGTACAAGTCGTTCAGAAGAGAATAATATATAAATAAATTATTTAATGTGCAGCATCCTCTTCAAACTAAATCTCAAAAAAAAAACAACAATAAAAATAAAAATAACTTATCTGTAGCCTCTTAAATCTAAATACAAAGATCACATAGCAAAGCTCATCTCACCAGTCTGATCATCCAGCAAGTGATATTGCTTCATGAGCTGCCAGTGTGTTTGCAAGACCTTCACTGTGCGGTAGGCATGAAAGGTTTGAGCTTCCTTTACTAGCAGGTCCTGAAAGACTTCCAAGGTTGGCTGACTCGACTTCATGGGGGGAGGGGGGGGGGAGAGGGGAGAGGGGAGAAGAAAGCGCGCACACACAATCATCATAATCATGGCGGTACTTCAGAACTAAATTAGGACTATAGACGGAGGAGATGAGGTTGGAAGGTTTGGGCAGCAGTGAGTGGTTAATGGAAGGGAAAGGTAAACTGAAGTTTTTATTCCCCCCCCCCCCATTCAAAATTCGAAAAACGAATAAAATAAGAACAACAACAACAAATCCCATCCCATCACACAAACACTACATTTTTCATGCAGTCATGAGCGAGAAAAACAAGCAATGCAAAGCTGGCTTTTTAATACAACAATATTTTCAATACAACAACAACATAATGAACCCAGCTTCATCGAAATGGAACGAAAACGAGTACAAGGCAGAGTTTATAACCTAAAAGTAGGCAGAATTTAGTCATGAAAATCGTCTTCTTAAATGCGGGTTTTTTTTGGATTGCAAGTCCCCTCCCAGTAGGAAATACAATACGTAGAATTCTCAAGACAAAATGTGATAAAGCCTTTGGTAACTGCTTAACGGCTATGAACGTAATGCAAGCGACAATTAACAGGACAATTATACGATTATAGCTGTTAAGCAGCAAAATTCACATCTTGAATTGTCACTTTACATACCATGCTTGCTGTAAGCACTTACCGTCTGCTTCGGCTTGCACCACTTACAGAGCAAACACCTCAAGGGGTGGTGTGAGGGGGTACCTTAAAGATTCAGATAATATTTACAGGAAATAAACCCAGAAGAGCGAGAAAGCATCGTAAAAGCAAGCTGAATAAACTTGACAATGAATAATTTCTAGAGGAGTAGGGCAATGTGCTGAAGCCTTTCAGGCCACATTATTATTATAAATGAAACCAGAAAGTAGAATCTGACAGGAATAGATATGCCTCCATCCACATTGGACTCACTGTTATGCTTGATGTGACAGAGAGAAAATAAGTAGAAGAAAGACATCAGACTTGGTATTCCAACGCTGGTGGTGTGGAAAAGGAGATTGACCATGTGCTCGTTAATGGTTGCTGGAGAATGGTCCACAACTGCAGGGTCTACAGGAGTGCTCAATTCCTCAATACCGACCACAGGCTTGGTGGAGCAACTCTGAAGTTGCAGCTTAAATCCAGGAGAAAGGTACCATCCCAGCCAAGGCTGGATGTTGGCAAGCTCAAGGATGAGAGGGTAGCTGAGGAGTTTTGCAAACAGGCTGAGTGGAGATTTGGGGGGTCTGGGTGCTTTGGGGAATCCTGAAGAGTTGTGGAGTGCCTTCAAGACCACCATTCTTGATGTTGCCGGTGGATGTCTTGGAACTCGCCGAAGGGTGAAGCAGAATTTTGTCTCTCAAGGCACACTGGATACCATTGACCAGTCGCAGGACCAGACTGAATGGCAGAGCTGATCTGTTCAGAGAGCTGAAGTGTGACGCGAAGGGTGGACAAGGAGGCCTATGTGCGAGGAATCTGTGAGGGGTAGAGCATAACCTGTGGTCAAGTGATTCTGGTCTTGCTTACAGGGGAATTCTCGCATTGCATTCCTCCAAGCCCGTCCCTCGATGTACTGCAGTTCGAGCGGAAGTTGGTGGACTCTTGACAGAGGAGTTCGAAGTGAAGGCCCGCTGGGCCGATTACTTT
>CM068952.1:147161258-147174710 GCA_035128595.1 Eptatretus atami
TGAAAGTATCAAACACCCGTATTACACAATATAAACCAATAAGACAGGAACAAGATGGTTAATCATGTGCAATCTGATGAATGAGTCAAAGGTCAAAGTGTCGAATGAGTCAAAGGTGAAAATGAAACACAAACTTCTGTTGTAGGGCATAAAATTACAGAATAGAAACACAAATGTGGTGTTCCACACTAACAAGGCCATTACCTAGGCCATGTGTTGCTGATAACATATTGTCTTATGAACCCAAAGACGTGGTCCTTTATAGTTTCTAAGACATCTCTGATCATATGCACTGATTGTAAGTGATATAAAATGTTCCAGATGAACTAAAAAATCATAATCATTATCCAGTTCTTCAATATCCTCATCTCAAACTTCCCCATTGTCTGACTCAAAGATGGATGCCTGGTTCTCACAGTCTGGCAGTCTGCACATATCAGTGCATTTCAGTCCGTTTGACAAACACAACATTTTGGTAGTGAATACTTCCTTTTACAATTGCAGGCCAATAAATCAAGGACGGCCTCAGGTGCTGGCTGCCATCCATCCGTGCACCACCAACTGTTCAACTCTTCTTCCTTCTCCTCTTCCATCCTCGGCCAACAGGACTTGGTCATTTAAATCATACATAAAATCATGAACCTTCAAATCATTAAGATGGTTTTTATCAATGTATTTGTAGCCTGAATGCAAGAAAACTAAAAGTTAAAACTTTTCTTATTTGCGGTATTTTCGTTTTGGGGGGTGGGGTAAAAATAATAACAATAACATTTAATGTACAATAACATTTATAATAACATTATATCCGACTTAAAATATATTTTGTTATTTTAGTTATGATTAAATTTTCTTCAAATTCATGTAATTTAAACATGGTATCCATTAATTAGGGTATGGGCAAAAAACTTCCGTCCCCACTTTTTACGAAAACAAATCATATGTTCTTGCAATGTGTCAGCACTGGACTATCATGCCTGTAATTGCAAACACTAAATATGAGGCTAGTTTTAATAACTGTTTTGAAAAGCAAATAACATGGAGCTACGTGCTAACAATTTCAAGAAGATATAGCCTATAATAAGGAAACCATTAGTTTTAAATAGAATGTCCTCTTCTGTCTTCCGCCAGTTTCAGAAAAGTATATTTTGGGATGGGGTTACTAAAAGACTAATAACACACAAAAGGCTACCACAATGCAATGCTATCACATAGTTTCTGACTGTAGAGATGTATACCCTGCCAAAAAGTATGAGCATTATTCCCCTCGGAAGGTACCGGTGGCCAAAATTACTGGGTCTGGCGCATGGCCTAAAATTAAGGAGCTTGGAGTGATTTTCATGTAATATATCAAATATGATTTTCACGATCTACTCGAACAGACTCATTGAGTATATCAACGAAATATTAATTTCGATTTGGGGATCGGGTATCATCCCGGACTAAGTAAGTGTTGAAATCTGTGAAATCTGATAATTTAAAGAAACTAGTACGTGCCCGTACGTGCGTGGCCGTACGTGCAAAAAAAAACAAAAACTTTCAACCACGTGCCAGAAACATACACCACAGGCCGTTCTTTGCTCTCACGTGCCCGTACGTGCGTGGCCATACGTGCAAACCCCAAAAACAAAAACTTCAAACAACCACACAGGCCGTTCCTTCGCTCTCGTAACGACGACTGGATTGGGGCATTGTGTTTATTCTATAATGCCATAAGAAATCGAGAAATTATTAGAATACAGTAAGTCATCAACTATCCGGAAGTCCGTACGTTGTAACCCGTAATGGGGGCGCGCGTGGCCGTACGTGCAAAAAAAAAAAAAAAAAACTTTCAAACACACGTACGCCGTAAGTACGTGGCCGTACGTGTGTAGGCCGCAACGTGCAAAAAAAAAAATAAAAAAAACTTTCAAACAACCACACAGGCAGGCCGTTCCTTCGCTTCGATAACGACGACTGGATTGGTGCATTGTGTTTATCTATAAATGCGCATAAGAAGTCGAGAATTATTAGAATACAGTAAGTCATCACTATCCGGAAGTCCGTACGTTGTAACCCGTAATGGGACCGCGGCTGAAGGATCTCTTCCCCAACCGGCCACGCCTACGCAGCACGTGTTCTGTCATTGGTTTGGTGAATAAATGCCCATAACTTGGGAAGCACTTGTCCGATTAATATCAAACCTTGAAAAGGCACAATACTGCAGGTCCCCAGCAAATATAGCTGGCAAGTTTCAATAGATCGGACCAGTGGTTGTCGAGAAAACAGCGGTCACAGACACAACAGACACACCACTCACAGATTGCTGGAATTATAGATAGTAACGAGTCTTATAATTCAGCCGAAATACCATTTATTTTAATCAGTAAGGGGTGTTCCTCCTTCTCCCAACATACATTAAGAAAGAATGTGAAATTTCCAAGCATTTAAACATATTTGTTTCTACTGTTTTGGGGAATATATTGAGTGAAACAAAAATTTAAGGAAACATGCCAAAAATTAACCAGCTCATTGAGCTATTGATTGAATGCATTCACTACTAAACCTCGTGCTATGTCCCCCAGAGGAACTGCTTATGCATTGCACTGCCAGACTGTGTCTATATTTTCGGAGATTTCGCGACATGCTCGACAAGGGAAATCAAAGCAATCAGGTAAAAAAATAAAAAAAATAAAAAAAGAGTTATAAACGTTTGAGCCAAACCGATGTAACCACATGACACGTGCACAGACGAGCAGGCAATGGTGGATATAGATTCATTTTATTTCATCGAACTGTTACATGCCGCAGTGAAGACCAGCTTTAAAGTTAAAGGGATCCTTGATGTTATGTACGACAGGCCTGGCCAACCGTTCTTATAAACCATTGAATTGGAGTGCTTAAGCCACGCTGCCCGAGCGCCGCTTGTAGATAAGTGGTCCACGCCTCCGCCACCCAGAGCGGGTCCGCTCCCAGGTGTGTCCGCGCTCCGCCACCCAGAGCTAGTGGTTCGCGCTCCGCCACCCAGAAGCTAGTGGTCCGCGCTCCGCCACCCAGAGCTAGTGGTCCGCGCTCCGCACCCAGAGCTAGTGTCCGCGCTCCGGCCACCCCAGAGCTAAGTTTGTCCGCGCTCACGCCACCCAGAGCTAGTGGTCCGCGCTCCGCCACCTCCAGAGCTAGTGGTCCGCGCTCCGCCACCAGAGCTAGTGGTCCGCGCTCCGCCACCCAGAGCTATGGTCCGCTGCTCCGCACCCAGAGCTAGTGGTCCGCGCTCCGCCACCGCAGAGCTAGTGGTCGCGCTCCGCCACGACAGGCTAGTTGGTCCGCGCCTCGCCAATCCAGAGTAGGTGGTCGCTCACGCAAGTGATGTCATGATAAACCAATTTCTGAAGCAGTTTGTTAAACAGGCCGCAATGACTTTTCTTTACGATAATAAGTCCCCCCCCTCCCACCACCACTCACACTGTTGTATCGAATGCTGTTCATCAAAGCTAAGAATCCGCTGGCATACAATCACTCTTGTAAGTGCCTATAGTTTTAAATTACGAGTTGGAGCAATTCATGCACTATAATGATGCAATTTCCAGCGATCTACACTCACGGACCAGTTAAAAGTATATCGTCGAAATATGGATTTCAGCTTTGAGGATCAGATATCGTCCGGGACCAAGTGTCGAAATCTGATAATTTAAAGATGAAGAGTTTATAACTAAAGCCGATAATACAGTACCTATTAAGTTTAAGAAAGCAACTGATTCCCTCCTTCTCCATATAAACATTCAAGAATATGTGAAATTTCCAAAGACTTAAAACTTAATCTTTTTTCCTGTTTTGGATAATTATAATTGAGTGAACAAAACATTTAGGATGTGCCAATTAACCAGCTTCTTGAGTTATACGATTAATGCATTCACTGCGAGACCTCGTGCCCTGCGCCCAAAAAAAGAAAGGGGAGTGCTTATTCCGTAACATCGGCCAGATATGTCTATATTTTTAGAAGTTTCACGAGGTGCTCTACATGGAATCAAAGTAAATCTGGTTGAAAAACGGACATTTAAAAAAAGTTTATAACGTTTGCAATGGGACGCAAACCCAATGTACCAACGAGACGCAATGCACAGAAGAGCAGACAACTTGCGGCATTATCAACTTTGCGATGTCTCCAGGGTTGTTCCACATTAAACAGCCTCTCTTTTGTGGTTAAATCATTATTTAAACAAAATCCATTTAATTTCCTTAACTGCTGTGAGGCACGGTGAAGACCTGGCTTTAAAGTTAAAGGGATGTTATTATATGGTATGCAGCACAGCTTGGCCAGCCCGTTCTTTATAACCATTTATTGAGTGCTGCTTGAGTGCTTAAGCCACTTATCGAGTGCCCTGCAGTCAAGCGGCGGGACAGTTCATGTCCTGATGGGGATGTCCAGTTAGCATTTGCTGCAGGTGGGAGGTAACATGAATTTACAAAGGTTACATGTTTCTCTTTGTGAAGTTTCAAAGAAAAATATATTTGACATACCCGAATTTCCGAAGCCCATATTAACATGTTTTCAAAATAGTTCAATTTTTTTTCCACCTGCACACGACAATTGGCAGCTGTTTTATCAAGAATTAATGGTTTATCTACATCTCCCTGAAACGTCGATAATGCAACGTTTTTTATAAATTAATCCAAAAACAAAGGGTTAAAACTACTCTGGGATTATTGGGTTTATACAGTACGTACTGCATCGGTAAATCAACAACGACTTCAATCTGCCGATTCTTGAGAGAATTGTTGATATCGGCAGGCACTAATACTGTGTGTGTGTTTTTTGTTCATAAAGCTACAACATTTTCTCTCCTGCTAACTCCCCTCCCCCGACGTGTCTGGGCGGTGATCATGTCTGGATGGTGTTTGTCTCGGGCGTGTCCCGATAGATGGAGTTTTTGTCCAGACAAGAGTTTGTCTCCAAGCGATATAATTTTTTCCATATGGAAATACGGTATTGAATTCTGAATATACGGGAATACGGAGGAAAAAAAAAAACCGAAAACGTTTTATCACAACGATAAAGAAAGGTGTTTACCATGTTTAAGAAACCTGGAACACATTCCTCCTCCAATGCTCGTGTGGAGACCCAGTTTCGGTCTTTTTGGCTGTGTCCAGAAGTTGGGGATCCCCTGTCGGTGTACGATACCTTTGTCAAATTGAGCCAGAAACACGCCTTCGACTCCGCAAATTGGTCTAAATTCATAAAGGAATGGGACGGTCAGTATAAAGTCCCAACCAGCATTTTTTATTTTATTTTTAGTATTGTTCATTTTATAACCTCTCTGTTCCATTCCACATCCGAAAAATCCCCACCAAGAAGTAATTATCGTCAACTAGCTTCCCTCAGTACAATGAACCCAATTAATTACACCCATTATCTCATTACCTGTAGGCTACATAATATACAATGGATCATCTCAGCGGTGTGCAAATCATCGTGGAATTAAAACTCTACGAGGCAGATACCTACCGACGGTTATGGGGACAGGAAGGATCACAATACTCGTTAAAGGTAGTTTTCCTTTGAATGTTTTGCGCCGCATTCAACAGCTCAGTTCATATTGGTGGCGTGTCTGGGTGCCCATGGTAAGCGTTTAAGACCGGTCGCTTTAGATTGTTGACTTGACACAATAGTGCCGGATGAAGTAACACAAAACGATTTGACATATTTCATCGGTTTCTATTACTTACTCATCAACAGAATTACAACATGGCAGGATAAAAGCGTAAATGCTGAGTTGAACAAACGTCCTGAACTCATGGACTTGTAAGTAAAGCAACGTCGTCTGGGACCCAGCCATCGGTTTGCCCGGCCGAACGCCTGAATTGTGACGTCAAATCGATTCCTCATTTGAAAATTCAATCTATATTCGATTTTTTGAACCCTGCTATCCACCTGCATAAATACATGGAACACATAATGTGAAGATTTCAGAAGTATGAACAGAATATGTTTGGAGAAAAAAAGGTGTGTTGGAAGTTTCCAGATTTACACCCATTCATATTATGAATTTCTTTTCTTTTTCTTCAATATTTCCTGTAAAAGTCCCCAATAAAACCCGGATCATATGGCGCTGCGATTGTCGTCATCAACGTGACATAACACAGTTGCTCCCTACTCGTAGGGTGGATTTAAAATAAAACATTTATAATACCGTATACCGAAAAAACAAAAAACAAGTAGCGGTAACCCTTCAAAGTACATCCATCCCCAGGCAATAAATAAATAACTAAGAAGGGCACTCGGTAGAGCGCACACTCCGCCCAACGTAATGCCTTGATCCACAAATAACATATCAGGCCCACACATTTTTGAATGGCCATTCTATGCAGTGCTATATCGGTTTTTGGCCCTATCTCTCAATGGTGAAGAATCCTTAAAAAATTAGTAAATCTCGTATCCAGATCCGGATGGATCTTCATCAAAATTGAATCAATTCGTCCTTGGTCCACAACCCAACCTGTCCACCACAGTTTTGTCCGAATCTGTACACAACTTTGAGACCATAACCTGCACAGAGACAGCCAGACAGCCAGACAAACGGACAGAGAGGCGTAAAAACAAATAACCCCCTTCACCTTTGGCACCCGGCCATGCTGCCCTTGCAGCACATGGAGTCGGAATTGGGAGGCAGCGGTGTCCAATAATAATTGATTCGTTCGATTAATTGCAAGAATGAAAATAAACAAAAATAATAAGCTAAAGTAATTAATTTCTCAATTAAATTGCATAATAACATTCCAAAAACCACCACTGTGCTTCATTTGAATCCACAAATTCTTGAAAATTAATTTAATTAATCGAAAAATGAATAATTAATCGATGAATAAATAAATCAAAAATACCCTTGATAGTCCAAATCAACTTGGTCACTGTCATGTCAATCTTACTAGCTCAAAATACGTATGCCTGAGATGTTTGCCAGGATGAGAAATAATAGTATTAAGTCATTAGTCAATTAATCGATTGATCAAAATAACAAGGACAAATGTGTCCAAGAGCTACGTCATTCACACCAGTCAAATCTCCTTGCTAAATGCTAGCTTCGCAGGGCATCAGGTCCCCCAAGGGTATGCAGGTGGCCAGGGCATCAGGTGCCTCAGGGCATCCGGGTGGCCTCCAGGGCATCCAGGTGGCCAGGGCGTCAAGTGCTATTTAGGGCAATATCAAGATGCCTCCAGGGCATCAGGTACCTCCATGTAGCCTCCTGCTGCTTCACTGCGCCTATTCTCACCCCCAAAAGGTTTTGTCTTCACCAGAAGAAGAAAGAAGCACAAGAAGAAGAACAAGAAGAAGAAACAAACGCGGAGCTCTCTTCGAGCAGCGTTCGCTACGTAACGCGGCTAAAAAATTAACCGTTTTTTGCCGAACACATCTTCTCACTTTTGTGCCCAAAATTTTCAGCTTCCTACCTCAAAGAATGGCTGAGATATTGCCCGGACAAACAAACAACAAAACGAGAAAACGAACAAGAAAAACAAGAGTGAAAACGCCGAGTACTCCGCTTTCCTTGACGCCTAGCGAATGACGTCATGCATGCCTGGATGTGGCATTGAGAAGTTTTTTAGCAGTGTCACAAAAATTAACTCTTTACAGCCAAATCCTTGGTCACCGTCATGTCCAAATATCAGCTTCCGAGCTCAAAAGGTTCCTGAGATATTGCCAGAATGAAAAATAAAATAGGTATTCATAAATTGATAAGAATCAAGTAATAAATGATTGATCAAAAATAACGTTTTTGCCAAAGCACATTTCCACGTTTGTCCCCAAATTTCAGCTCCAAGATCAAAGGATGCCTGAGATATCGCCCGACAAACAAGCAAACAAACAAACAAGACGACGGTCATGCAGAGCAAACAACACTTGCCAAATCCATAAAACAAATTTGACTCAAAAATACTTGCTGGTTTGAATTAAATGACCAAACATGCAACTCCCTTCAAATTTCAAGTGATATCGAAAGAAATTGACAATTTTAGAAATTTTTGGCTATGTGGACCTCCAAAATAGTTGGTGGTTTGTAATTCAGTGACCTGAAAATCATAAATCTGTCTTCAAATTTCAAAGTCCAATCAGATGAAAATTGGAGGAATTTAGAAATCTCACACTTAAGTTTTTTGACCTTTTGGCCTATGTTGAACCTTTTTGACCTCAAAACAATAGGCTTCTTCTTATGCAAATTCTACCATGTGGGTGAAGTTCGTGAAGATCGGTTGAAAAATCATGACCTGTAGGTGACAGACAAACAGACAGACAAAATCGAATGACCAATATACTTGACAAATCTTCGATTTTGCAAGTAAAACAAAGCAAGAAAGAAAACGGAGTAAAAAAAAAAAGAAAAAAAAAAAGAGTACTCCCTTCCTTTGGGCGCCCAGTGATGACGTCATGCATCGCGAGATATGGAATCTTTGGAAGGAGCGGTGTAACAAAATAGGTATGTACGTACGTATATATATATATAATATATATATATATATATATATTTAAAAACAATATGTTTAGATATACCAAGCTGTGATTGCCAACAATGAAAATCGAAGAAGGCGTTTTACAACCTTGAAATACCATACAAGGCTGCATGATTTTAAAACTTTGACTTGGCTACACCTGGAACAGTGAAACGTATGATGTCAAGACATACTAAGAAGCAAGTAAGCGTAAGGTTTTAATTTTTAACCCTCAGCATCCCGAGCTCATCAGCTCAGTACAAGCAAATGCGTTTTTCTTTGCTCCCGTGGCTGGTTTTAAAGCATTGCCAATTGGTTATTCATATGATTCAAGGTAGGGCTCAAGAAACCCTGTGGCAAAGTTGGTGATCCATGAATAGTGATACCTGTTTGAAAGCGCCGCAGACAAACACCGCCCGGACACAAACACTGCCTGGACCGTCCGAGCCAAGATGAAAGCCATACGCGGTAAGGCGTTCCAACAATGGGATTTCCGACCTGTGCATATACCAACACTGATCTTCGCTTAAAAAACAAAATCATTTTTAATACAAGTTAAAGTTGAAAAATTACCATGTCTAATGATGTAGCATCATAATATGAATATGTTAATGGACCATTGCGTATTTTTTTTGGAACCTGCGTTTAAAATAAATAACATTTAAAAAAATTTTTTTAATTTTTCCGATGTAAACGTATAACTCCAACGGTATATCAATATCGAAAGTAAAATACATACCGACGTAGCCGACTCCGGACGGTCCAGGCGGTGTTAGTCTCTGAGCAGTATTTATAGTAGACCGGTAGAAAATGGATTTGAGACATTTTGTTTCCAATCTTACTGTTATTTCTATGCAGAAGCATTTTGAATAAGTATGAATCGAAATTAACGTTCATCTGCAACGTTCTGCCTTCCCTTCCTCAGGTCACTCTCCTCCCTCCTGTCTCTTTCCGCTCTCCAACTCCTCTCTCTCTCCCCCCCTTCCTTTATTATCCCCATCAATGAAGCGAGCGGGTGGTAATTTGCTAGTCATTAATAAACCATTTGCGGCCTGTTTCAAACTAAAAGGCATTGTTCACCAGGCTGAACAAAATGGCTAATGAAGACACCGGCGAGCGAGAGCGAGGTGAAGAGGATGCGCCTTGACAAAGATATTATTAAATAAAGTCCCAATTAATTATCTTCAAAAAGGGCGTTTAATGAACCCAAACACCCAATTTCCCACTTTTTTGCACCTTTCTTGGAGTTCTCTTTGTAATGCATGCAAAGAAAAGTTTCAGGCTGTAATGTTTCATGGTTTTGGAGTTATAGAGAACACACACACCACACACCTTATTAGTATCCTTTGCAATACCACCGGTCACTTCATTGAGGGAATACTAAAAGGGAGGGGGGGGAGAAAAAAAGGAGGGGGGACAGTGGGGAGCTGGAGGGGAAAGAGAGAGGAGGGAGAGTGGTGAGGGGTGGGGGGACTAGGAAGGGAGGGGGAGAGAAGGGAGGGCAGAAACGTGCAGTGGTAGTGTTAATTACGATTCATACTCGTCATCAAAAATGATTCTGCATAAAATAACAGTGAAGATGGAAACAAAAATGTCTGAAATCCATTTTCTACCAGTGCATACTATAAATACCACCTGAGACAAACACCGCCGGACAGGTTCCGGTAGATAAACACAGTCTGGAAACAACACTGCTGCCAAATCCCGTCCCGAGACAACCACCACCTGGACATGTCTGGAGATATCATACGCAGTCCTGGAAATGACACCAACGCAAACACGCGTCCAGGACAAAACACAGCCCGGACACATTCAGAAGCTCAACTGCTGGGAGACAAACTCCAGCAGCAGCGTTGGGACATGTCAAGAGAGAGATGTGTGGGAGGGTGCTACTCTGTATTAGGCGGAGGGGGGGGGGGGAAGAGAGAAAGAGAGAGGAGAGAGAGAGAGAGAGAGAGAGAGGAGAGAGATGCTATGGATAAGCCAGTCCCTCTGGGGACAGGCACGAGTCAAGCAAGTTAATACATTAAATCATATCGCTCAATGAAAGCTGTTTTAATTTTTGGCACATTCCTAAATCCATTGCTCAATCAAATACTTCTCCAACGGTAAGAAAAAGATAAGTTAAACACTTTGGAATTTCCACATTTTCTTGTGTGGTGTGTGTGTATATTATATATATATGTTGTTCTTTCTTTCCGGCTGCTTTCCGTTAGGGGTCACCACACGAACCCCTCATCCGTTATGATCCCGCATACTGAATTTGGCAATAGGTTTACGCTGAATGCTTCCTGACGCAACCCTGGTCGCCTCTTTACGCACAGGAAAGGATTGGGTTTCGCCATGATTCCGGGCTGGCCCTACACCCTCTCATTGTGCGGCCCAGCACAGAGTTCCCATACTGCAGCGGATCCTCCCAACCCAAGCCTCCGAGTACCGTATTACAGGCGCACGCCACTACATATATATATTATATAATATATATATATATATATTATATATATATAATATAATATATATATTATATTATAACATAACATATACTCGGTTGGACCGATAAGCCTTGCTTGCTTAAAGTAAATAGGTTATATAGGCTTAAGTTATACACGAGTTATTTCTTTAAATTAATCAGATTTCACTCCAAGATTGCCACGTTATTTTAGTCTGGATGACATCCAATCCCTCAAAAGCCTAAAATAATATTTCGATGAATATAACTTTATTAGCCGCATGAAGAGTCGATCGCGGAAAATTGTAATCATATAATGCATGAAATCATTCCCAAGCCTACCAAATTTGAAAACTTTTAGCAACTTACAAAAGCGATGTAAAAAACACACGATTCGTAAATATGAGATACAAAGCATTCGATAACATGACAGTGATGAAAGTGATGAAAGTGAAAAACTTTTTAGTTTGAGAAATCGTTGTGGCCCTGTCAGTCAAAGCATGGTGAAGCAGGCAAAAAACAAAACATGGTGGCCTTCAGAACCCAGGGAGGTACCCAGGATAACGCCTTAAGACCCAAAGAGCCGAGGTGGCTGAGGGTGGTGCCTGACAAAAGGCATAATTAAATAAAGCTGTTTAATTATCTTCAAAAGGGATGTTTTAATCACGCAAAGACCCAATTTTTAGTCAATGCACCTTCGCTTTGAGTTTTCTTTGTAGCCTTGCAAAGTTTCAAGCTGCTCGTTTCATAGTTTTTGACATTGTGGAGACACAGACACACACAACGATAAAGCAGTCAAAAATTTCCCACCACTTCCTCAATAATCATCGAATGCCTCCATCTACATAACCTACGAATCACTGTATACATCACTTTGGTACGTGCTATCGTTTTCAAATTTCAGAGCTGGAGTGATTTAACCATGAGTACTCTCACAGATAATTTAAATTAATAGAATCAAAATAAATAATTTGAATTTGGAGGATCGGAACACGCGGACTAAAATAACTCAATCTGGAGTGAAACCTGGAAAGTTAAGAAATCGCAAGTTTAGTTTTTTGTGAGTAATGGTGCCATTACATATCGGCTGCTATCGGTTGCCAAAGCCAGCTATTCCTTTATCAACCATTTAATTGAGGCTTTTCTTGAGCCACTTGCTCGACACCCTACACAACGAGTCGATAGTGATACATGGTCGTATCCTGATCGGAATTATTCAGTTGGCAGTTGCTACAAAGTAGAGGTACGTCGACAGTACACACATGACGTGGTACATGTGGGGGAGATTTGGATCAGTAAACGGCCTCGCTGCAGAATGCGTATCCAGCTTGCCTGCTTGATTACGGGTGACTGGGGAAAATTTCATCGCGTATCTCATAATGAAGATGGGTGGTGGTTTTCACTTTAACCTCGTAAGCATATAAGCGATCAACGGTTTTTTCATAATATCCTCACGATGTTTTCAACAAGCAATGGTTTATTTTATATCAGTCGTGGCAAATATTGGCACCGTTGCAACACATTTTTTCAAAATAAAGCACAATTTTTCTGCGAAAAGAAGTTGAAAATTAACAAAAGTATTTGGTCTCCCAAACAATTGTTTTAATTCACTGTTTACACTCATTCTCTCTCTAAATTATAATATATATATATATATATATATATATATAACATTACATATTACATATACACATATACAACACTCACCAGTCAAAAGTTTTTAGAACACCTCCCATCTTCCAGTTTTTACTGAAAATTTAAGCAGTTCAAGTCCAGTGAATAACCTGAAATGGCACAAAGCTAAGCAATCAAAATGCAGAGGTTAAAAAACGAAAGTTTAGGTTACCAAAAACTGAAAAATTCAGTTTGAGAGTTGTTAAAAAAAGGTCTTTTCAGGGAACAAGTAATGGGTTATAGGCAACGCGCAGGCTGTTTCTTGCAGCAATGGATGTATTAGCCCTTGAAAGTTGATGCAAGCAATTCCTACAGGTGTCCGCAAACTTTTGTTGATTAGTTACAAGACCCTCTGTCTGTATAAAAGCAGTGTTTGAAACGAAAACAGACTTGCTACACTTCCTGATGAAGCATTATTTGGAACCATTATTGCACTGCAGGAAAGTAGTATTATTGCTAATCATAAAATGGCGAGAAACACATTAACAAAGGAGACAGACAGACCATTATACGCATTAAAAGTGTAGGTCTGTTCCTTAGATAAATTGCAAAAGCAGCCAAGGTGTCAGTAGTACAGTTTTCCGACACCAACAAAAGGACTTGGAAACTCAGCCAGGAAGAGGTCTGGCAGTCCCAAAGCCAAGCAAAATCAGAAGACAAGTTTCGATGTCAACAGCTTGCGTGATCGGCGGCTCACAGGAGCCCGCGCTTCAAGACAGCTTAACACTGGTCGAAGTAAGGAAGTCTCAGTTTTCAACTGTGAAGAGAAGACTTTGAGCGGAGGTTTGAAGGTCGAGTTGCAGTAAGAAAGCCATGACTAAAGACGGCAAAAATCACCCAAGAGCTTTGCCTGGGCCATGAAGTCACCG
>CM068952.1:147174735-147211550 GCA_035128595.1 Eptatretus atami
CAAGTCTCCTTATCTTCCTTCCCTTGTCCAGATGTCACACCAAGTACCTTCCTAGCTATCTCCCTCCACCACTTCTGCCTGTAGTTGCCCAATCATCCCACTCACTTTACCACCATCCAACACCTGGTCTCGCCTCCTCCCTAAATTCCAACGCAACAGTTCTTCCTCTTACTCAGCTTCCACCATCTGGTCTTGTCAGCCCTCACTCTCTTCCTTCAAACCTCACCTGCAAAATCATCCTACAGACCACCAATCGATGCTGTCGAGCTACACTCTCCCCTGCCACCACCCTTACAGTCTCTATCTTTCTTTCAGGTTGTATCTCCATGCTTAAGCAGTTAATCCACCTTGTGCCACTTTCCTCCACTCTTGTTATGTCACCCTGTGTTCCTCCTTCTTCTTGAAATACGTATTTTACCACTGCCATTTCCATTCTTTTTGCCAAACTACTACCACCTTTGCCATTCCACCATTTCTCTTGTTGAGGACCGTACCTACCCATCACCTCCTCATCCTCCTTTATTCCCTCCCAACATGACCCATTTGAAAATCTGCTCCAATTCACCACTCTTCATCCTGGATACACTCTCCACCACTTCATCAACTCACTCCAGAAATCTTCTTTATACTCCATCTCACACCCCAATTATGTGGGGCATATGCACTGAATGACATTCATCATCACCCCTTCAATTCCAACTTCACCTCATCACTCGCGTCAGACACTCTCCTTACCTCCAACTTACCCCTCTTGACATAATCTTCCTCAGGATTACCCGACACCATTTCTCCTCCCATCCACACCATGGCATAGAACAGTTTGAAACCACTCCAAGCTCCACCTTGCTCCCCATCCACTTGGTCTCGTTGTACAACACAGGCATGTCCACCTTCTTCTCTCATCATATCAGCCAACTCGTCGCCTTTGCAGTCATCGGTCCCAACATTCAAGAGTTCCAACTCCTCACCTCACACTCTACTCTTCCCCCTCTCCCACTGCCTCCGACTCGCCGCCTTCCCCAGTCTCCTTCTCCTCCCTTCGCCCAGCAGTAGCACAATTTCCACCGGTACCTGCTGCACACCTGGACGGTGGCGGTCGTTGGTAACCCGGGCCATCGACCGATCCGGCGTATGGAAATTCGTTTTGTTGTCCGCATAATGATTTGCGCATAGCGTTTTTACCGCCGGATGCCTCCTGACGCAACCCTGGGTCGCCTCTTACGACACACAGGGACTATGGTACACCTATTCTTAACCGCGGCATACACTGGGCCCAGTACACTAGTACTCATTTCGCCGACCCTCGGAAGGATGACAGGCGAGTCAACCCCCCTGGTGTTATTATCGACTTGTGTTTATATATATATATATGAGTTATAATATACACACATATATATATATATTATATAACATATATGTGTGTTATATAATATATATATACACACAACAATATACATAACAATACATAATTACTATAAATCAGTGGCCCAACGGGCTGAACTCAGACCTTTTGGGTCCCAGCCGCTGCCCCTTAACACTCGCGCCAACTCCAGCGCCTATTATTATATAATATATCATATATATATATATATATATATATATATATATAATATATAATATCCCTGTGGCGACCAGGGTTGCGTCAGGAAGCGCATCCGGCGTAAAACATGTGCCAATCACTTATGCGATCATATGGATGATCCGCTGTGCGCCGACCCCCTCGCCGGAGCAGCCGAAAGAAGGACGAAGAGAAGATATATATATATATTATATATATATATATATATATATACTATAGATATTATATATATATATATGTATATACGGCGGCAGGGTACCCATCACTGACAGGCTTGTCGACGTCTCACCTAATGAGTTTGTATTGGTTAGAAAAAGGGATTTCCAGTGTAAATATTTCAGTGTGCAGATCTCGCAGTAGCGTTTGAGCTGTAACCCTTGACAAACCTCGTTCTCCACCAGGAAGATTTTCCAATCCATGCTCTGTGTACTTCCGAAGTACTACTTGAGAGTGAGGGTGATATTATTTCAAGCTTGGCTGGGAAGTAATTTAGGCACATTTTGTGCCTTACTGCCTGATGGAAAGATCACCAACGTTTCTTTCTATGCCAACCGACCACCTATAGGCATCTCTCCCTTTCCACATCGCTTCTTCATTCCCCAACTTGCCCCTCTCCTATACTCCCCATAGCTTTGCTTTCGGAAATTTCCACTCCAGTATTTCTCACAGCATTTCATTCTGGTTTCCCATTCGATGATCAATAGATCAGTTGTTTCCAGTTGCACTTTGGGCATGTCAGTTTTCATTCGTCATCGCCAAACTTGTTTGATGCCAATGCGAATGCGTCACTGTACGAAAAACGGCGTCAAAAATGATTTTCGGGGGAATTTCTTTTTCGATTTTCTAAAGGTGTGGAGTGTCAAAAAGTGCTTAAGGGTCTTAAAATGTCAAATAGGGAATGCAAGTGTTTTTTTAAGGAGTCACAAAGTGGTTCTTAAAAGTGTTTAAAGCGATCTAAGCGGTCTAAATGGGTGTAAATATTTTAAAGGGGTCTAAGGATGAAAGAGCAAAGTTTGGTCTGAAATTACCAAGCGGTCTTAAAAGGTCCAAAGACGGTCAATAGCTCAAAGGCGGTCTAAGTGCGGTATTAAAAGCATCTAAGCGTTTTTTTGTAGGCGTCTAAAAGGGTACACAGGCCGTACAGGGTGTAAAGGAGTGAAGCTGTAAGTAAATTAAATTAACTCTGGAGTGTAAACACGGCAATAATGGGCCAAATTGACCTCCTCATGACTATTTAAACTGCCTATTTAGGCTGCATCATTGGTTAAAAATCTGATCGTAGAGAAAATTTCATTCATGAATTAATTTGGGAGCTCAAGCAGTAAGGTAACAAACCAAAAAACATTTCGGGTTTTTAAACATGGAGATGGACAACCTATTGATCCTGATTGCAGCCTCTTCTCCTCTTCTCAGGAGGTGGCGTCACTTTTTTTTTCTTCCATCGACCAGCTTGCCACTGAGATCGCTCGCAAAGCCACGGCTAATAGAGAAATGCTCCATCAGAACCTCATTCAAGGTTATGGGAAGTAGCTCACCCAAAATGTCCAAAAAGTCCTTTTACAGCTCGTTTTAATATGTAACAAAAAAGGCATCACGATAACGTCTCTGGAAAAACACATCCCAAACGACCTGTAAGTGTAAACGATTAACGTTTTGGACACACACACCACCCCCACTAACTCCAAACCCAACCGCCACACGTTACGCATTTGATTTTTGAATGGCCCTCGATAAGACATCGTTAAGAGGCTGGAGATGTCGACATTGTAAGAAAATGAATATATCTTAACCTTGATTTAATAACAACTGTGATAGTGGCACCAAAACCATTTGAAAATCAAATAAATATGAACGGTCGCCAGGGTTTTACAGTTTCTCCACCCACTACGATTATTTCACCCACTGAATTTTCACCCCTGAATTCCGTTTTCTACCAATAATACACACTCCAAAAAAGTTTACATTTGAGGTGCAGACATCTACGATTCAAAAAATCAAATCACGATGTTGACTGGCTTCTTTTAACATACGATGCATGCATATTTGAGGAGTAGGGCCTATATTGGGAAAGTGTAGCCAGATGCAACCTTTTTTTTACAAACTCTTCACCCTTGAGAGTTATGTCTTTAGATTCAGCAGTAAAATTACCTTGAAATCGATGTATATATTGTATTTGTTACGAATGTTCGGTTTTTGAATGATTCACACATTTGTGAGGTCCACGTACTCCTCTCGCCGATTTACGATACGATAAGGTTTAATTGACAGTTAATTTTTCATATTGATACTATATTTGACGATCGGAGCGGTTACCACCATCATGAATATATCGAGATCCCGGCTTGAAATCCCAAAAGAAAATGGCGATTTAATGAAAAGCCACTGGTATATATGGATCCTACCCTTGCATGAGATGGTGGCAGGTGGCAGCCTGGTGTGTTTATAATTTACGACATCGTGAGGAAAGACTGTTTAAAACCATATTTAGATTGCACCGTGGTAATTGTGATCCTATAAAAGTTTATGTGGCATTCACCTGAGGAGCTCAGAGGAGTAGGGTCACAAATCAAAACAAACAAATATTTGCTTATTGTGGGCTACATTGGTTTTGAAGTACATTAAAAGCAGAAGATGAGAGCGCCATTAATACCTCTGCCACCAAAGGCTGGACAACAGGTTGTTTTCAACCCGTCTGTTCTGCGAAACAAGATACTCAAAAAAGTTGTGGACAGATTCGGCACGAAACTTTTGTGGAACGAATTGGTTATGTGACAAGAACAAGGCCGCAATTAAATTGTAGTTCAGGTCCGCAATCCAGATCCAGGCGATCGAGGTATACAATAACATAAACTAATCAGCCTGGTAGAGGTGCTGCGATCGAACTGAGTGCCCTTTCTATGTTGTGTATGCAAATGTGACAGACTAGCTGTGATGCGGCTAGAAATTTATGTCGATCACCCATAGGTAAGATGGTCACAGCAGAGGTAGAGCTGAAAAGCAGGAGGGCGACGAAGGGTGTCTTATCACAGGCCCGATGAAGCTGCTGGCACCTGCCGTGACACGATAGCAAGAAAGATGTGCTGTAATGTAGAGAACCAGTTGGCGCCATTAGCATTCGCCTGACTAACGTGACGTCCTGGCAGCTGGGTTAAATCTAACAGGTGTGTTGCACATTGACATTCCAAACACAAAAACTTTACCGGTCGGCAGGCCAAAAAACAAAGTATACCAGCAGTGAAACAGCCGTGAAAACACCAGTCTCTCTTCTGTGGACTCGTCCTGCCCAAGTGTACGCATGTGACTTTTTTAACCAGAATAACAGAAGCCAAAGTAGGCAATGCCAGTCGCATGCTCAGGAGCCAAAACTAGTGACCCAATGCTGAGTAAAAGAGAACCTGAAGCCAGCTGAATGGCTTGGGCATCCAAAACAACCTTTTGTTTGAAGATTGAGTGGGGGTAGGTAGGAAAAGCACTTGGGAGATAAGTTATTGTGGCGATTTCATTTGCTTTTTACAGATAGAAGACCAATCATCAGCACCCTGCCCCATTGACCAAAATTCCTGCCATTAAGGTTAAGGGCACGACATCAGTGTACAGTCGCTCTTCAGCAACGATACAATCATTTGGCCAAATTTGCTATTCGAATACACATTTGTTTCAGACTAGTCTTTGGCATTTTTATGTTGCGTAAGCTTTCATCCCTCTACCAGCCAAGGCCGGAAGCATTCGGATCTCGTTTAACCAGCCGTACTGTAAGGTGTGAAGCTCTATATATTTTTGTTACCACAGATTAACATGAACCCACTGAAGCCAATTTCAACCAAACTTCACAGAAGTATTACACTGTGATACAAAAGGTGAACCGATTCCAGTGGCCGTTCAACAGGTCAAAGGCATGTGCCCTTTAAATATAATTTTGTGGACCATAAGTCGAGTTAGAAGAATCGATGTTCTTTCTACTTTCCTCGTTTCTCTTTTGCGTGACCGTTAGACCAACGTATAAGCGGGTTGACATTGTAATGCAGCAAGATGCATATCCAGACGCATTCGGACATTAAATTATATTTTCTTAGTTTGCAAATGAAGTTTTTGACTTGGAATAGTATTTATAACAAATGTTGTGCATTAGCTTGCGATTACACTGCATCCCGGTTCATTTTGAAGAATGTTGCGAATAAACAACACAATTTAACATTCTCCACTTGCGTCGTTGAATCCCTTGCCATTGACCACGTGCAGTCTTACAAGTGTTTCACCAATTTTGGCGCACTTCCCTTACCTCCTCTCTCCATCATCCTCCCTTTCTTCCCAAATCACTCACACAAGTATTGTATTGCTAATAAATATGACGCTTCATCTCATTTTCTAACCTTCCAGCATGTCACACACATTCTGGCCCAATGGTGGAGTGAGTATTCTCAGTGCATTTGGAATGAAGCGGTGTGTTAAAAGTAGGATGGAGAAAGTTTGAACAGAACATGAATACTTACAGCGTTGACTGCTGGGTGGAGTGTTAGCTTGTGCACAACTTTCTATGAATTCCTCTCCCAAAGCGTACAATTTGTTATTTCCAGTCTCAAGCCCTAGGCTGCGTTTTACCCTTCCAAATCACGGTCAGCTCCGTGTTCGTCAGCTTCACTTACCCCATCGACTCCCACTGTGCCCCATGTTTGTTCGGCTGGCTGAATTGGCTTCAGTCCGCTCGAGGCAATCTGCTGCAAACATGGCCTGCGGGCCTTTTGTCCCACTTCCAAAACTCAGCCTTTTATTCAATTGCAGGTAAAATATTATCAATGAAGCTCTGTCATTTGGATAAATGTGACTCAAAACCAGTGCAGCTGTTCATGTTCAATGCCACTAAGTTTCACACATTGAAAATCAAACAACAAAAAAATTCACTCCAGTTGCCATGATTAATTTGTGCGCAGCGAGGCAAACAGCTAGGACCAATGCCGAAAGCTGCAAGCTTCCACACAGACAATCACAAGGGCTTCGTACGAAAACTGCAGATAAGAAAATGAAGAAGCGGCCGTTTGGAAGTAACGGGCAGTTCAGCAATACGAACAGACATATGCCAAATGCAAAGCAAACCGCGGATTAACGAGAGGGAGCAAGAGACCGCTTTGTTGCAACACATACATTTCCACTGCTCACGCTGCACTTCCCCGACCGGGCACCACGTCGGCAAGCAGCCTCTGCCCCTCTGACCCCTCCGACCCCTCCAAAATACAGAAGACAAAGATCCGTCCCCGAGAACGCGAAGCAGGATGCCGGTTTGGGACTTAAAGTCGATGGATGATTAAACCCAAATTTGTTTTTGATAATTGAATAGCGTCTTTATGGAAGCCCAACAATTGCTGGCTCTAAACTTTTGTCATCATGACAGTTTTGTTATTCAAACGACACCTCTTCAATATCAACATGCCGACGCTGTGAATGTAGCTTTGCGATGGATTCAAATTCGCCCAACTCCTTCCTTCCTTTCGTTTGTACCCAGTTGTGAACAATTTTGAAAACAATGCAATACAAATGAACAAACATAAAATCGCAGTGCCTTTTGATTTGCAATGCAGCAGTAAACTAACCCCCCCCACCCCAAAAAATCCCAACTGTTTCGTACCAAGTGGCTTTTTACCTTTAACACTACATATGGCAGCCATTGCTGTAGTTTGAATCGATTGGGTATCAATTAAATCCAAAGGAAATGAGGGTGGAGCGCTTTGGTGTGGGACCGTTACAGAAGACACCTTTTTTTTATCCTGCCACAGCTACCAAAATCGAATCTTCACTTCCTCCTTTTAACACTACGGCTTTGATGCCTGCTGATGAAGTATTCAATGCTGATCTTGCAATGATTGTTCGGGTTGAAAATATCTCGCCCGTTGCTGGGACCATATCGATTGTTCTTGGTATGTTCAGCATTTTCTGAAATATTTATTCTACCGGAACAAAGGGAAAGGCCCGTGATATAAGAATCAGCCTCGTAACCACCAAACATCACTTCTCATGTGAGCTCGTGTCTTGGTTTCAGACCACGCATGTTCTCCTACAAACCTTGGCAAATTAATAAAACAATGCAAGAGATTTTTTTTAATTTTTTATATAAAAAAAACCACTTGTTGGAACCACCAAGCACAGAAATATGCTAAACACCGAATCACTGTTACGATAGATGACGCAGACGACCAGGCCTCACACATTGGCAGAACAGACGTATCACTACCTGGGCCATGCGGATTTGTCTCGCGGAAGAATGCAATCACTTCTTGAGTTGATGAGGAAGATGAAGCGTAGGCACTGCTGATCTAAGCGTAACAACAAAACACTAACATCACTTGGGCCTGTTTTTTATTCAGGTGTGCCAGAAGCAAAGGTTGGCGTGAACAGTGGTACGACAGTCAAATCGAGTCCCTAATAAGCATCTGGCCAAATGGCTTTCCCACCAAACACGTTTACTAGCCCAGTCCAATAAAAACTCCGACAATTCAACTAAATAATAAGATCTAATCATACTAATCATTGAATAGTCTGGTCGCATTCCATACACAGCTTTATCCTTCACGCTCCAAGCCATTTCCCACCTTTTGCAGTCATGCCCTTTTTGTCTTTTAAAGGAAAGAAAACTGACTTTTACTATCAAACCCCCCCCCCCACCAAAATATTTATCCTCCAACTTTGACCTCCCATGCAAAGCTTATGAAACACCCAAATTAAAAGCCCACCTGACGTCCCAAGCACTTCTCAGAGTGACAAAGCCATGGAGAAAGAAACCATTAAGAACTCGATTTGGCCACACTCAATTTTCCTCTTATCCCAAACAGCTCGTTCATAAAACTACAATTTATAGCAATCATTAAATATTTTGCCAATTGACTCATGGTTGTGCCTCTATCACTTTTGATTTAAATTAAATATAATATATATAGTATATTATATATAATATATATATAATATAACGAAAGGAGCACACTGACCAGAGATGAAGCACGACACTAACACTGTACACAAATCATGCCGACACATCACCTCCAGGCTGGGATGGTGTCCGATGTAGCACTCAGTCTTTGAAGACCGAGATACGCCTTTTATTGGTCACGAATAAATGAAAGCGGGGCCTCGCCATTTCATCCGATCCAGATTTTCTGCCGATTCCAGAATTTCATCCTCGTCCATTTCACGTCTTGGCGTCAGTATTCTCCTTTCGTTAAATCCATTGTCCCTGACTGCAAACCTCCTAACTGGTGATTAGGCAGATACAATGTGTTCGTGTGGCAGAGACACTTGTTGCTAACGGTTCAGGCAGCAAGTGCTGTGATGGGACTCAATGCGTGTCCATGTTTGCTCTGCCTTCGTCCAAGTTTAAGGGAGTTGGATAATGTTGTGTGTGTGTGTTTCAGTGAAAAAAAAGACATTTACTATAATAAACCTCCAAAAGGTTACTTGAATAAGCACTCGAACAAGCTAAACACAACCAGAAACCAAGATATTATTGTAATCTCAAAATCAATGCCACAACCAGTTGCTTGTCCAAGAATTGGAAGGCAGCAACCATCTACATACCTCCACAACGGAGTGTGTGAGCTTCCATTTTTGAACGGGAGCACGCGGCCCCTCTTTATTTTTTTGCCCTCCTCTTCTCCCCCTTTCCTTTTTTCTTTCTCTTTTCTTTCTCCTTCCCTCCTTTCCTTCCCTTTTTTTTTTCTTTTTTCCTCTTTTTTTCTTTTTTCTCCCTTTTTTTCCCCCTTCTTTTTTCCTTTTCCCCCCTTCCCCCCTGGCTTCCTTCCTCCCTCTTTTTTGTTTTCTTTTTTTTTTCTTCCATCGATGTAAATTTTGGGTAATTCGGCCCTTCGTTTGAAATGATAAACTCTCCACTGCCCCTCAGTTTTATGACACCTTCGAAAGAAAAAAAGGGAGATGAGTTCGACTGAAGCCTGAACGGCAGTCCTTTCAGCAGCGGTTCGTTAATTCATGCTCATCTGCTCTGTGATTATGTCAGATGTTGCGACTAAAAGTTGATGGGGCAAGGGGGTGGTGGAGCGGGATGGAAATGACCTTCAACTCAAGCTGGCTAGAGATGGAGGGAAGTTATGTCAGTATTGAATCTTGGGTGGTACACATACCACTGATGTGTGGCAGACACCTTTGCGGTTCATGATCACAATTAGAGTATAACCAGGAAATAACTGACTCACGATGAATAGTGGCCCAAATCTGGCTCAAGTCACTCATGCTATGCTCTCCAAGCGAATTTACTCAGAAGCCGTCAAAGCAAAACCTGTTGCGCCTCAAGGTTCTGCATATCCGATGCTCTCAAGTTCAAGTTGAACTGAGTCGAGGAGAGTTGTCCATGTTCCCACAGACAAAAAACACAACTAGAAGGCCAATCGGTAGAAGAGTGCATACCTTTAGCCAGTGTTCGTTTACATTTTATATCACACCGATAAGCAAGATCTGGATTGGACATGAACAAAATTTAATTGAGCTGTTTTCTCGTCACCTAACCAACTCATCCAACAAGTTCGTCCGAATCCGTCCATAACTTTTTCAGATATTCCTGCTCACTGACCAGACAAACATGGGTGAGTACGTTACCCCTGCCACCGAGGATGGTCAAAGGTTAACAAAAACTCATGCGAGAGCAGAACAAAGCGGCAAAGGCTCAGCAGATAAAGCAGGATGAAGGCGAAGCGGTTCGACAACAACACACTTAATGCACTTATGGATGAGGAAAGAACTGAATATGAAAGGGGGAGGAATCAAGAGGACGTAGAAATAGCGAAAGACAAAGACTGTGTCAGTAGTCAGGACTGAAAGAACCTGGAGGGAGAGCACGAGCAACAATGCATGAAAGATGGGGAAGTTCCACACGGCTTAGAGAAGGTACGACGGAAGAACAGCTGAGTGTGGAATCTTAGACTTCGGGATGGTAACAAGCGTAAAGGAGATGCTTCCAATATCAACAGGAAGATGCTCTGCGATTGCTAAATAGACATATAAAGGAAAAAAAAATCATTCAAATAAAATAACTGGTAGTGTCTGTGCAGTGCAATTAAAGTGAGTAAAACGCCAATCAGTAAATTGTAGCAAAAAAACCAAGAGGTATGCGACGACAAATCTCAATTTCTCACCGTAGCTTCGTGAAATCTTCCAAAGCTGTGACCCTCCAAGGGAACAGGATCCACATCAATCTGGCCTGTGCTTTGTAGCTCGACCAAGTGTAATCTGTTTGAGGGTGGGGAAAAAGACGAATTTTAATTATTTTTTTACATTGAGTGATACTAAAAGTTGCGGTCATGGTGGGCTTTACGTGTGCAGAGAAACCAGAGGAAGCTGATTAAGACATGACCTCACGTTGAGCGCATTAAGGTAACGCACAAGTCGTTCCACGCCAGCACAAGCCAGCGCTGGCTATCAAAAACTCTTGGTGTAACTTGAGCCTGTGGACCCCCACAGGGCAGACCACCATGCAAGTGCAACTTCGTTACTCGTGTGCTTTGGGAGTGCCAGAAGGTGCACATCCCATAAAAGTCCAAAAAACGCAAAGCAGCGAAAAAGGCTCGTCACGGCAACACTCCATCCACAATAATTTATTTTAATTAGTCAGGGACGGAAGACGTCTTTAGTCACCCTTGAAAACTTGTTCTATTCTCAAAAGCATGCAATCCTTTAATAATAAAAAAATTAATAAAATAAAAAAATGCATGTGAAACAAGGGTGATTGATTTCCAAAATAATAGCCGATAAATACCTGAGGGACAGTTCAGCGCAAGAATTCATGATAGCAATTACCTTGTCACACTCTCCACCATGCGCTTGCCACCGAGGAAGTTCTTGTTCAAGTTGCCGGATCTCCGCTTTGGCGCCTGTCCGGCTCGCTGCTAGCCTCTTCAGTAGCAATGTTGAGAAAATAGAATGCAAGGAAATCAAAAACGAAAAAGATATAAAAGTCAATTTAAAAGAATGTAAAGAGAATGATGTTGGGAGGAAGCGGAAAAAAAAAAATTCGCGAGACTGCTACAGGACTTGTGAGTGGGGAAGAAAAACAATATGTTACAGAAAATGAGACATATGTATAATGGTCTCTTCAGGATGAATATTGACATTCTGGCACGGGAGCTGGCAGTATCTCTCATATTGATGCCAATGCTGCTGGACAGAGATAGTCTGGCCATCCTTTGTTCATGCAAAGTGGCATAGAAGCTTAGATTTCACTTCACTGGTGCCGAAACACAGATCACAAAAACACTTGAATAGCTCGGACCCCCAAGGCACTCTTACTTTCCTCTGACTACTTGCATTAACCAGCAACGGCATAATGAATTCTGCTTCTTCTTACTTCTTCTTCTTCTTCTTCTCTTCTTCTTCTTCTTCTTCTTCTTCTTCTTTCTTCTTTCAGTTGGCCACAATTACACAGTTCTCGCATACGTCGTGGTTACGTTCTTGTAAAGCACGTAAACGGAAAAACAACTTTCCCCATAAGAAACAGATAAAATACACAGTTACATCCACAGCCTCCCTTGCCTCATAAAATACTGTACGGAATTCTGGCCGCCAGGCGTTCGGCGAGCGATTGCGTTAACTCCAAATCGCAACCGCGTCGCCCACCGGACGGACAATTCAGTCGTTTTACCCTCCTGGAAACTACCGCCAGGAGCCAGTCACTGGTGGGGTTAACCTCACCCACGATCGATGCCAATGCCCCACCCGCTGCAGGATAGGGTTGCTCGCCAAATTCGACCTACCTAAGTACCTGCGCGAGTGGTCGGGGACCGGCGCATCGTACCTCGCCGACAGGTCGGCCGTTAGCGACACGAACCGCTTTTAAGCGGTCCGTTCCGTGCTACAGTGATAAACCGAGCGGTTGTTATCGCCGACCTCGACGGATTCAGATTCTCTTCTTTACCCGGGTGTTCAAAACCCACTACTAAATTTATTCTGCGATTCAAGATTTGGCACTTTCAATGGGAAAGAGACGACAACGGGATACATTTCACACAAGGACATTATAATTATAGCAAAAGCACAATTGCACACACAACACAAGCAAAAGAAATCATGCAATATTACAAGCGACCAAAGAAAGTACTACTACCGACTACGATGATGTACAGTCACTTACACAGGCTTTAACTTTTCGGCACGGCGCCACCCACACACAAAAAAACCAAAGGAAAAACCCTCCTCACAGGCAAGGGGGGTAGACGGCGGTCCGTAGACCTTTATTGCCGTGGGCCGTGGATGACCGAAAAATTAGGGGGCCCCCCCGCGAGACCGTTGCTGGTTACCTGCCCCCTCGAGTGGGCGGACGCGTCGGCAGCCCTCTCCGGCACTCTCCTCTCCGTGCGCGCCTCAAACCCGGGACCACTGCTCGCATAACCTCACGGATTGCGCCAGATGGAGAGACGAGCCTTCGCCGCATCCAGAAGCCCAAACTTCGACTATCCAGAGCCCGACGAATCCAAACACGACGATCCAGAGCCGAAGAAAGATTCAAAACACCGACGATCCAGAGCCCGAAGAGTCCAAACACGACGATCCAGAGCCGAAAGGAGTCCAAACACGACGATGCCAGGGCCCGAAGATCCAAAACACGACGATCCAGGCCCGAAGAGTCCAAAACACGACGATCCAGAGCCCGAAGAGTCCAAACACGCACGATCCACCAAGAGAGAGAAGCACTCGCGACCCCTACAAGAGAGAGGAAAATTCCAACACGATGCATTCCAGGCAGGAGAGAGCCCGAGCCCACGCGTGGTCCGCCCATATAAGCGTTGGGCTCCGCCCCTCGCTCCATCCCCCTTTTTGGCTCCGCCTCTCCTCTAGCCCTCGAGAAGGCTCCGTCGAAAAGGGGCGTTCCCTCCTCATGGCCGCCTCACACCCCGTATCCACCAATCGCCAGCGCAGCTCTCGCGCCTCTCCCGTGCAGCCCCGGCCGCCAAAAAAAGGCGGAAAACTCGGCGCCGCCGTTGTAGGCCTTTCACGCGGGCCTTCGTTGAAGTCTTCGCGACGGTCAAAAAATAACGATTTAGAACAACAAAACGGGCTATCTCAAAGAGTCGCAGCCCGATGAATCACACGAATTTCCCTTTAAACAACGGTGGTGAACTATTCTGCACATAAACTTAGCGTCATAAACTGATCTAAAGGACCTTTATGTGCTATTGCGAATTCCACAGCCGCTAACCAATACATTACACTGAACAAATAAATTCATGCGAATTTTTATAGAAAATATAATATTTATACATACAAAAGATAAATAAACTAAATTAATGTTTAATTAATAAAGATAATACAATTATTTTGTATGTACTCACTGTGGGCAGAGGTGGAGTAGTGTTGTAGGTGTGAGGGTGGAAAGTCACTAGACCAGGAGGGGGGCTTCCCCTTCCCACTCTACACCTTGATGGTCTGCTTGGGAGCACATTCGAATGGTTTACAGGACAGTATTTTATAGCAAAAACACTCAAGTACGCATGTACCCTGTGGAAAAGCTTAACAACGGACTGAGGTGAGAAACGCGATGGGGCACTGTGATCTCCGCAGAAGAGGCACAGCCAAGATTGAGAGAGGGGGCACGACACACAAGTAGTCCATGTTGGGCCAACAGCATTAAACGAATCAGTCGGGGTCGTAAAACAACGTTTGTCGGAATCATGGGTATGTAAAGAGTAGCAACGTCTATAATGAAACAGTCTCGGACAACGTATGCGAGGACGGGGTGTGTTCCCACACCTATTGTGGGGTTGGCTGGGGGAAGCTTGGCTCAATTGTATTTCACGGAATAGGCTGGCCAGGCCTGACGTTCGACGGAAGGTTAGGGTGGGAATTTGGAATTTGTTCAGCGGTGCCGCCAGGTTGATAACTCGCCCACTCTTCCGAAGGAACATCATGGGATATTTAACGTCTCTGAACTTAATGCCAGCAGACGAGACGCCCAGTTTAACGTCCACCCAGGCCTAGACAGCTTAGCAGGTGAGGTGTTGTTGTACTTCTAGGCCCTGTTCTTCATTGCACCGCCCGCGAGCCACGTGGCCGAAAGTGCGGCCCCTGAATGGGCAAGCCGATAATACACAAATGTGAAAACCACTTCATCATAATCAGTTATAAAGGCCTATCAAATTGACCCAATGGTTTCAATTGTGTGTTTCCAACGCCAAAGCATTAAAAGTAACATCTACATCAGGGATTATGGGTTTGCAGTATACACTACACTTGGAGCCCACGTTAACCACAAATTAAAGCAAAGAGTACGTGGGGCGGGGCCTAATAGCAGCCATTACAGAGTCCTGCAGGCGGTCTGTGGCGGCTCTCACCACTGATGTCTTATCAGCGAAATTGCCCCCCTCCAAAACCAAGAGTGAAGATCGCTGCTCAGCCATCTGCCAGCAATAACTGCATTAATGCCAACCAATTACAAAAATATTACTAGGACAAGCATCCCAAAAAGGCAAAGCGTCCACTTTGTACTCAAGCTAAACTTGACGAAAAGAACAGTGAAAATAAATTGTAAATTTCATTACTGGTGCTCTCCGTATTGTAATAATAAAGGTTATGCTGAAAATTTGATGACAAAAGATGGAAAGGTGAAATTTTTTTATTTTAAACAAAACAGCACGCACACAGCCACAGGGAAATAAAACCCAAAAAACCATTTCCAATCCAATGCCAGGCTCTGGTTTATAAGAAATTACAATTCAACCCATGACATGTCGTCCTTCCCCCACCACCACTGCGAAACTTATTGGACTAACAGACAGACAAGTAAGGCCTACATTTGTTGAGAAAGCTTTGCCAAAACCTTGTTCATTGTTACACCGTAAGGGTGTACAGGTTAGTGGAACAAAAAATGCCGAACACCGATGCTAAAGTTACTTATAGGGGCATCGGCCCATCACATGCGGCCAGTTACGGCCTGTATGCGCCGTGCATAGAGTCCACCAGCAATCTGGAAATGCTGCAGCGCAGGGATGCGGCACCATTTCTTCACGAGAGAAAAAAAATCAATCAAACACACTATCTGATGAAGGTGGAAAAAACGCTGTCTTGGTGGTTGGCCCTGTTCTCCCATAAATGCCGATCGGGATTCACATCTGGTGCTGAGAAAGTCAGAAACATGGATAACATACAAGCCGTCATGCTCATCAAACCATTGGGTGACCATGGCTCTGTGGATGGGTGTCTCCCTTGCAGCCAGGATTAGCCATTGATTATAGGCAAACAGGCCTGTGCGTCATTTTTTATATGGACCCTTAAAGCATGCTGCGGATGTTTTTGCTGAATTAACACATGGGTCACACCTGTGGTGGAAGCCGTTCCTGTGTGTCCCTCATTTATCCAGGTGGCTTCCATTTTTTTTGTCACTACCTGTACATCAAATTTGGACAAAGTCAAGTGTTCCATCAGCAAAATCATTGGAGCAAAGAGCACACACAACACAACAAGGGCAATGGCAATTGAATGACTCCAGAGATACACCAGTTCTGAACAAACGACAAGGAGTGATGAACCCAGAGGCATGGAAGTGGACCTGTTAATGTTCAAGGGTTTCGTTTAATTGTTTTTCAGGAACAGATGTTTCCCCCAACATTTAGACAAAATGCCAGGGTGGACGAAACATGTTGGAAGCAGAATGCAATCATGAAAAGGTGGATAAGATGATTTTGCTCAAAATCACTTCATGTTTCAAGGATAGGCTGAACAACAGATGCCAAGCATAAAACGTGAAAATATGAGACTGAATTTGACAAAACGGTAAATTTTAACTTCCACAAAAGGTATGCCATTACTCATAGATGGCGTTTATGCCAGAGACACGGTGAATCACAGCACTGCCCAGAAAGCAGGACTGGGCTGGAGTATCTGAAAAGCCAGTCATCCTTCCTTGGGGGATAGTGATTTCTGGCCTCGCCTTTCGCTTATCTCAGCAAAATTGTTATAATCATCAATAACAAGGTTGTTACAACAAGAAACAGGCATTCAGGATTTCGACTGCTGCCCTTGAACAACTCACTTTGTGGAAACTTCATTGCTTGGAGTGTCGTTTTCAACAAAGCGCCAGTGGAAGAGGCCCTGTCTTGTTTGTGAATGGCCTCATCCAATGGAGAATGTATGGATTTTTTAATACCTTGTACCAAAGTCAAAGTTTTTTTTTGTTTTTTTCTTTAGCACCTTTTATGGAAAAAAAAAAACCACACATAGTAATGAATACACATTAAAAGGGTAATAATAAACCTAAATGTTAAAACACCTACTTCATGGTCTGTTCACTCTGATTTGATTACCATCCCAAGGATTGCAGTTAGCTGTATGTCCAACAAGCTGACTTCTATGGTAGTCGAGGTGACACAGTCAAGACGTATTATGAGACTGAGGATCCGGTCCCCCCACTCTTTGTCTGGTCGTCATTTCCCTGGTCCTCTGTGTACACTCGAGGTGAGTTCCATCTCACTGAGGAGACCTATGCCACAACTTCAGTTTGGCTTGATCAGTGCCCCAGGCTGTCGTTACCTGCTTTGTGGTGAGAATGTTGAGGTCACAGAGAGATCACTTAACTTGGCAAGCGACATCATGTCTCCGCATATTGTGAGCAACTGAGGTCAATCGATTGTCTGCGGGAGTCATGGATTTACTGGACCATGGGGTTGCACTGCCGGTACCTGCGCGGTGAGGACGAAAGTCCAAGTCTTTTAGTCCTTTGGTGTTTCCAGTCTTGCTTTACCGCGATGCGAGACTTGGAGTCTGACCAGGGATCTTGAGACGGAGACTTAATTCCTATGGTACAGCGTCTCTCGGAGAATCCTTGGCTATCGCTGGTTCAGACTCTGTCCAATGAGCGGTTGCTGAGAGATCGGATGAGATTTATTACCTGCATAGTCCTGTGAGGATCAGCTGTGCGTTGGACATGTGGCCTCGTTTTCCTGACGCTGATCCTGCTCAACGGATTCTCAGCGAGGGGCCTCGTGATGTTGGAGGAGCCAATGGGCGACCACGTGTGTTGCAGCGCAGTCGTTGATAGATATTATCGAGGAGATGGGGATGTGGTCGCGGCATCTGCCTGGGGACATGGTGCTAGACGGAGGCCCTTAGAGTACCGGCGAAAGCTGGATGTTGATTACGTGCTGCCAGCGCGATGCTCCATACCAACTCGACCTGTGGATATTAATGGATCCACAGCTTAACGTTTATCCAAGGGATGGTAACACAACAAATCACACAGTTTAATCACCTGGCGAAAGAATAAAACCACACCAAACAGGTCACAGGCAAGAAGGAATGTGAAATACAATGCCTGTTATGTACAAGCATTTTGAGCAAAGTATTAGGTACATGACACGTCATTAAAAATCAAAATACAATTGAGAATTACAACCCTGCACCAAACTTAACAGGGTATACTAATGTTCTTCACTCTCGGGAAATGCAAATCAAAGCTGATTTCTTAACTCGCGACAAACTAAACTTACAATGTTAAAAAGGAATTATCCAATGCGATAACATTGAAAGTTCAAGGATGGTAAGTGATACAAAATCATGTCTGAAAAATTGGTCTCCACAAGTTACTTGTGATGGGAATAAAAACAAGTCAAGGTGCATTCGGGGAGGGATACACCCAATTCAATTCCTTAACGCACGGCCACCATAACCGATGTCACGAACGAGAGAAATGAATATTTTGTGTACGCCTTCCCCTTTTTGAACCATCCAGAGCAAATAAAGAGGAACGGTTTCGAATCATACAGCCAATGACTTTAACCAGAATCCATAAGATTTGGACAACAAAACATTTTGTAGGCTGGAGAAGTGGTTCGTATAATAAATATTCCCAAATGAATCTACACGCATTGAATTATTCATCAGCGTTATGGTCTGATGGGTTAGGATAGACCGAGCTAGCTAAGTTTGAATCTCGGCCAGCCTAAACTGCGCACTGGTGTTTCCTAGACAGGGCAATGTGCCGTGGGTCGTGCGCGAGTCCACCGGGAGGACGATAACCCAGGTGACCCCGTCTGCCAGTACTCGTCACTTTGCGTGGACAACCATCATGTATAGCTGCCCTTTCGTGCAGTGTAGGCAAGTTATCGCAGGTACCCGAAACAATTCCAAATTTCTGCTTGAGCGCTTCAGTTGAACAGCAGGCTTGCCCGGTCAGCTCGTAAGCAATTTGGGCAAAAAATACATTCCCATGCCCTTCTCACAAAAAAAGGTGGGATAAATGAAGAAGACCGCTTATAAAAGCAGGAACCACCTTGTTCTGCACATTATCTTTGAATCAGATTCCAAGAGAGCAAAACAAAATGTGAACATCTTTATGAAAGAAGTTACTCACATTTTCCAACCACTTCACACTGTGTCCCTAAGGAAAACAAAGCCATTTCAGAGCAAGTTCACCAATTCAAAACCGACCTAAGAACACAAAGTAGTACACCACACCTGAGTTCTGTCGTCATTCATAAGGTCTTCAGCATTCTGAGAAATTCATAACCTTTGGTCTCCTTTTGGTAACTGCTGAACTGTTTTGGGGGTGAAAGAAGGTTTAATGCAAGAAAAAAAATAAAATAATGAATAATATCAATGGAGGGAGATATGTCTTCATTCAAAACAACACAAATATGGCTCATGAGATTGCACTTACAAACACACGGCATCATTAATGGACATGTAATTGTTGTATTCTCCAATCTTGTCACTCTCAAATTACTGATGCCCATCACACGTCAATAAATTTTGAAAATTGAAGAAAAAAAAATTTCCACTCTTTATTCTATAGTACAGGATATTATCTTCATTCAAAATTTATCTTGAAAGACTATCTGTATGTTAATACACCAATGCAGTTCTGCTGTCCACCCTGAAAAAAGGGAATGCTCCTCAGAGAGAAAAATACATTAAGAAAAGTGGCTTTTCAAATGAATCCAAACTCAGGGGAAAATAAACTTTTTTTCAATCGCGACAAAAAAAATTGAACCCAGGCGTGTGTAAGGCAACGGACTGCTGCTTCGATTTGGCTTCCCCATTTTTATTTTTTCTTGTCTGTGAAGAAGATATATAACGACAATTGTTGAGCTCCATCATCCAGCGCAATAATAAAAAGGATTCCTTTTTTTTCTTTTCTTTTTCTTTTCTTTCATGTTATTTTTTTATATTTTTTAACCAGGGTATTCTGATAGTTCATCTTAATGACGTGAACATCTATGGTACCAGTGATTTTGAGATTATCAAGTTTTATTTCAAGGCTATTTGATGTTTATCTTCTATTTGATGAAAACATAATTTAATGCACATTTGCTATTTTGCGTCAAGTTTAACATTTAATATCACAATTGTAGCAAAAATAGGAAACTTCTGTTTGAAGAATTTAGCATGATTCCCAAACCGACAAAATAAAGACAGATCAAGTAGTTTAACAACACAATTAAAGGTTCAGGAGCATATGTTGAAACAATCTAATGGAGGCGCAAAGGCACAAGACCAAAACAGCATTTTAAAGAGATGTTAATTGTAGTTTTTACTGAACAACCAGCACACTTGACATCAGTAAGGCCTAAGTTCACATTGCTCTACGGCGAGGATACGCGACCGTACGCCCTCTGAATTGACAAACGTGTGGCGGACCGCAGAGGTTTCTGCGGGGCCTCAGGGTGGCCCTACGCCGTTTTGGCCTATATTTTACAGGCCGTAAGTCGCCGTGGAATTATAACGAGAGTTATAACTTTTTCATTCTACGTTCGCCGTTAGCAATTCGAACAAAGCCGAAAACAAAATAAATGGGTAAAAAAAAAAATTAACCCATTCGTTACCGTCCGTCTGGCCGCCACGTTCGCTTAGGGCCCCCTGCGGTTCACCGTTGCCGACATCAAATCAAAGACCATACGCAACCCCACGTTTTCGGTCCTCCACAATTCTAAGACCTAAGGCCTAAGTCACATTTGCTCTACAGCGAGGGATACGGCTGGCCGTACGACCCTGAATTTAACAGAAACGTGCGGCGGCCGCCGTTATAATTGCTAGTGGCCGTAATTTGAGACCCCACGGCCGCCGTTGGCAAATTGTGAACCTCGGCCTAACCAATCACATCCGGTTGGAAAGTAAAAATGAAAAACAAAAAACATTTTTTTTTTGGGGGGGCAAGGAAATAAAAAAAAAAAGTTGGCCTTTTTTCCCCAAGCACAACGAGCGTGGACTGCAGTTCAACAATGGCGCAATGAGGATCAAGAGGCTACAAACTGAGAGTTATGAAGACAGATGGTAGTCAATTCAAGCCGTCTTGTACTCAGAGAGTAGTTGATGCATGCAATTGTCTCCAAGAAGAGAGAGTAGAAGAGGTTTAAAAAACATGGAATTATAGAGAGTACCCAGCAAAACACTGGAGGACAGGAGGCACATGGTGAATATTGCGTAGGATCTGGACGAGTACCTATACGGTACAGACGGGGTTAGTGATTGTGACGTCTTGAGAAGGTCTCTCGTGAGAAGGTGAATGTGCTGTCATGTCAGTGTTTGTTATTGAACATCCGACAAACCCCCACCTACACCCTCTGCAAAAATAAATAATAAAAAACCCTTGGTAATGGAGGTAGCTGTGTGAACAACGATGAGAGTCTACTTTCGACTGGCCTGAACGAAGATAAAAAGTTGGGAGTAAATTTAGATTACCGTAAGCAGAATTGGCAAGACTTAAACATGCCGATGAAGTGTGTGATGATGTGTGAAGTGGTGAGAAAGAAGCAAGCGACTAAGAGACAAACAACAGACAGTCACATTATTTATATACATTCGGTGGAGGACACGTTCACATTCCTGGATGAGCTAAATTTCTCGATTTCTTGCGGAAGCCAAATCATTAATACTCATGCTTTCAGTCCCGTTTAAACCTCCAGCTCTCATGGAATGCCAGGTCATTTGTCTGGAAACATCACAAGGTTCTTCCTCTTCTTTTCAACATGATTTTTCACAGATCGATGGCTAAGATGGTGATGCATGGAATATTCCACTTAATATCGAGTTCGACGCCGATTTGGAGTTGCTCAAATTGTGGAAATAATCCTGATGAGATGTGCACTCTGACGCCAAGGCTTCATGGACACCCCTCTTGGGACATGATGCTCCAAAATTGAGTCATGAGGACTGTTCCCCATGTTAGTTGAACTTTCTATTGATGGTGTCACACTTATGCCAAATGGTATGCCATGTTTGGGTAATTCAGACACTTTAGAAAAAAAAGGAGTATCGAATCAGTTTGGGAGGATGTGTTATCCATTCCAAGTTGTGGCATCATTCGCCATAACCTTAAGGTACTTACAGGAATTAAACAAAAGATTTTGTCAGCAAGTAACAAGTCGTTCAGAAGAGAATAATATATAAAAAAATTATTTAATGTGCAGCATCCTCTATCAAACTAAATCTCAAAAAAAAAACAAACAATAAAATAAAAATTAACTTAATCTGTAGCCTCTTAAATCTAAATACAAAGATCACATAGCAAAGCTTCATCTCACCAGTCTTGATCATCCAGCAGTGATATTGCTTCATGAGCCTTGCAGTGTGTTTGCCAAGACCTTCACTTGTGCCTGGTAGGCATGAAAGTTTGAGCTTCCTTTACTAGCAGGTCCTGAAAGACTCCAAGGGTTGGCTGACTCGACTTCATGGGGGAGGGTGGGGGAGAGGGAAGGGTGAGAAGAAAGCTGCGCACACACAATCATCATAATCATGGCGGTACTTCAGAACTAATTAGACTATAGACGGAGGAGATGAGGTGGAAGGTATTGGGCAGCAGTGAGTGTGTTAATGGAAGGAAAGTTAAAACTGAAGTTTTATATTCCCCCCCCCCCCCATTCAAATTCGAAAAAACGAATAAAATAAAGAACAACAACAACCAAAATCCCATCCATCACACAAACACTACATTTTCATGCAGCATGAGCCGAGAAAAACAACCAATGCAAAAGCTGCTATTTTACATACAACAACTATTTTCAATACAAACAACCAACATAATGAAACCCCTCAGCTTCATCGAAAATGGAACCGAAAAACGAGTACAAGCAGAGTTTATAACCATAAAAGTAGGCCAGAAATTTAGTCATGCAAAACAAATGCAAAAATCGTCTTCTTAAATGCGGGTTTTTTTTGGATTTGCAAAGTTCCCCCAGTAGGAAATACAGAACGTAGTTCTCAAGACAAATTGATAAAGCCTTTGGTAACTGCTTAACGGCTATGAACGTAATGCAAGCGACAATTACAGGACAATTATACGGATTATAGCTGTTAAAGCAGCAAAAAATTCACATCTTCGAATTGTCACTTTACATACCATGCTGCTGTAAGCACTTACCGTCTGCTTCGGCTTGCACCACTACAGAGCAACACCTCAAGGGGTTGGTGTGATGCGGTACCTTAAGATCAGATAATATTTACAGGCAAATAAAACCCAGAGAGCGAGAAGCATCGTAAAAGGCAAGCTGAATAACTTGACAATGAATAATTTCTAGAGGAGTAGGGCAATGTGCTGAAGCCTTTCAGGCCAATTATATTATAAATGAAAACCAGAAAGTAGAATCTGACAGAATTAAGATATGCCTCCATCCCACATTGGGACTCACTGTTATGCTTGATCTGACAGAGAGAAAAATAAAGTAGAAGGAAAGACATCAGACTGGTGATTCCAACGCTGGTTGGTCGTGAAAGGAGATTGACCATGTGCCGTAATGTTGCTGGAGATGGTCCACAACTGCAGGGTCTACAGGAGTGCTCAATTCCTCAATACCGACCACAGGCTTGGTGAGGCAACTCTGAAGTTGCACTTAAATCCAGGAAGAAAGGTACCATCCCAGCCAAGGGCTGGGATGTTGGCAAGCTCACAGGATGCAGAGGGTAGCTCTGAGGAGTTGCAAACAGGACTGAGTGGGAAATTTGGGGGGTCTGGGTGCTTTGGGGAATCCTGAAGAAGTTGTGGAGTGCCTTCGAAGACCACCATTCTTGATGTTGCCGGTTGGATGTCTTGGAACTCGCCGAAGGGTGAAGCAGAATTGTCTCTCAAGGCACACTGGGATACCATTGACAGTCGCAGGACCAGACCTGAATGGCAGAGCTATCTGTTCAGAAGCTGAAGTGTGACGCGAAGGGTGGACAAGGAGGCCTATGTGCGAGGAATCTGTGAGGGGTAGACATAACCTGTGGTCAAGTGATTCTGTCTGCGTTACAGGGAATTTCTCGCATTGCATTCCTTCCAAGGGCCCGTCCCTCGATGTACTGCAGTTCAGAGCGGAAGTTGCGTGGACTCTTGACAGAGGAGTTCGAAGTGAAGGCGCCGCTGGGCGATTACTTTGAGCGGCTGTACCAGGCTGATCCACCAGCTGTCGAGTTGTTGACGTCAGGGGAGTTAACAACCCATATTGCTGACCCTCCAATCAACTGTGCATCCACCTTCGTTTTTGGAAACACCAGGCTGTGGTGAACCGGTTGAAATGGGGTAAAGCTCCTGGGAATCTGTGGCATCCATGCTGAACTTTCTGAAGGCTGTGAAATGCTGGCACTCATGCATTGCATGCAGTTCTGTGCTCTCCGGAAAACACAGGCATCACCTAACTGCCTGGAAGAGGGACCCTTTCCGCCCTCTCTGGAAAGGGAAGGCGTGATTAGCCAGAACTTGGCAGCAACTTCCGAGTGAGCTCTGCTCTCGAGTGCCAGGCAAGTTCTAGCTCGGATAATCTTGATAGGGTTTGCCACCATCTGTGAGCACCAGCATCCAGAGCAGTCTGGCTTTTTACACTATGAGGTCACGATTGACTGTATCCTTGCTCTTCGGGTCCTCACCGAACATTGACAAAAAGTTTTGGCGAGGGCTTGCTTGTAGCTTATGTTTATCTCTGCAAAGCAATTGATTCAATTGGACGGGACGCCCTCTGGAGGATTCTGGGTCTTCGTGGAGGCCACCAAACTGATCAATTATTATGTCTGCAACTTTACTTTCGGTACTGAGGGTGCTGTGACATGTGGTGATACCATCTCTGACTTATATTCCAGTTGTTAATGGGTATTGTCAGGGGATGTACTGGCTCCCACCACTTTTCAGCGCCTTGTATGGGACTGGATTCTGGGGAGGATATCGAAGATTTCAAGCTGTGGTGCATCGTTTGAGAATGTCAAGATCTTTCAACCTTGATTTCGCAGATGATGCAGTCATCTTTGCGGAGATTTAGATCATCATGTTGGGGAACTTGAGGTGCTGAATGAGGAGTCGGAGCTGTGGGATTATGGGTTCCTGAGTCAAAACTAAGTTCCAGGCTTTCAATGACATCTTGGATGCTGTCATCTTGCTTGTACCTGTTTGTGGCGAGGATGTGCTGAGGTCATGGAGAGATTCACTTACCCTGGCAGTGATATTCATGTCTCTGCTAGCTGTGGGCCAGAGGTCAGATAAACGTCTAGGATTTGGACCTGGGAGTCATGGATTCACTGGATCATGGGGTTATGGGCACTCCCGGTACCTGTGCGGGAGGACGAAAGGTCGAGTCTAAGGTTCATTGGTGCTTCAGTCTTGCTCTATGGATGTTGAGACTTGTTAACTCTGACCAGGATCTGAGACGGCAACTAAAATTCCTTTGTACCAGGTCTCATTCAGGAGAATCCTTGGCTACGCTGGTTCAGACTTTGTGTCCACATGAGCGGTTTACTGAGAGAGACTCAAATGAGATTTGTTACCTTGCATAGTCCGTGAAGCATTCAAGCTGCGGCTGTATGACATGTGGCTCGGTTTTCCTGATGCTGATCCTGCGCACCAGATTCTCTCAGCGAGGGATAGTCTCGTGAGTGGGGAGGCCAATGGCCGAACCACGTGCCTCGTGGTTTGCAGGCAGGTTGATCAGCATCTCAATGAATGGGATGGGCCAGGCAATCTGCCTGGAGAAGGCCAGATGGAGGCCCCTGAAGTACCGGCAAAGAAAAGTGGATGCAGCATGCGCTGCTCCGGTGCATGCTCCCATACCTGACTTGACCTGGACGGATTATGGCCTGTTGGCCAGCCGCACTACAAGCATGGAGGGGGACCAAATCGCCTGTAGGAGCCCTGGAGAGGAAGAAGACTTTCGTTTATTTGGGCCACCCCACGGGGTGAATAAGCTTAAGATGGCACCTTCCACAAGCAGCGTCAGCAATCACAGGACCCGCTGCAGCCGAAGGTGATCCCAGAGTCAGTAGAGCTGTGCCATGCACGGGCGCAAAGTTGGAGTGGGGACTTTTGGCTTTTCTTCTTCTTTCCTCCTCCTCCTCGTCCTCTTGTCTATTTACAAGGTGTGAGACTCAATTGGCACCTTAAGCTTCTGCCTCCTTGACTATTGAATACTCCTCCATTCCCTTCTGGCCTCAGCGAACTCTCTCCACTCTCCACCACACCCACCATACTGATATCCCATTTACAATCCACCCATCTCAAACTGCAGTCTACCTCTTTTCCTCCCTTGCTTCCTCAGAATAGGCCTTTGTGAGAATAACATCACTCTGTGTCATCATTGAAACAGGGAATGGCTCACTGGAGGCAGGAAACAGTAAAACAACAGCAAAAGCCATTTCCTACAATCCCTCACCTCCACTGGCATCACCACTGCCACACTTCTGTCCCCGACTATGCACTTTGTACGTAATATGCATGTCTTGGATCTCCACAGAATTGAAAACTGCTGGCCGGTACCCAGCAAATTTTTCATACGTGCTCCGAGTATGCCCAGGTCAGGTCAGGGCCATGAAATAATCTAACCTCACCCACCCACCCTCATCTACGAAGGTTGGAGGAGCACCAAATTTGCAATTTTCACCTGTACATGTGCGACGTGCAAGTGGGTTTAACTACTGGACCCCTACCCGAGGGTGTTATTGAGGGTGGGGAAACGAAGCAGACGCTTGCCACAGTGCAAGTTAGTTTCACCGGAACACCAGAATTCGCTCCTGGAAGGAGGGTAATACCAGTAGTTTAAAAAGACAATAAAGAAAGCAAGTTATGGATGAGAAAATTATATAGTGGAATTGTTTGGCACATTTGCATCTGTTCAGTTGATTTCTTTTATGCGAGTACCAAAAACAAGAAAGAAAATACTCAACGACATGCAAGAGGGTCACAAGATTAGTGATCAGTTGAGCATTGAAGGGAGTTTCTACATTTGCTTGATGCAAGCAGTTTTGTTTTGAAAATGGATAGGATAGGAAAGAAAAAAAAGAAAAGAAAAGAAAAGAAAAAATCAAAACATATAAATACAACTGATTTTAGTCTGTCTCGAGGTTAAAAGAAAAAAGACAACTGAGGTTAAACATTAAACAAGGTAAACAATACGTCAGGTATCTTAATTGAGGAAATAATGACTTGTAAACGCAATGAGCAACAATACCCTGCAGATTAACAAAAGCCCCTAATTTACTTTTGTGATATTTTCTTCTTTCTGCACTCAAACGTGTTGGCAAAAGGAACACGTGTATAAAAATGAAAACAAACAAAAAACAATCACCCTCTGGACAAACAAGCATATTTACCGAAGGGAGAGGGGGAGGGGAAGGAAGAGAAGAGGGGGTTCGGGGTTGTAAGCAGTTACAATGTGGAGTTTTTATTTAAAAATGTAAAAAAGTGATACCTCAAAACCACAGTAAAGCCATCGATTGAACCTACCGATGTGATTCTTGACAAGCAACCGCTCCCTCGTTCCTTGCTGAAAAAGAGCTTTACCCTGTGGTTGCAGCCCACTGCATCAGGATGCAGCTCCCTCATCGCTTGCGCACGCCATCCTAGGATGCCACAGGCCCAACAGCAGGCATGAAAAATTGCCAGCACATTTATAATGCTCCAATGCCAATCGCGTAAAAAATCGCTGAAAACTTCCTCAAAACAATGTTGTTTGGTTAGAATATTTTATGGAGTGCAGGTGTCTCACATAAATTACCGGTGGAGATTGAAGGGTTAAGATGGAAACAAAAAACAGAAAGCCTGCCAAAATAACATTTACAAGGTTGTGGCATGCTGCATACGTACTGTTTTACGTGGCTGTGTATTGCACAGAATCCGTTCTCGAGAAATGCATTGGGAAATCTATACAAATAAAAGTGCGTGTGTGTGTGTCGGTGTGTGTGTGTGTCTCCTCCATAACTCCAAAACCATGACCTAGCAGCCTGAAACTTGCTGCGTACAAGAAAACTCCAAGGAAGATGTAAGAGTGAAAATTGGGTGTTTGCGATAATTAAAACACAAGCTTTTGAAGATACTTTAACGGCCTATTTAATTATATCCTTATTCAGGCGATGCTCGCCGCCCTCGCTTCTGGGGTTCTTAGTGTTTCCTTGGGTACCTCGCTGGGGGTTCTGAAAAACCGCCAGTTTTTTGGCCTGCCTCAACCATGCCTCGACTGAACAGGCCACAACGATTTCTAACATAGTTTCCCCCCCCCCCCACTTTCCTCACTCATTTCGAATGCCTTGTCATCAAAGCTACAAATCGGTTTGTGTACATCGCTTTTGTAAGTGCTATCGTTTTCAAATTACGAGCTTGTGAAGCGATTTCATTGCATTTATGATACGATTTTTCCACAATCTACTCTCACGGACTAATTAAAGTACATCATCGGAAATATTATTTCGGTTTTGAGGATCAGATATCGTCCAGACAAAATAAATGTCAAATCTGATAATTAAAGAAATAACGAGTTCTTATAAGTAAGCCGATATAACCTATTTACTTTAAGCAAGTTATGTCCCTCCTCCCCATAGATACAAAGAAAATGTGAAATTTCCAAAGCATTAAACTTATCTTTCTCTACTGTTTGGAGAATTGTATTGAGTGAACAAATTTTTTTAGCAATGTGCCAAAATTAACCAGCTTCATTTGAACTATAGGATTAATGCCATTCACTGCATAGACCTGACATGAATTGTCCTCCAAGGGACTGCCTATACCATAGCGTCTGGCAGATCTGTGTCGCATATTTTCGGAGGTGCGGAGGTGCTGACAGGGAATCAAAGCAAGCCTGGTAAAAAAAACAAACAATCAAAACAAAAAAAACCCCGCCGTTTAAAAAAAAAACAGTTTATTAACGTTGCGCGGAGTCCTAACCGAAGTACCACTTGCCACGTGCACAAAACGAGCAGGCAAAATGGTATATTTCAACGGGCGATGAACTTTGCGATGTCTCCAGGTTTTCGCATAACACAGCAACTGCTTTTGTGGATAAAGTCATTTTTTCATTATCTGCTGTGTGGGCGGTGAAGACCAGCATAAAATTAAGGATATTTTAGGGTATGCAGCCACAGCCTGGCCAACCAGTCCTTTCAACCATGAATTGAGTGCTATAAAGCCACTTCGAGCACCCATTGTCAATAGCGTATCTCATCACGTTCTTCCCACGCCAGTGGCTCTGTGCTCTGCCACTCAGCGACTGTCGTTGTGCAAATAACACCCAATTTCCAAGCTGTTTGCCGGTTATTAACTGTGCGTCTAAATTACCGAGGCAAATTTTTTTTTCCACCTATCCACGCACAGCTGTTTTAAAGTAATGAATATTTAAAAATCTCGTTTATGAATATATCTCTGAAATGTCTATATAAATGAACTTGTTTTTCGTTGAAGCTACTCAGCGGTTTCTGGGTTGTATACAGCAAGTAGTACTGTTTATGCGTTTGGAATCACACTGACTCCAACCTGCCAATTCCTAAAAAATGCGAATCGCCAAGCACGTGTAGTGTGTGTGTGGTGTGTGTGTGTGTGTGTGTGTGTGCTGTTGTGTGTGTGCGTTGCGGTGCGTTCATGAAGCCACACATTCTCACTCTCTCTTCCACCTTCCCCCCCCCCCATACAGTGCAGCCACCCTCCTCCCAATCTCCTCTCTCACTCTGTCTATAAGACATATCTGGACGGTTGTTTTGTTCTCTGGACAGGTTGGCTCCGTACGTGTTCTGGCAGTTATTTATGTCTCGACGGAGTTTGTCTCCGGACGGTTTTTATTGGTAAGGGTTAGGGGGGGGACCCGGGTATAAAATGGATTTCAGACCATTATTTTGTTTCCCATCTGCACTTTATCTATGCAAATCATTTTGATGAAAACAGTATGAATTGCAATTAATGCTCCACCGCACATTCTGCCTTCCCTTCCTCTCCCTCAACAATGCCTTCCCTTCCCCCACCCGGCCTCACTCCCTCCCCCTCCACCTCTTCACTCTTCCCCACTCTCCATCCCCCAACCCCTCTTTTCTCTCCCCTCCCCCTTAGTATTTTCGCAGTGAAGCGAAGGTGTGTTATATGCTAAGTGAATTATTAAATTAACAGCACTGGCAGGGGCAAAGCAATTGCAAGAGCGGCAGTTGTTGCTCACACCAGGCCGATAAAGACAATGAGAAGCGGACATGAAGTATAAAAGGGCATTTGCAGTGACTTCGTTCTGCAAGACTGCCTTTGAACAGTAGTGTAATCTGATGTAACAACTTCACAAACACTCATGGCCGGAAGATGGTCACATTTCATGGGTCAAAGAGAAATGGCCAACAAGATGGTGACCAACTATTGAAGCAACCCATAACTCTGGTAACAAGAGCACAGTTCGTGTGGTTACCTTCAAACTCTGAACTTCGACTCAAGACAGTGTTCTTATCTAAGCGATGGATTGTCACAAACGTAATCTCTAAAACCAAAAATGCCAAAAATTATTTTAGAATAAGGCATGCATCCATCGACAAAATCAGAGCAGACACACTTCGATCGTTACAGCAATGGCTCAGCTGGCGGTGCGACTGCACACATCGGGACTTTAGGGTCGGTTCAACGCTGTTGCCCGAGTGAACAACTCTGCAACTTCTCTCTTCCCTGAACACCTCCATTTGTCATGTGCGACGAAGACAGTACTTTCCAGAACCGAGGTAAAGCCTTATTATTATGGCAAATAGGTACGCTTGCAACTGCAACTGAACAGCCACAGTAACTGCATATCTCTCAAATTTACTCCTTTTCAAGGGAATGGTTATATGGACAATCCATTTTATTTATAGGTTGTACCCAGAATTGTGGGAGATTGATAATTCCATTCTTCTTCTCCCCCCTGCCACTGGCATAAGCAGTCTGCTGCATGTACATTCATTCTTAACCAAAACTATACCTCAACCCTTGATCAACTTATTTATTTTTTTTTTTTGTATACACTGTCAAGGTTTGTATGAGAGTGCTAACAGATTCAGACTCTTGCAATTACAAAACAAACAAAAAAAAAAACAACAAACAACCAAAAAAACTTGTTCATAAGAATACCTTATCCCCACGTAGTCTGAGAACAAAGATGTTGGTGGGCTCTGCGAGTGGCAAATACTTGGTTGTGATGACATAAATGACCAAGTCTGCCTCAACTTCTTTTTGCGAAAGTACTGCTAAACAGAAAGGTTTTGAAAGTTCCCGAAAAAGGCGAGTTCGTTCTCCGAAAAGGAGAGTTCAAGGTATACGATCAATTTGAAACAAAATAAAGATTTCAATGGGCATAGAAAAAACAAAAACCCAGAAAGTTTATACCGCCGTTGAAACAGCACTTTCACACATCTTCTGTCAAACATATTTATACTTTTCTTCATGGATGTTGGTTTGTGTCCTTTACGACATTCCTTAAAACAGCAAGTTTCTGTTTGGAATGATTTTCCAATTTTGGACTGATAAACATGTAAAAAAAAATAAAAGTTAAAAAAACAAAAATAAACAGAAGTTCAGAAAAATTATCTCAACTCCTTTCTGCGAATGTGTGATTAGGGCCGAATTCAGAGCCAAAGTATTTGCCTAATTAGGTTTGTTTTCTGATTGATGTTAAAAAATATAACATTCAACTTGAAATTAGGGATTGCTCGATCAATAAACTGAACATATGTAGCAGACAAACAGACAAGCGGTAGCGGACATGGGTAGGTCGACTACCCAGATAGAAACCTGACCGCGATGGGCCGCGTCTCGGATGCGGGAATGCACCTGGGATTAAGCAAAGAAAAATAATGATTCTAGCTTCAGGTTAATGCTGCAGATTGTTTTTCGTTAAAATAACCCCACATTTGGGTTCTCTTCGCGTTGCTAGGCACGAGGGTCCATTAGCAACGGTTCTTTCTCACACATTAATAGGACATACCATGAACCTACCATACCAGTCTCTCAGTATATCTGACTTCTAGTCTCTGAGATATAACGAACTTTCGTTTTTTATTGTTTGACCAGGGGTTCTCAAGTCTTCTCTCCGACAGTTTTCTAGATCACGGCTGGCAAATTTTGACAATTGCTGGAATGCTACTGGCCAACAATCGCTCGTGCCCGATTTTGCTTTTGAAAAATTTTTTTTTAATGATTTTTCTAGAATTAAAGATCCGCGTTGCTAGGCAACGGTCGGTGTCCTAAGCAACGGTTCTCATTGAGCAACAATAGGTCATGTATGAACCTACCAACCAGTTTTATCGAAATCGCCCATTGTTATTAACTGGAAATCGTCCAGTTTTAAAATACTGATAATAAGGGTGAAAACAAATCTCAAAAAAAATTATGTTTAATTTTTTTTTTCTCGACTAGGATCGGGGACTACCAAAAAGTAAAACAATTGGTAACCCCGATTTCGCTTTGGCTGTGCCGGGCGTAATTACTGTTAGGACAGATGTAAATCCCGTGCGACTAAGTGACATAGAAAACCAATGTTTCTCACATTTTTTAATTTAACGAGCAGTCAAAAAGACAAGACATTCAACATGTTAACATGTGAATTAACCGCATGAACGATTACACACAGGACAAATAGTTTGCTCTCAACAAGAACTTCGAAGGATAAAGCAGTCAAACATACTTTAGTATTTAATAAACAGAAGGTTTTGTGAACCTGGTGTAAACAAAGACACAGGTTGAGTATAAGCAAGTGCTGAGGTTTGAGACCCAATTAACATGCTAACGTTCAAGACCTTTGCTATTTTGCAGACATGAGACACTGCCGAATCTACTTATCTTGTACAGAGATGTGGGCCACGCCACACGTGAGCATGCATGGACCCACGTATGAAACGGGGCGAGGTATAAAACATGGCAGTCATATTTATCTGGGAATGACAGTGTACAGGCCAGTGTGTATGACACTGTTAGCGAAATAGCCCTGTACGAACCATGAAATCGATTGACGCAAAATACGGTGTGGGTAAGCAGTAAAGACATCAATATCAAACAGTTACGAGTAACTGATTCGAGGTTAATAAAATAATGCGTTCCTGAGCATTGGATTATTGTATTAATTCCAAATCTGGCCTCAGCTCGCTGTCTTCACAAGATTGATACAGGACTTTCGTCATTTCCAACTTGTCAATATTTCTCGTTAGCAGCATTGGACAGGATGGTGCATCTAGCCCTCCAGTTTTAACAACTGCAGGTTCAGGAAACTTTCAAGTTTTTCTGCATTGAAAATGTGCTTTCCATAAAGAAGCATATTTTACGTTTGATTTGCGAAGTGAATACGGGATTTAAAACCGTGTCGACCTACGCAACACTTGCGCGGTCAGCGTGCTTTGCTTGCTAATCACTACGGCAACGCTGGCAATGTTTGCGTTCGGCACGTGTTTTTGGCATGAAAGTGTGCAATCTTAATTGTTCTAGTTAGACATGGAAGTTAACAACCCGAGACATGGAAGATTATTATCTCGATTTATCACCCTACCCTACAAAGCAAAGTAGAGGATGTTTACGAGTGAAAGTATTGAACTACTTAGGAAGTCATCTATCTTAATTCCAGCATCTGTGTGTGTGTGTCTGTGTGTGCACCGCTGTTTTTTCGACAACTCACTGCGTCCGATCTAATTGAAACTTGCAGATTATATTGCTGGGGGACCTGGGATGGCCTTTTCAGGTTTTGATATTAATCGGACAAGTGCTGGTCCAATTAGGCCATTTTTTACCAACCATGACAGGACCGTGTGTTGCGGGGCTGGGCGATGGGGAAGGGAAGCTCAGCCGCGTTCCTCCATTAAGTTACAAATGGGCTTCCGGATATGTGATGACTTCAGTATTCTAATATTGTTCTCGAGTTTCTATGCGCATTTATAGTAAAACAATGCCACAAGTTATGATTGTTTCATAAGACGGTTGCTAAATTTCTAAGGTACATCGAGTGCTGTGTATGCTCCGAACCACGAAGTAAATTTTTTTCTCTTTTTCTTCTCTTTTTGTTTTTCTCTGCGCGACATTGCGAAAAGGTAAATACGTTGGCGCATTGCATAATTGGCCATTAAAACTAAATGCGAATATCATCGTAACCTGTGATATGCGAACTTTCGCCGCACGCACGTACGGGCACGCGAAGAGCGAAGGAAACGGCCTTGTGTGGTTGTTGTTTCTGCTCGCGGTTGGGAGATATTTATTTAATTTATTTATTTTTTTTTACGGGCACGTTCTAGTGCTTTAATACAGGCCTACAAGTACAAGAGTCAGGTGTTGGAGGTACAACATGGAATAGACATGGGGAAAACATATCGCACACAAACAACTCCCTGAATTGCTATGAGTCAAATCTGCAAGCCTCACAGCACACCAACACCACCACACTTTATCTGCCGACTCACACCTACATGCTTACTGGCATGATTTGATTACAAACTGCTTCAGGAAGACAAATGAATGGGTGGTGACGGACACCTAGGCCGGAGTACAACGACGGGGAAATGTGATGTGATGATGATGATATGTATGATGATTGATGATGATGTGATTGATGATGATTGATGATGATGATCGATGCTGTGATGTGATGATGATGATATGTATGATGATGATGAGGCTATGATGACTGCATGTGCATGATGATGTAATGATGATTGATGATGATGCTGATGAAACGATATTGATCTTATGCTCCTTTATTTCCAATGGTGAAACAAAACGAAAGGAGGATCACTTACTTTTCAAACACGCCTCGCGTTATCTACACTACAAACATCATATATGCATGCATGCACACACTGTTCAAATCTTTCTACGTATGCTTGTAGTAAAAAGATGATGCTCACTTTGAGATGAGTGGTCGTAGAGAAGAGAATACCAGCGATCTTGGACCTCCTGAAGAGAAAAACTGCAACTGAACTTTACTCCCAGTACACAGTTGTAAGGTCATTTGTCTGCAAGAATAAAAAGACACTGTTGGATAACAAAATATGAGATGATTAATAATAAGGCAACTATATATAAATACATGTATGTATGTATATACACACACACAACACACATATATATATATATATATTACACTTTTGCAATTACCAAAAAAAAAAATAACTTCAAGTTCATAGAACACCTTATCCCACGTAGTCTTGAGAAACAGACGTTGGTGGGGTCTGCGATGGCAAATACCATTGCTTGTGATGACATAAAATGACCAAGTACTGCTAAACTTGTTTTTTTTTGTTCGTACTTAGTTCCATGAACAACGTGTGTGTGTGTGTGTGTGTGTGTGTGTGTGTGTGTGTGTGTGTGTGTGTGTGTGTTAGTAGGTCTCCACCACAATTCCAAAACCATGAAACCTAGTAGCCTGAAACTTTGCATGCATACTAAGAAAACTCCAAGGAAGTGCAAGACTGAAAATTGGGTGTTTGGATTAATTAAACACCCCTTTTGAAGATAATTAACGGCCTTATTTAATTATATCCTTCATCAGGCGATCTCGGCCACCTCTCTCTCTGGGGAAAGGGGTTTCCTAGGTAAGCTCACTGGGGTCTGAAGCCGCCAATGGTTTTTGGTCTACTCACCATGCCTTGACTTGCAACAGGCCGCAACAATTTCTGAACGATAAAGTTAATTTTTTTCACTTTCCACACTATGTTATCACAAGCTACATTTCATCAATAGCTACAAAATCGGCTATACAAATCGCTTTGAAAGTGCCATAGTTTTCAAATAATCCATGAGCCAGTCGGGTTGGTCAGTACCATCTGGGGGGGAATAATTCTCAGTGATTTTTTGCAAGGTTTACCACCCAAGAGCTAGAAAATATGTGATAACACACAAAAAGCTACCACCGATGCAATGCTATCACCCTGTTTATAATGCCTACCCATAAATAAGCTTTTGTGCAAAATGGCAGTACAAGGGTAAGACATCCTACTTCAACTTCACATTTTTTTTATTCAGTCAAGCATTAACACTGAAATTTGTCTCAACCTTTTGCTAGGATCATTTGCTTCTCAACAAAAGTGCTAAACATGCCTAGGTTGAAGGTACGTCATTGGTGACACCTATATATATCAGTGTATTTCCTGTGTGATAAATCATACCGCCTTTAGAAAAGTATTTGTCTATCATTTACTGTGAAAAGTAAATAAAAGTTCTTGAACAATATAATTACATGGGTGTTTAGAAAATTTATTAAGAAATCAAAAATCTAAATTTCTTTTTGTATGTTGTATATAAGATCAGTATAGCAGACAATGTTATCCTACCCCATAATGAAAAAGTACCCAATTTGGAGGGATTTATGTAGTTTGGTCAATGTCATATTTTCCCTGTTATTACTGAAGGATACTTTCCAAGAATCAAACAAAGGTACATGATCGCATGTTCATGAACAAGATTAATGTTTTTTTCTCTTGTAGTTTCTCAAAAAATACAGAATTTCAGGGGATTTAGATACTCAATAATGCACAATGAAAGTATCAAACACCCGTATTACACAATATAAACAAAAGACAGGAACAAGATGGTTAATCATGTGCAATCTGATGAATGAGCAAAGGTCAAAGTGTCGAATGAGTCAAAGGTGAAAATGAAACACAAACTTCTGTTGTAGGGCATAAATTACAGATAGAAACACAAATGTGGTTTCCACACTAACAAGGCCATTACCTAGGCCAATGTGTTGCTGATAAAATATTGTCTTTATGAACAAAGACGGGTCCTTTATAGTTTCTAAGACATCTCTGATCATAATGCACTGATGTTAAGTGAATTAAAATGTTCCAGATGAACTTAAAAATCATAATCATTATCCAGTTCTTCATATCCTCATCTCAACTTTCCCCATTGTCTGACTCAAAGATGGATGCCTGCGTTCTCACAGTACAGTCTGGCAGTCTGCACATATCAGTGCATTTCAGTCCGTTTGACAAACACACACATTTTGGTAGTGAATACTTCCTTTTACAATTGCAGGCCAATAAATCAAGGACGGCCTCAGGTGCTGGCTGACCATCCATCCAGTGCACCACCAACTGTTCAACTCCTTCTTCCTTC
>CM068952.1:147225962-147237650 GCA_035128595.1 Eptatretus atami
AGTAAAGATGTCCGCTTTCATTACAGAAACTGGATAATGGTTGCATTGTCAAGTTTTACAGTATTCAAATCACAAAGTAACTTTCATTTTGAAAAAAATTAAAATCAAAATCAAAACAAGTTGATACAAAGCACATGGCAAAATAACCCACAGATAACTTTAACCCAAAGAAAACCCCCAAAAAGTTAACAGGATCAGCACTTTAATCCTGAGGACTCCTTAATCTGCTCCATCCGATACTGTTTCACTGCTCTTTTCCAGGTCAATCTCCATCATGGAAAAAACAAAACCTCAATATTATCCCGATTCGGAAGAATGGTGTCACAACTGATCGTTAACTTGAGACCAGTAGGCGTCCTCATTGCAACAGATAAATAATAATCCTCTCTCTCATCTTCGATAATCAGTTTCACATCTGCCCAGGAAATTCCATTCTGGCCATGAAGCTTTTTCATTGTCAATAATGGATGGATGCCCTCAATGTCAAACAAGAGGTCAAAAACATCTCAATACACATCTTCCTTTGCAATTGATTGTCTGGCAACCGATATTTCAGAAACCTATCCTCTAATGGTATTCAGGATCTCTACTGGCGATCAGATTTCCTGTACATTTGCACATAGCGGGTTGTTTTCTCCAATAATCTATCTCAAAGGGTGGTGTTCTTCAGGGTCGACTTTTAGGACCAATTCCAGTTCTTGTTATAAAGAGATTACTCACTCACTGGAAAATCCAATACATTGTTTTACAGATGACTACTCTGTGCATGGAAGTTCCTCACCACTGTGCGTGGCAGGCTGCAGCAATGTAGGAAGACCCATATTCTCAATTTGTTCTCCATGAGGGCAAAACTTATCTTGGATAATCAATTTCTAAGCAAGACTCCAAAACCAGCCTCTGACACCTCATTCTCTGTAAAGCTTGTCGAAGCAGGGTTCATTACAAAGCAATGGTTCATCATTGTACTTCAATCTCTGGAAGGCAATGACTTTCCTCAGCCATCCTTAGCTTATAACAGCATACAAGGACTTCATCCAAATGTAGTGGATTAGGTGAACTGGAGCTGCTGCTTCTCATATCCCCACACCCTCCGCTCCTCAACCACCTTCTAGACAATGGAACTTCAGTCCCTTTGTGTCATTGGCATCTCACGACAGAAGGAAAAGTATGTGTGTGTGCAACTTGTTCACCACTGGAAGGCTTATGGTGTTGCAATCCTTGACCAGAACTATTCTGCTGAATGCACTTCTTCCTGACAATCCCTTCAGCTGCAGGTCACACACCATCTCCCAGAAACCCTAATCATGTCAATCTCTCAAAGTCCAAACTTAATGCTCACCTCCATTTCTTCATCAATCTCTGTTCTCTCACATTTAGAACCATCTGCCAGTCTGTTCTCAAATGCACTTTCCTCCAAGATTTCTCTACATTAGATTTTCTTCACACAGATTGAAACCCTCTCAATCTTAAACCTGTAACGTAGCCATACATTATCGTCCCATTTCCCCCTTACCCTACTGTCTGTTGACACCTTGCCCCCTGTTGTCCTGCTGTTCCATTAGCCTTGATAGCTGCATAAAAAGATCAATACAGACAAAGCAGACACCACTTCCAGCTGATAGAGAGATGAGAAACCGATCTGAAACCTGATCCTTGATACTCAGCACTCCTTCCCCACCCCCTCTCAGGTCTCATCTTTACTGTTGCTCCAGAAAAGCTAATATTGCCAATTTATCTCTCCTGTGAATACCTTTTGAAACAAGTGGTCTCATCATCAGTTTTGACTAACACTGGATTTTATCACATTTCCAAGATGACATGAAATGGTCCTCCTCTTCCACAACAAATGGTATAATTAATACACTTCAAGCTTTCACAGCATTTGTCTTTACAGACAATTTAATGAAGTACTGCTCCCCAAAGTGTAGGCCAGGGTCCCACCCATATAGCACCTTAGATCTTACAAAGGGGAAGTGTCAAAAGTTGTTTTTTTCTCTTTTCAAAAAATCTGAGTCCATTTGCAAAGGGAAACTGACATGGCTCGAAAGATTGTGACATTGGCTGGAAAATACATTGAAAAGTACTTCCATCTGTGCAAGGTTTATCTAGCAGAGGACCAATGCCTTCCACTTCCAGTTGGAGGAGGGGGGGGGGAGGGGATTTTGAACCCCCTTTGTAAATAAAGTAGTAACTAAAGCTATGGGCATCAAATGGCTGAGGAGTGGGGTTTGTGCCTCAATCAGAAAAGTTGGTGGTCCAAAAATCCTTTGGGAGTTCTCATCCAGCATTGCAATCCTACCACGTCAGCCCTTCCCCATAGGCACCCCTTCATTCCAACTACATGTGTAATTATACCCTCCCAAGTGCACCCAATCCAGTTCTACCTCCAACTTATCAAGATGGCGATGCATCCATCACACAACCCTTACTCTTGCTCACTTTCTTCTTCTGTACTTGTCTGCCTGATCTCGACCAATCTACAATCAGTATGCATACATTCTCTTAGAGAGCTCTTCCAGAAACCTCGGGAGTAAAAAGGAAGCAATGCAGTGTGATTGTAGCAGGCTCTCACTTTATGCTTTAATACAAATGCATATCAGTTGCAATGTACATTTCTGCTATGCTTGCACTGTGTATGCAAGAATGCAATTATTTTTAAGGTATGTGAAGTCTGCTATCGTGCTCCATAAAATAAAATAAAATTTTTTTAAAGAATGAAACGTTGTGAAGAGCAGGCAGGTTATGTTACCCAACGATCCAAACCAACCCAAAACAATCCTCAAACAATCTGCATTGGCTTTGACAACTTTGCAATGCTTTGAAAACAAAAAAGTAAAAATAATAATAATAATAATATTAAAGAAATTTCATTTGCAAACTTCCTTTAAAAAATATTTACCACGTGGTGCAAAAAGGAAAATGAATTTATCATACATAGTCAAAATGTATCACTCAAAATGAAAATTATTGAGAGATATGAATCAAAGGGGAAATTTACCAGATCCACAGGAACTCACTTGCCATTCAACAGAGGATCAAGGTGGAGGTTATAAATGAGGCCTTACTATAAAGATGGGCTTAAAATTGCTACAAAATAAAACCAAAGTGAAATGACATTCAAAGAGGATATCAAGAAATGCAGCATCACAGATAATAAACGAAGGCTCCCTTATTCTGTGGCCCCCTGTTTGACATTGTCAGAGTAACAAATGCTCCCGAGGTCACTGATAGAATGGCTCTTCCTTACAACGACGGAGATGCAAACTCTCAGATGCAGAAAATCCTTGCTGTAGCACTGTGAGGCGGACATTGCTGCATTTCTTGTTCAGAGTCCTAACAAGCTCAGAATTAAGCTTGTGGTTCGCCCGGCAGCCAGGAAACCATTTCTCCACTTCGTCCATGATAGCTTGCACCTTTTCTGGGTCTAGCTGGTTGTATGGCTTGTAGACACCCTTTGTGTAAGCCAGACCTCCCTTTACGTTCGACGTCGCTAGCTCGTCACGGGTGAACACCTTATCAGCAAGCTTGCCGAGGAACTTCCGTGGATCAGTTGCCAACATGAGACACTGCTCCAGGTCTTGGCGGGAAACGGCGATGCTGGATGACGGCCCACCGATGTAGACCATCGAACCGCTGTAATTGGCAATGCGAAGGGAGGGAGAAGACAGGGAAATCAAAGAAGCTTGGGAGCTTTGCTGTCCACCCTCAATGTCCTGGTACATTTCATTTCCATTAACCAAGGGACTGTATACCTCCAAAATTTGGGGTGTCTGAGACCTGGACGTTTGATCCAGCGGGAATGTAGATTTTCCGGGTGGGGTGGGTGTTGTCTGAGCAGCATGCATAGTTTCAATTGCCATAGACCCCCCAACCCAAGATGCAATATCTCCAGCTGAATGTTTTGGCTCCTCATTGGAGATCAAAGGGGAGGTGTGGTTATCCTGTCTCTCTATCTCTGTAAGGTCTATTGTAGGAAGGCACTCAGTCTTGACAGTCAAAGTGCTTGGCGACGATGCAACATTCTCTGAAAACCGAGCATGGGCGATGGATGTGGAGGCCGTAGCAGTCATTGGCACTTCCACTTGCTCTGATGTATTATTCTGCTGCATTTGTCGTATACAGTCATCTGCTTGCCCAACTGTCCTTCCTGACATAAATGTTTCAGGTAAAGATGCACTCTGCCTGGCATGGTCGAATCGTGAAAAGTTTTCCCACCTAAAAGATGGTGGGATGGTCTTGTAGCGGATGGAACGATTCTTTTTCTTCCGTGTCTTCCGCCGACGACGATCTGGGTAAGGCACAAAAAGTGGGCTTGGGCGGGAGCGCAGAGATCGTCCAATCCTGCGCAGGTGCCGCTGCATTCGACCAACACGGCGTGCAAGTCTCACTTGAGAGCAGTGCATGGTGTGTAGCTTCTGGAAGAGCTCAGTCCAGCGAGCAGGCTCCAACTTCTGCTCCAACATCCAGCGGCGGGAATACTCTTCTTCCTCTGACTACGAACACGGGCACGCCCACGCCATCAGACGCACTCGCGAGGAAGCAGACGTCTCGGCTTGCAGACGGTGTCTCAGCAAATTGTTTCTCTTTTTTGCAAGCTTTTATGCAAAAACATTGACAATATTGTTTGTGCTGCCATAGATAGTGGTTTAGGCCAAAGACCAACCTCGATGCTAGAGTCCGAATGACTAGCGCTTCCCGATCTCGATTCGCTACTGCTCAATTCTGTCCCGTCTGTTCTCGATGAGTCCGACTCTTCCTCGGAGTCTTCATCCGAACTTGTCAAATCTCGTTCCCACCTGTACCTGCGGTCCTGTGAATGAAACAAACTGCAAATAATCTTAATTCGCTTCCAAGAGGCAACTTTGTACGTACATCTTGACACCCATTTTCAAGATCATCTTTATGCAGAGTTGAAGGATTTGTCCACAAGCGCTGCCTTTCAAACTACCCATCTTCGTGGCAAAGAAAAAAAAAATTAAAAACCCATCTGTGTTTTGCTCAACATCCTAAAAGACAATGAAATGCCCATCAGCATCTCCCAAGAAAGTGCAAGTGTCTTCCAAGAAAAGAAACTTACCAATAAAACAAAAGAACACAATGAAAACAAACTACCATTCTCACATTAAAAGAACAAGGTTATTAAAAAAAAAAGAAAAGTTAATTTCTTGACTGTTTGCGAACCTCACCTGAAGAACACCATTTATCAAAAGCAGGTCATCTGTTGGCTTCCATCGTCCCAGGTCTTTGATTACTTGACTTGTTTGCTTGGATTTCTTCACTCGTTTCACAGACGACCCCTTTGACACCTGCCAAACAGATGAACAGAGAACACTTTAATGCAGGGGTATTGGTCGATTACATCCTAATGACCCATTAAATTATGAAAATTTGTCCATTGCTGTGCCAAAGTAAAACAAAACCGAAAATATTCACAGGTGTTGTGGAGATGCAAATATGGGTATCTTCTTCTTCTTGCGTATGGCAGCTATCATTTTGTTGGGGCGTGACTATGCCGCTGATGCTATTCCCCGATACCAGCACACTGGTACTCATTTCACCGACCTCCGAAGGATGACAGGCTTTGTTAACCTCACCTGGTGTTAAATCAGTAGCCAACGGGGTTCAAACTCAGGACCCTAAGATCCCAGGGTAGCCACCCTAACCACCAAGCCAACACCAGGCTTACAACATAAAAATGGATAATATAAAAGTAAATATTAAATAAATTTGAATAAGAATATTGCATTGCTGTGTTGACTGACTGGACACAACTCTGAGGTTATGGGTCCAGTGAGGTTGAGTAATCTACTGATATTTATGCCTGGTGTTGGCTTAATGGTGAGGGTGGTGGGCTGGGGATCCGAGGATCCTGAGTTCAAATACCCCTTGGCTGTTGAATTAATATCAGATGGGGTTGACTACCTATCATCCTTCCAAGGTCGGCAAAATGAGTGCCAGCTTGCTGGTATCCTGCGTCGGAATGGCGACCTGTCCATGATTGTACCCAATAGCCAAGGAGACTGCTGAGGCAGCACCAATGCTCTGCACAGAGTATGGTCCCAATGGATGGATGGATGGAATCTACTGATGTTGACCTGTGACCGGGGTTATGGATCCACCATTTGGAGAGGTTCTGGGCTGAAAGGTTCAAAACCTCGATGAAAAACGGTGCCCACTTGATGATTAGGGCAGTTGGGAAATCAGTAAATTGCTTATAAGTTAAGGTTATGACTTCAAATAAAATAGCTTTTGTAAGTACTTACCAGTACATAATACATCTGTGTTTGTGTGCTTGTGTATGTGTATATATGTATATATGTAAGTGTGTGTGTATCGTTACGTCTGCCTTCCTTCTTGGGACGATTTATTTTGGTCTTTATTTTGATGGATATTAACAATGAGGGTTTCTGATGCAAGACGATAATATTTAAACTTGCCTTCCTCTTTTCCACAAAAGTGGCTTCAGCTCCCGGAGAGATAACCCGGCCGGGCTCTCCACCTGCTGATCCAGGAGCCTTTATGCGGCTGGAGGTTTTCACCAAACTGCTCTCCACCAGCTCGTCATCAAATTTCTTCCGTTTAATTGACCTGCCAGTCAAACATAAAATCCGACCTGAATAAGCTTACCCATTCTTCAGAACGGTCATTAAAACCATTTAAACCGACGGACACACTGATCCAACTCCAGTATTCCTGAGGCTGCTACAAACAACACAACAATATCAAAACTCTGCTTTGTGTGCCCAGCTCGCGATTATACGAGATCATGGCCAATTTGCATCTGCAAAGATACCAATCAAAATCAATGGAAAATGGAGGGGAAATAAATGCATGCAAGCGGTATGCAAGGCCAGAGGGCCTTTTAATTCAGTGCTGTGGTAGATTTTTTTTACACATTAATGTTCATCAGTAATAGGTCCATGGAATGAGCATTCAAGTAAGATATGGCATCAAAAGTGGAGCAACAAACTGGAAGGAGTACTGTAAAAGGTTTATCCATTCATCGATTCCAATATCACAGGTGTACACGACACTAACTACGTCAACAAGGTGCATTGCACAATTCGAGTGAAGAGATTGAAAATATGGAGCAAAGTTCAAATTCCCTCCAACACAAGATGTAAACTAGAACGGGCACTCAGTAGAGCGCATACCTTCGCCAACGCTACTTTCACCCCCCCCCCCCAGAAACCGTTGATTGTGAGGGTATTTATCCCATACCACATCTGCCATCTCATATGTGTTATGATGGCTTAAAAACATTAAATTTCCTGCTGTTTGACACTGATTCACGTACATTGTACAATTTCTGTATGAACTCCCTGACCTTTTTGGGTGTCGGTGTCAAGTCAATCTGATGACAACTGGTCACATTATAAAGAAATTATTCTGGCATTTTAGGGGCATTTAGCACACACGAGTTTCTGTTTTTCTAAATAAGTTATTTATTGTGAACAAACAAACATTCATTGTACAATTAAACAGTTAATTGTTTTGTATTATTTGAGAACAACTGAGAACTAACAATGCACGGTTCATACAAAAATTAATCCTGCAAAAGTACAATGCCCAAACTGGTAACCAAAGGGGCATATTAGCCTGAAAAGGACGTATAAGAGTTCGTCTGAACAAACTACGTACATCATTTGACAAAACACGAAACATGGAAGAATAAAGTCACTGTCAAATATTACAAATCACAGGATAGGGAATTGAATTCTAAACATTATGAATCTACTTACATGCAAATTGTATAAGAATTGACCGCGTTATGATAATAAAGGTCGTTGACACCCCCTACCTTTGACCCAAACCGCTAACAAAGGTAATGACGTCATTGTGTCATATCGTATATCACAAGATTGGGCATTGAATTCACACATTTTGGCATTGGTTGCATGCAAATTGGATAAAAATCGACCGCACTATGGCAAAATGACGATTTTGACCTTTTCATGACCTCGACCTTGACCTTGTACTCTTAATTTTGTAATTGGTATAGAGTGTGGGGAACAGAACAGTCACATTTTGGTGTTGGTTTCATGCAAATCGGATAAGAATTGACCGTGTATGACTAAAACCGCACATTTTGCAAAGTCGTGACCCCCCCTGACTTTGACTCCAACCGCTAATAAAGTTATTACGTCATTGAGTCATGTCACATATCACAAGATGGGGCATTGAATTCTGAACATTTTGGCATTAGTTGTATGCAAATTGGATACAAATTGACCGCGCTATGGTAAAAAGACGATTTTGACTGTCATGACCTTGACCTTTGACCCGATCGCTCCCAAAATCTAATCAAATGGTCCTCGGATAATAACCAATCATCCCACCAAATTTGCTGCGATTTAGTTCAATACTTTTGGAGTTATGCGAATAACAAACAAACAAACACACATATTCACAAATAAATAAATAAATACACAGCGATCAAAACATAACCTTCGCAACAAAGTTTGCGAAGGTAACTAGAGGGGAGCACTCGGTAGAGTGCAAAACCTCCACCGCCAACTGCTAGGTCACTCAAGTGAACCTGATATCCTATCCATTCAATTTGACGTCAACAGTGCTCACAGAGTTATAGTTTGCAACTTTCCCTTTTACTTTTAACTTGTACATACTCAATTCATTCGTCATAACTAGATTCCTCGAGACAGAAATTGATTTTACGTGGGTATATCCACCTGAAGTTCCAAAATCAGCCGCAATTATAATTTTGGCATGTTTTTTGTTGGAAATCACTTATAACATGTAGAAATGCAAAAAAAAAAAATCGAAATTTTGTTGAAGAAAAAGTTGCAAATTTTTGTTTTTTTTTCTCTAACAATTTTTTTGGGGGGGGGGGGGTTGGAATCACTTAAAACATGTAGAAATGCAAAAACATTCAAATATTTTTTCAAAATGGCCGCCATAGCAGCCATATTAGACTTTGGACCAAGTCCAAAATCTAATGGCATGATCCTTGGACCATACCTAATCCCCCCACCAAGTTTTGTCGAAATCCGTCGAGGAGTTTTTCCGTAATACTGTTACAAACAAACAAAAAACCAATGTCACCCTTAGGGTGACCCGTATCTTGCCAAAAGGTGACACGTGTGACTTCTTTAAGGTCACACTGAGGTGAACAGAGCTGCTATCCACCAGGAGCGACTCCTTGAGGAATATCTGCCTACGAGAGATTCCGATGAGAATCGTTCTACAGAGTAACCATGAAAAATATGCGTTTGCCTCATAACGTCACCAGATGACGTCATAATGTCTCAAGCTTGAAATATCTAGAAAGCACTCATCGAGGTGTTCAATTTGAGGTACTACACGATATGGTTCCTAAAACTTGAATATTGACCTTGGGGTCAAATATGTTTGACCTTAGGCGCTAACCATGAAGGTCAAGGCCAATCCCACCAAAAATTAATCAGCTGAGTGCCAGACCATGAACTATATTCCCATGAAGTTTGAAGACGATCCGATCAAAATTATCAAAAAATAAGGGTTTCGTCGACTCCCCTGATTTGCGACAGTGACCTTGACCTTTGACCTTGACCTTCAAAATTTTATGCGCTGAAAGGGACCTCTATAGGCCTCTGATATGCGAAGTTACAAAAATTTCCAATGAAAACTGTGCTCTGCAGAGTGATTTATACGTGATTACAGACAAAAAAACAAACAAAAAAAAAAACACATGAAGGTCAAGGACAATCGCCACCAAAATTAATCAGCTGAGCGCCAGACCATGAACTATATTCCCATGAAGTTTGAAGACGATCCGATCAAAAAATAAGGGTTTCGTCGACTCCCCTGATTTGCGACAAAGTGACCTTGACCTTTGACCTTGACCTTCAAATTTTATGCGCTGAAAGGGACCTCTATAGGCCTCTGATATGCGAAGTTACAAAATTTCCAATGAAAACTGTGCTCTGCAGAGTGATTTATACGTGATTACAGACAAAAAAAAAAAAATTAAAAAAAAAACAAACATATGAAGGTCAAGGCCAATCGCCACCAAAAATTAATCAGCTGAGCACCAGACCATGAACTATATTCCCATGAAGTTTGAAGACGATCCGATCAAAATTACTCAAAAAATAAGGGTTTCGTCGACTCCCCTGATTTGCGACAAAGTGACCTTGACCTTGACCTTACCTTCAAAATTTTGTGCGCTGAAAGGGACCTCTATAGGCCTCTGATATGCGAAGTTACAAAATTTCCAATGATAACTGTGCTCTGCAGAATTTTTTATACGTGATTACAGACAAAAAAAAAAAAAAACAAAAAAAAACAATGTCACCCGTAGGGTGATCCGTATCTTGCCAAAAGGTGACCACGTGTGACTTCTTTAAGGTCACACTGAGGTGAACAGAGCTGCTATCCACCAGGAGCGACTCCTTGAGGAATATCTGCCTACGAGAGATTCCGATGAGAATCGTTCTACAGAGTAACCATGAAAAATATGCGTTTGCCTCATAACGTCACCAAATCACGTCATAATGTCTCAAGCTTGATATATCTAGAAAGCACTCATCGAGGTGTTCAATTTGAGGTACTACACGATATGGTTCCTAAAACTTGAAAATTTGACCTTGGGGTCAAATATGTTTGACCTTAGGCGTTAACCATGAAGGTCAAGGCCAATCGCCATCAAAAATAATCAGCTGAATGCCAGACCATGAACTATATTCCCATGAAGTTTGAAGACGATCCGATCAAAATTACTCCAAAAATAAGGGTTTCGTCGACTCCCCTGATTTGCGACAAAGTGACCTGACCTTTGACCTTGACCTTCAAAATTTTATGCGTGAAAGGGACCTCTATAGGCCTCTGATATGCGAAGTTACAAAAATTTCCAATGAAAACTGTGCTCTGCAGAGTGATTTATACGTGATTACAGATAAAAAAAACAACAACAAACAAAAAAAAAACACATGAAGGTCAAGGCCAATCGCCACCAAAAATAATCAGCTGAGCGCCAGACCATGAACTATATTCCCATGAAGTTTGAAGACGATCCAATCAAAATTACTCAAAAAATGAGGGTTTTGTCGATTACCCTGATTTGCGAAAAAGTGACCTTGACCTTTGACCTTGACCTTCAAAATTTTATGACCTGAAAGGGACCTCCATAGGCCTCTGATATGCGAAGTTACAAAAATTTCCAATGAAAACTGTGGTCTGCAGAATTTTTTTTTCGTGATTACAGACAAACAAACAAACAAACAAACAAAAAAAAAATAAAAAAAAAAAATACAGACTGACTAACATATCTTGCAAAAACTTCGTTTTGGCAAGATAAAAACAAAATGAATGGCGATCTTTTTTAAGGACATTATTCAAATAATGTAATTGGTGAAAGGGTTTAAAAAACAAACAAACAAAAAAACAACATTGCAGCTGTAAATAGAAGGGCACTCGGTGGAGCGCATACCTCTGCCATGCAATGCCTGATCCATGAGAACATATCAGGCCCCAATACATTCTTGAAATATCATGCTATACAGTTCTATATCGTTTTTGGCCCGATCTCTCAATGGTGAAGAATCTTATTAAAAATAAAAGAATTCTCATATCCAGATCCAGATCGGGATCTTCACCAAAATTTTCCAATCAATTCTTCCTTGTCACACACCCACCATGTCCACCAAGTTTCGTACAAATCTGTCCACAACCTTTTGAGATATCGTGCTA
>CM068952.1:147255382-147281765 GCA_035128595.1 Eptatretus atami
CAGAGACTGTAAAGGGGGTTAGGAGACGGATTATAGAGGGGAAAAAAAATAAAAAAATAAAACAAAAAATAAGATGGGGCTAAATTGGATTTTTGACAAATTAAGGGAGTGGGTATGGACAGAGACAGGCAAAGGCAATAGGTTGGGAGGGAGGACAGTAGGGTAGGTCCGGCAGCCCGCCTTCGAGTGGCCAGAAAACCAACCGCACTCCCTCCACACACTCCAGTGCAAGACAAGGAGGCTGGCTCGCTTTCATCTGCCGGGCTGGTTTTAACTACAAGGGGGCCTGTGCCGGACCGGTTATCTGCCGGCTGTTTTGCTGCCAAGGCCTGTTGCCGGCCAGTTCATCTGCGGCTTGTTTCGCTACAAGGCCTGTGCCGGTCAGCTTCACCACCGGCCCGTTTTGCTAACAACGGCCTTGTTTTTTGGCCTTGCCATGCCTTGTCTGCCTGCCTTTGCCCCCATGCCTGGCCCCATTTCTGTGTTGCATTTGCCCCATTCTTGCCATGTCGCCAGGATCATCGCGCATTCTGCAGGGGACTTGCCCTGTCCGGGCAAAGCCGCATCACGAGACTGCATTGCACCCATGCACCGTTCTGTTTGTTGCATTCCATCCATCCATCAAATCCACTCAGTTGCTTGTGTTTGTTTGCTGCGCCAGATTCATCCCGCGCATTCTTGCAGGGACTGCCCTGTAAGGCAGCCGCATCCAGGACTGCATTGCAGCCGTTGCACCGTTTTTGTTGCTGCGTCAGACGTCGCGCGATGCTGCAGGGACTGCCCTGTAAGGCAGCTGCATCACGGGACTGCATTTGCGGCCCGTGCACCGCTTGTGTTCACTGCGCTCATTTTCAAGGGGGAGGCCTAGGACTGCGTGTGAGCAGCGACCACATTCCCTGCACTGCATTTAATTTCATGAGCCAGAGACTGCATGTGAGCAGGCCTGGCTCCCTGGCTGTTTTTTTTCAGAGGTCCATCATCCTGGGCCATGGTTTTAGTGTAAATATTAAAGTAAGGATTAAGATTGACATGGTTTTGCTTGCCCCCTGCATTGGTTGTCGTATAGCGCCGGCAATTTATAAGTCGTTCTGTGGAAGTGTTTGTTTAGTTAGTTACTCAGCCGTAGAGTTATTATTTTTGGACACGAAACACCTGAATGTCGCCACTCAGGACCGAAGTTTAAAATCGTAGTACTAGCGGAGAACTTACATCATGATTGGACACGAAAATTCGAGAGACTCGGACGAGTCTGTAAAAAAGGGAGGGTGGTATGTTACGGCTGGGAAAATTTTCGCAGAAACACCATAAGGTCTCTGTAGTCAGTCTAGATGAAAGCTTGTGTTCAGTAGCATTTCCCCACCGTAGTTATAGAGGGTTATTTCGTGTTCACAGGGCTGTTGATCCTTTGCAGATAGTCGTTTTCTTACTATCTATATTTGGACCAACAACCTCTACCATTCAACCAGCTCTTAACCACAACAAACCATGCCAAATCATCCACAATTCCACAACCTCATCCAGACCACCACATCACTCACAACCAATCACCACACCAACGTTCGATTCTGAACCACCGCTTCGCGGCGGTCTCACACGCCCCAAACACGGCCCTCTTCCGTTAATGTAAACCGTCTCGACGAAAGCAAAGGAAACCAGAGGAGTTCCGATGGCGTGCGGAATTTCCCGGCCTGATTCTCCCTCGGAACCTGTTGCCAATCTGATTTCTCGGCCCCGTGAGGCGCGCGGGAGGGGGCGAGATGGGCACGCCCCTTTGTGGAAGCTTCCATGCAGGAGGTGGAAGGGTGGGTGGAAGCGAAAAAAAGGGGAGGGGCGCGAGCCGTATGGAAACGGGGGGATTTAAAGCCGCGAAGGACGCCAGCTCGCGGGCCTTCTTCTTCCTTCGTGTGTTTTTTCATCGGGGACTTTGTTTTGTCTTCTTCTTCGTGCTGTGTTTTTTCGTGGTGGCCCTGCTCGACCTTCTTCGCGCAACCAGGACCACGGCCGGGAGGCGCCGCATTGCCAGCTCTGGCATGCAAGCCTGCGCATCCATGCGCGAGAGCGCCGGAGAGAGCCCGCCGGCCCGTGAAAGGCCGAGCTCAGCCGCGGCTGTTCTAGCTGCCGTGAGGCGGATGGACGCCGGACTCGCCCACCATCGACCACGAAGGGTGCAGTACCTGCACGCGTCTCGTGGGATTCGTTCGGTCTGTCAAGTCCCACGCCCTAAAAGGCCCACGGGCCCGTCTGACCCCCCTGTCTATGGGGTGTCTTTTTCTTTGGGGTTTTTGCATTTTCGACATGAATGTTGGTGGCGCCGTGTCTTTGTGAAGTAAAACTGTTAAGTGGCTGTACATAAATTTGCTTATAGTCGGTTGTAGTGCTTTCACTTTTGTTTGCTTTCATACCTGCATGGCTGTATTAGTGCATGTGTAATAAATGTGTTTGTGTGAATGTACCCTTCGTTCGTGTTTTCTTTTCTCCCATTGAACGCCATATTACAGCTCGGAATGTTTCAGCTGGGTTTTAAATACCCGTTAAAATAGAATCTGATCCGGCGAGCGGTCGGGCGATAATACCGCTTCGGTTATCACTCTGCGAAACGGAACGAGCCGCCTGGCGTTCGTGTCCCAGCCGACCTGCACCGAGGTACGGTCTCCCGTTAGCTATCCGCGCGGGTACTTAGGTATATCGAGATTCGGCGATTCACCCTATCCTGCCGGGGTAGAAAATTGCTTCGGCCGTGGTGGGGTTGAAGACCACCCGTGACAGGGTTCCGCGTTGCTCCGGAAGGTTCACGACTGAATTGTCCGTCCGGTGGGCGAGCTGCTACTATTAGTGGAAAAGCGGCCAGTTCGCACGCCGGCCGGAGCAAATTCGTAACAAAAAAATAATAATCTATATATATATAAAAATAATCACAATTCTGTAAAAACATTGTACTAGCTTGGACGGCTCACTACGTTCGCTTCACCACACGTCCCCAGAGAAGGCACAGGCTTCTTTTAAACCGAGGATAATGACAACACAAGCAACTTGATGTACACACGGAGGGATAGATGCAGGCTGGAAGTTTGTACGATTTCACAAAAGTTTTAGTGTTTCCTGACAACACAACAGATAATATATTGTAACGGAATTTGAAGCCTTGTGCACACAGTTCTTTCAGGTCCCCATAGATCCAGTTATTTCGATAAAGTAAATGTGGATTAGATAGCTCCCTTTTTCCCTGTTTTATTGGGTAATTAAATGTTCATGCGCTGCGAAGTTATTTTGATAGTTAGGGATTTTTAAAACTTAAAACAACACACCTTCACCTCGCTTCCCCACCATCCCACATCGACGCCATTTGCCTACGTGCGTTGTCAGCACGTATGGGGCGGAGTTCACGAGAGCCTGACGTCGCTCTCGCCCAATCAGGAAGATGCGAGCGAGTTTCCCGACGGCCAACGAAATTAGGTGGAGGCCACGCACGAGCGAAACCACGCCCGAGAAGACGACGAAGGAAACAGGGAACAAATAATCTTGCGCTCCGTCTTCTCGAGGCGTGTCTGGCGCTCGGCTCGTCCCATCGCTGGCGCTGGTCGGAACTCTCTCGTCGCGGCGGGTTCTCTGCCCTCGTTCTCGTCGCTGGCTCTGGGCTCGGGGCAGCAAATCCCTCCATCTCATTTTACGCCGCCGATGGATTGGCTGCCACTGGTCCGTTCTTTGCCGACTGGTGCTTTTTTACTCCGGGAAGGTGCGGACGCGCAGCCGCACGAACGCGGGGGGGGCCAGGGGGTTAAAAAAAGGCCAGCCACGTTTTCGTCCCTCAGCTCGACTTCCCTCCGAAGCTGAAGCGGAAAATAAAGACCATTTTGGGTGTGTGTTTGTCTGTGGCCCGTCTTTAAGTAGGAAGAAACTGGATAAGTGCTTTTCTTTACATTGCATTTCATCTTATAATCGGATAATCTCTGCTCCTTGCGTGCTCCCCCTCCCCCATTATTTAAATAAATCCCCTGTTAAATGTTTCAGCTCGTCTTTGTCCCTTCCTTTCATTGGCTTAGGCACGATGCATGTTGCGAGAAGAAAAAGGCTGTTGCTGCTGTAGATGTACGTTCTGGACCGCGGACCTCGGTAACCATCCGCTCGGGTTACACACGGGTCGAGCACGGTTATGGCTCGTTCCCGTTCGAGCTCCGTCGAGGGTGTGATACTCGGTAGTTCGGCCACGTTGGGCCTCTAGGTATTTGAAGTTTGGCAAAATAAACCCTGTGCCCACACGGTTGATTTATTTGCACGATTTACAGGTCCTGTAAGGGACCCGTACCTTTCGGAGTTTTCCGAAAGTACGATCTAGATTCCGGTGTTCGTAGAGTCGGACCCTAACTGCGCCACCTAGCGGTCGTGCTCGGGCAACGACGCCCGGCCCACAACAATATTAGGGTGTCCCACTGATTGTGGGGTTTGAAAATTTTGTTTCTGAATTTCTATGTTGTCTTCACCCCTTCGTTATGTTTCCTTTTTTGGTTAAAAAATTATTTCCATATAAAGTTTTTTTTTACAATTGAACTTTCTTAAAAAGGTTGCCCCAACATCACCAAATTTTCAATTCACCCCCTTTAAAACGGGAATTCCGCTTTCCAGTAGCCCCGTTTTTACTCGGGGGAATTGCAGTAAATTTCTAAGTTACTCCTAATTTGTTCAGGTGCAATTTGGCGTTACGTGCTTCAATTAAAAATCACTCTTTCTCCTTGGTAATGACCTCCCAGATCCAATTAAGGGAGGAAAACTTCCTTCCAATGGAGATGTGATTTTGCAATTTTACTTCATTCATCGACAATGTGGTTGCAACGATAAGAGAGGCGGCCGAGCGAGACGGATGGAGTTTTCAAGTTTTGGAAAAAGGCACGGAATCCCCTGTCGTGAGAAATACATCATCATCAAAAAAGCGTTGAGAATCTGTATACCTGTGAAAGGACTCAAAACGCCAGGCTACAGATCTTCTTGAAAGAAGAAGATAGAGAAAGCATTTTTAGGAGCATGCTCCCAATCTCTTTGACATCGCAACATTGCCAACGCCAAAACCTGATCAAAGAAACAGTGGATGATTGAGGTTCTTCCAAGCCCAGCGGACGTCCTGATCGCGAGGATTTATGCTTGGAATTAAACACCAAAAACTGCATTTGAAAGAGAGGAGCAGTTGGAAGCTTCAAAGAAAGCTGACATGGGAATGCTTAACGACGATCAGCATGTGTTACGGTTCACAGAGAGGTTTTGGAACTTCTGTCGTTGAAGGAAGACGTACCTTCCGATTTCTGCCAATCATTGGCTTCATCAGTAGAGAGAGAAGCAGTTGGAGGGTTGGTGTCACCCATTTTACCCAAAGCGACATAGGTCCCCAGCCCCAATGTGTGGACCCCAGAAAGTCGGCTACGTTTGCTAGGACACGTTGCTCAGGGACAAGAAGCACTTTCATGTTACAGCATCTGTCATATGTAGTAGTGGAATGGATGCTTCCACAGTAGCTCTCAGCCGCCTCCACCCATTCGCAGAAGCCAGAATGGAAGCAGAGAGGGGAAGTGTCAGCTGAACATAAAAAAAGGAATGGGTTTCTTTGAAGTCTAGAGTATTTGTGTTCCATGGGACGGAAGTTGCTTTCCAATCTTGTTGGGGAATGAACAAGTGGATCGCCTCCTGTGCTGGTTACAGGACAAAAGAATGAGAAGCTCCTCGGATTCCAAAGATGGGATAGGATACGGAGAAGCAACAGGTGACGGCAGTTGTGACCACCGTACACTGGGTTCGGACTCCACATTGTCAAGGCGATGTCGTTTGATACCACGGCATTCCAATACCAGACTTCCGTTCGGGTTCTGCACTCTGAGGAGAAGTTGGATGAGAGGGCCTTTGTTCCATTTTGCGGCGTCTTCACCATCTCCGCGAAGCTACAAGTGCAGAAATCCTTTTCTCTGCTGATGAAACCCATCCACTGGGCTGATATTTTTTGACCATTCAAGAGATTCAAGTGAGTGCTGAACTTCCTTGACCTCTCCACTTCCAGCCATTAAGGGGAGACCCACAAAAGCCAGAGCGTGAGTTGAAGAGGAGGTTGAAGAGCTTGTGCCTTTGTCAAGGGCCTCGGCTTTCAAGAGCCATTCAACCCTGCGAGGACCACTGGATCATGCCTGTCCTTCTGGAGAATCCTGAAAGGGAATCCATTTTCAGCATCCTGGGACAGTTCATAAAAGCTCGTGGATGGGGAAATCATCAATTCCTTCAAGTTCTTCCTCTTCAGGGAGCAGTGTTTCCTTACATAGTGGAGAAAGAGGAATCGAGACCTTTGTACATTCATGTTGCCAAAAATATACCTGAAGGCTTGGTTTTACTACTCCCCTCAAAATCCCAACTCCCCGCACGGACCCAAACACCTCCAGCCGAATCGCGAGCTATAAAGGTATGCCACTCTCTCGACTGAGTCACAAAGGTTTCAGCCACCATTTGTTATCTGGCGAGTAACTAGTTGCCTTGAGCATTTTTAGATGGGGTTCAGTGCTTGAGGATAAGCAAGAGATGATGAAAGCTCTGGAGACGGTTCGGGCGAGGGCAACGATTGAGGGAAACAAGCAGCAACAGGGAGTAGACTTCGGGGACTATGTCTTGTTGAGAAACAGAGATGTTATTCACCAATTTTGGGGATACATTCCACCATTCCTGGGAAAGGATCCCTGCTCAGTGGGATGTCGACGAGAGATTTGCACTGCCAAGAAGCATCGTCGGGTCTCTGCGTAGTAATGAATGACAGCGTGAGCGCAGGGGTTGCACCGATTCAAGAATTCTCGGGCTCTGTCCAAAAAAATGAGGACTAAAATTGTTACAGTAACACTTGCACATAGTAGAGCAGCACCGAAAAGAAGGGATCCTGATCTGAGAAACCAGTCTGCTTTCTCCAACGCAAAAATGATAATGGACCTGCATGTGTACCACTAAGAGACTGCCCGGAAAAGTGCGATTTTTGGTTGCTCTTGACTATTCATGAGCCACATTTTTTTTTTATATACACAATATGCATCTTACGATGTATGTGTACATCTGTTCTTACATTTGGCTTCCTTTGCTCATGTTTTATTTCCTGTTTTACATAGAATTCCTGTTTTAAGGGGGGGGCGGTGAAAAAAGAAAGAAATTCCTAAACGAACCCTAATTTTTTTTTTTTTTTTCTTTAACTTGTCGTGTAATGTTTTTTTTTGAGTGGAACATAATGATGGGGTGAGACAATATAATTTCCAGGCTTTCATTTTTGAGGGACCACATTATTTATATACATACGCACGCACACACCACACACACACACACAATCTCAACAAAAAAACAAAATTAAGGCGCAGGGAATGACTAAATTACAATGCTATAATCTGGACACCACAATTACTCATGGATTACTATTTCATTGACCTCTTTTGAACATGGGATCTGATGGAACAGTAAAAAGATATTGTGATGTTTAACCAGAAGCAGGATTGTGTTTTGTATTGTGGGCATCGTAATGTGGATGGCAATTCTTTCTTTGTTATTCTTCTTCATCATCATCATCCACACAATGAGTTAAATGGCCAAAAAGATGTGTTTTTTTTTTCCAGTGACGAGGTATATATAAAATAAGGGGTGTAAAAGACTGCATCACGATGGGTAAACTTTCAAAAAAAAACGTTTTTTGTTGTTTCTCTCCAGTTTTTATTTTAAAATTGAATATATACTTGAATACTGCAGAACACAAAATCGCCTTCTTGTCACATCCAAAAAACGCTCCAGTTTAGCAGTACTTGGACAAAATATTACGCCATCTTGACCAATCAAAATTCTCAGATGAGCAATTCAAGATCTATATAAAAAAAGGAGCCGTATCTGTATCTGTTCGTGTTATAACTTAGACGGTTAACGGATTTCATTAATCGGACGACATTGGATTTAGGGAACTCCGGCAGGTTTTGTGATGAAAATTATTAGTATATATATATATATATATATTTTTTAATGGGTACTTGGGCACACATGGCCGAAACTGCAAACGGCCAACTTGTACGGCATGGTATACCTGCACGGAGGGGGCAGGATCTCCCAGAATTTTTTTTTTTCCCTTTGTAAAAAGCTCACCTGGACTCTGTCCAGTGAGCTTATGCAATCGAGCAAGTGTCCAGTCGGTTAAATCATATGAGCGAGTCCATAAATATTTCAGTCATATCGCTTGAACCAAACACCAATTTTGATTAGACCTGCAAATCTTGATTTGCCCAACGAAGGTGCATTGGACTCAAGAAAAAACACTGCGATTATTCAATACTTTTTTTAAAACATTTTAATATTCAGTAAAACCAAAAACTCTTGCCCCTTCATCTGCTTCACTTATTCAATTCCCATTTCTTATTTGTTCCTCATTTCATCTTCTTCACTATACAAAATGCCAAGCCCAATCAATTCCATTTCTCACAGTGATTAGATTTTCAGAAAAAGTTTTGCTTATTCAATTCTATTTATTAAAACAATGCCATTTTAATATCACCCTATTCAAACACCATTTTGGATTATACACCACCTTCTCAAGCATCACAAAGCAGGGTCACTTCTACTTGCAACCACAGGTGAGAAAGGGGATATAACAAAAAACAGCTGATATTCAGCATGATTTTGGAATTAAACGTTGGTGCGACAAAACATTCTTTGTAGGGAGAGGATAAGTGGTGTGTTTATATTATAAAAAGAGACGTGTCTGTCTGTCTTTTCGTGTTTATAACTGAGAACGGATTAACGATTTTCAATAAATCGAACTACGGTGATTCAGAGAACTGGGAAAAGTTTGTGGATGAAAAAAGACTTTAAAATTCTTTTTTTTAATTTGAGTACGTTGGGCACATGTTTGAAACTGCAAAATGCCAACCTTGCGACGCTGGCTATTCCCCGCCCACTCCCAGGAAATCCTTTTTCTTCTTGCCCTTATTGATTAGCATCACAGCAAAGATTAGTATTCCATCAAGCGATACGACGGGTCTTGTATTCCGGGTTCAGACCCAAAAAAAATTAAAATAAAATAAAAATTCCACAGCTTATATTATAGGAAATACAGATTGTGCTCAGAAACCACAAAGCAGGGTTTTAAAACACCCTCCCCTGGTCCTTTTTCTCAAGACCCAACATGGGGTAAAAGTGTACTATGAAGTCTGTAGTATATTTTCTGTGGAGCTGGCAAGTTTTTGACAAAATTTAGTGGACATCTTCAATGCTCAATTTGAGCAAGGCTCATAAACTCTGTATGATGTTAAAAAATAAATAAATAAATAAATAAATAAAATTCCTGGATTAGACCCCAAAAGAAAACAAAAACCAGGTTTATGAAAATAATTGCATTTACAAGCAAGTATATGAGCAAAAAACTCGGTTCTTGATGCAAACCAATACCAAGGCGATTCAATATTTTGAATTCTCATCTGATATGAACATTGGTGGACAGAGAATTGTGGCTACAATTTGAAATAATCACTACTGAGAGAACTGTTTGAGAAAAGGATTGTGGATGTCTTTGGCGTGATTGTTAAAATCACTGAGAAATAATCATTCTTTCCAGGATAGAAGAGCAAAAATTTACAGGAAATTTGGAGGTCATCAATTAATGAAGCATGTTGTTTAGGGTTTCAGTATAGGATGTGGCAGGGTTGAGCCAACAAGACTATAAAAGGTGTTTGCAGGATTTTTATGAAGTTAACAGGTCAATATAAGTTTAAAAATATCAACTTGATGATCAAAACGCTTTTGCCTCCACCTGATGGGGAGTTAAGCAAAGAGCTCGCGTACCTCCACCATGGGCTGTGCTAGCTTAGGGAATGATACAAACTTATAACCAGGTGGAAGTTCAATGAGCACAGTTGAGGGATAAAGATGGCCCGAGGTAACACACATCCTCTAAGCTGTTGAGCCATTGGGGTTGAATTCTCAGCCTCAGCTATAAACTGTCATCCTGGTGTCTTGCAGGACAGGGCGGTTCATCAATGTGTGTGCCGTCCCTTTGAACATACTGTTACGGATCCGGGGGGTGGCGGGATTCTCACCGACTCTTTACGCCACCCTCACCACCGCAGTCTCCGGGTTTATAACGCCGGCTGGCTCGGCACGCCTCGGGTACGCGTCTTCAATCGGCGATACCAATGTAATCCTGGACCCTTTACCAGTTGGGGAAATAGAAACCCCGGGTAGACTGGTTTGTCAGATGCCGAGCATGTTTCTGCCAGTCTGGTAACCATTTTGGTTTTATATACCAATCAACGGATCGTTCCTCGAACGCGACACGAATTAATCCATAGCTGGCAACTTTCATACGAACCAACCAGATTTATTGGGGAACATCGAGGAAAACACAACGCAAGCAAAAATATTGCACGGACAATGTTATTAACAATCTATAAAACCCGTTCTTAACTAGGACTACGGATACGGGTTTCGAGGGGATCCCTACCGAGAATGCCTTTAAACGACATGCAGACAAGGACAGACAGAGGCATGCAGGACAAGACAGAGTACTTGGGATTTTATGGACGGAGAGGGAAAGTTGGTCAAAGCCTGGAATGTCGCTCGTAAACAGCCGATGTCCACGGAATTCAGCCAGCTCGGAACACGCCGCGTTTGGGCAAGATTTGGCGCTTCGCCTTCCCCCCCTTCGCACGCCACGCGGTCTCCGCGCGCTCTGACCCCGCGTAAGGTCGACGGCACAAGACCTTAGATATACCAATGGGTCCCAGCTGGTTTTCTCTCAAGGTCAGCATACAAGTCCAGGCCTTGACCTGTTCCACCAGACAGGCCAACTCGAGTGCCAGGGCTCCGCAGGCTGGGGTCCATGGGATTCCAAAACGTCGCCGAGCCGTGAGGTGAGCAGGGACATCAGAGGCTCCGTCTCCAGATGCGCCGAAACTGTTGATTTGACCTCCGCTCGAAGCAGGGAACTCCAGACTCACACAGCAACCAGGTCCCTCGAAGCAGATAGCAGCTCGGCGCTCTCAGTACCACCACGGGCCGGACTCGGCCGACGAATTCTCTCTCGGCAGAATTCACCCGTCTTTTTCCTTTTTCTATTCTCACCTCTCAAAAGCCGACTGCCTGTTCTCTCACGCAGAATCACTCCGTTCCTTCCCAGTTTCTTACCACGTTTTTTCCTTTCCTCTCGCCTCGAAATTCTGAGACACGCCTCGAAAACCGACTGTTCCTTCAAAATGAACCCCACTCCACGAGGTCTTCGTTCGCTGCCACCGGGCTCCTCCCTTTCGAAGCCGACAAAAACTCCTACCCCTTAGTTTTACTTCCTCTTTTTGGCCACTCCCTCTCAGCCGACTAGGTGGGGCCTCGTCCGGGAGAGGGGGAGGAAGAAGAAGAAGCCCTCGTCACACCATCACTGTACGAACAATAAGCCATGCATCCTACACCTCCCGACACCACAGGGTAACGTCCATTTTACCAACAGCCTAGCTAAACATGCATTTAATGGGGGATCTGAGCTAATCCTATATTTAGTAGCCCTACTAAGGGCCCATTTCCGTAACAATACGTTGAAACCGGTTGTCCGCATCTGTAGGCATTAGTTGGTGACATTTAAGCAATCCACACTTTCCTTTGCAAAGAGTAATCAAAGCTATGCCAGCACCCTGGCCAAATTCACAAATGTCCTGTTCCTAACCAGCAGAGTACACTGTATCAGCAACACAGCCATGACCTCAGCCAATTGATGGTATTCCCAGCCTTGTGTTGTACATGAAAAGACGAAGAAAATGTAATTGAAACATGTCTGAATTCCTATTTTCATATTACCAAGTGCTGCTGCCTATTCCACAAAAACATGAGAACATTTAATAAACCCAGTCAGTCGGTGATCAAAGCAAATTAAAGTGTTATCAATTAGCCAAATCAAACAGCTAAAATGTACACAATGCCAATGTTAAGTGACATGTGTTAAAGAACTGGCTGTGAGAAGGAATTAGCTTGTTTAATGAGTGGAAAAAAAGAATAAAAAAAAATACAGAATGAGGCATTGTTTGCCATGATGGCAAATTGGCGTAAAATACTGAGTGTCAAACCAAGCAATATAAACAGGTCATTCTGGCATTACAGTGATGTGGAAAGGAGAAGGTAACTGTTCTCACTTCCTTGTGGAGAGGAGAAAAAACAAGGAAAAATAAAATAATAATAATAATGCAAGAAAAAAGCAGATCAAACTAGAGGGGGAGCACTCGGTAAGAGTGCAAAACCTCTGCCGCCAATACTGCTGGTCACTTAAGTTGAACCTGATATTCCTATTCATTGTAGGTCAAAAAACGGATCAGACTCTACTGAAACCACGATTGAATAAAACTAAACTAGATCGCGCGCATTAGAAAATGCCAAAAAAATAAAAATCGAAATTTTTGAAAAAAAAAGGTTGCAAAAATTTTCTGACGGTTTTTTTTTCTCTAACAAATTGTTTTTTTGGGGGGGTTCCGGAAATCACTTAAAACATTGTAGAAAATGCAAAAACAAAAATTCAAATAATTTTTCAAAATGGCCACCATAGCGGCATATTGGACTTTGGACCAAGTCCAAAATCTAATGGCATGATCTTGGACCTACCTAATCCCCCCACCAAGTTTTCGTCGAAATCCGTCCAGGAGTTTTTCCGTAATACTGTTCACAAACAAAAACAAACAAAAGAAGGGGTGAAAACAAGTAAACCTCATCCATCTTCGATGGCGGAGAGGTTAATTAAATATATTGAAGCTGAAAAGTATAAACCAATACCTGGATTGAGCTGCGCCGTTTGGAGAACGTGTCAGGCTTGGGTGATCTGGCGCTTTCCGTTTAATGACCGGTTTGGACGGGGTAACAGCTTCATCGATTGACAATTCCCAAAGCAGAATGGCGAGGGAAAGTACTATGCCTGGAGATTGCCGGTTGAACAGTGCGAACAGATTCAGCCGTAGGTGGAGGCAAAGCCATTGCTGCTCAGGTAGACAATCCCACATGGCTTGTGAACAGACAGATGAATGAGACCTGTACGAATTGTTACGTATACGATATAATGAACCAACTTTGTTATGTCAAGCAAGTGTTCTTCAAAATTAAGAGGCAGACCTTGGTAGGGCTTGAAATTTGTGCTTTTGAAAAAAAAAAAAACAACAAAAAAAACATCTGTATATAACACACATTCATGAAAAATAAAATCTTTCGAACCACTGACTCAGTCAAGTCACAATACTGGGAGCGATGAATGCCGCCTGCCATGCGAAACATTATCTCCCGCTTTACCAGGCAAACAACCTGGAGTGATTAATGGTTTTTCGGCTGTTAATAGTGCTTGCATGTTGTCCCTGATGATGCCCTAATGGGGAAAAAAACCAGTCGAGGGTAACTGATTTTCCATGCACTTGTGACAGTATCTGAATTGCACCTTGGTAAATACGCTCTGAGAGATAGCGCTTACGGAAAAACCGCAGACAGTAGTGGAGTGTGGCGTGTGACATCATACGTTCGCCTCATGTCAGAGAAATGAATTATCATCATTATTGCACCCAACCGTTATCGCTCCTGGTTATGCGCAGTAAGGACTTGTATGGGAACTCTGTGTGCCGGCGCTTTCACCACTCATGGTTGAAGTCGCCAAATATCTGGTTTATAACCGTAAAAGTTTCAGTCACCAGTGTATGGAAGCTTGCCATGTTGCCCAGATGATGTGTACTGGAAGCATGTTTATGTTACCCAGGTTGGGAGGTGATGCGTTGGTGGCGATTGCCACAGGATTCTACGTCCATTGAGATCCGGGGAGCACTCGTCACGCTCACACATTTCAATTTTACACACACACACCCACACACACACACACAAACACAACACACACACACACACACTTAAAAATCGGGCCTTCTGCGGTGATGTAGAAGCTTGAAATTTTGCGTGGCGATGGACATCGAAGCCGATACACCAGGAAAAAACAACAACCGTCGGAAGCATTCCGTAAATGAAAATGTCAATAAAGGAAAAAATAAATAAATTTGAAGGAAAAAAAATTTGTTCAGGTAAGTGGACCCGAAACAATGGGAAGCACAGTAATTTTGTGGTGCCGACGACATCGAAGCCAATACACCAAGGTAAAATAAAATAAAATACATAAATCCACAAGGAACCATTGGAAAATAGCCCGTTAAATAAAATATCAACAAATGAAAAAAATAAATAAATGCAGGTGAGCGACCCGAAGACAATGAAGAAGCATGGTAATTTCTGATGCCAATGGAACATCGAAAGCCGATACGCCAAAAGGGGGGCGGGGGGAGGAAGAAAAAAAATCAGGAACCGTCAGAAAGCATCATAAATGAATATATAAAAAATAAAATAAGTAAATAAATGAAAATAAATGAATTGAAAAATCAAATGCAAGCTGGAGGCGGACCCGAGACGATTGGGGAGCACTGTTCGTATTCTTACACAATGTTGTAAAGTACACCCTGGCCTCATATTATATATATTAATAATATATCACTATTTAATTATATTTTTGATATTTATACTTATATTATACCTATTATCAACCAATGCCAAAAGTATATAATTAGCCCGCTCCCTTTGTTTGAAACTAAACATGTGTAACAATTTCTAACCTATTTTAATTTTTTAAATCATTTTAAACGTGTTATTGAAAAATACATCAACTATTGATTAGTTATTTGTTGCGAGAATTCGCTCCCGAACCGGCGTTGCGAACGGCACTCGGTGACTCGGAATCGCGGCACGTCTCAGATATATATATGATATATGATAGTATATATCCATTACCGGTATATATAGTATATAATTAGTGGACTATATATTCCAAAGTCAATCTCTGTGTCATGTGATCGCTGCTTCTCGGTGGACTCTAACTCGTGAATGTCTCGAGATATGCGTCTGTAACGAGCCAGGTGGGCCTGATTGCGAGGTGGGAGGAGCGGGGGAGAGAGAGAGCGAGCCGGCGTTCAATTCAAAGCGAGGGGAGAGAGAGGTGCGAGGAGAGATGGGGGCGCAAATATCGCCCTCTCTCCCCCTTCGTTCAGTGAGACACGATACAGAGGCTTGTACTGCTCACAACTCTAGATATTAACACACTCACACAAGCACTAAGATTATACACACTCAAACCTTGAAAAGCACATGCGACGAATTGGCCCTAAGCAAACTGAGTTCCTTGGCAAGTTTCAATCGTGCAAAGAAAAAAAAAAAACATTTAAATTGTTGACGTCATGCTCGGATGCGCACAGCTCCTCAGTCCGCATGGCGCGTCGATTGTCCTGTCATTTGGTCTGCGGAACACACGGATACACGACATGGCTTACAGGAACTGGTGCGGGATTTCCGTTGCTATCGGGACCGTCAATCGTCCGATTGATATCAAACCTTGAAAAGGCACATCCGGAGCGTGGCTGCTCTCCAGTGCGCTACTATTCCTGGCACAGTTTCAATTCAGATCGGGAGGCGCCGTTCAGTGCATGGGTTGCCTCTAAATAACTAAGATATCTCGAGAACAGATATATACGCAAATCACCACACATTCAGATGACTCCCTCGTGTATCCTGTTTCAGGTAGCAGACGCATGTTGAGTGGAGCCCCAAATGACAAAGTGCATATTGTTACAAAGGACGAGCGAAAACGGGGAACAATTCAACACAAAGTCCATATCAGTTCTGATACAGATATTTTTGTTGTACTTCGTAACATTATTTAGTGTATTATCTGTTCTTCGTTATAAATCTATTAATATCATATACCTCTGTATTTAAATATGGGATCATCATTCCGCGTTTTCTCCCACTGGACAATATTTCCTTGCTGCAAGTTTTCAATCTCTAATTTCGAGTGTACGTGTGAGCTTGAGATTCGTCTCCTTTTGAGATAACTGCAAGTCGAGTTCATTTCATTAACATGATTTATCGCTTTACACACAGAGATTGCATGGTGAATTTTAGATTAGATATATTTTAATTTTTATATATATTAATAATATATTAATTTATTTTAATTATACTACTAGTATAAGTGTCTCTCATATATTATATATATCTATCTCCTATGTATGAATTCTTAAGAAGTTGACATTATCATCTAATAACCTACAAGCTATGGACTTATGATTGGAAATCTCTTTATCACTTCTCACCCAAGTGATCATTTATTTTTAGTCATTTAAATTTCTAACATATATTTCATTGGTATTTCTCTACCCATTTATTAAGCTTTAACAATATTAGAAAATGTTGATAAACATTCTGTTTTTTTATGTCTTGTCTCTCTCTAAAAATTTTATTCATTATCCCTACCTTACCAAGTCTCAAGAATTTGTAGTTTCACATATGTTATATGTGATTCTATGATATGCTTATTTGATATTTTCTCATACTTTCTATTTATTTATATTATATACTGTTATTGCAATTTAATATCCAATAGATGTAGGTGTTCATTTATCTCTCTAATACTGATTATTGAGCATTTACATTGTTTTGGTGTTAATTATTTGAATTTTACAGTGAGAGTTGTAAATATTATTAGATAACAACACACTGCTTTTTATTTAGATATATAATTAATGGTGGGAGCTGTTATATTGCAATTCATATCTTTATATCTCTCAGGTTCGATTTACTCAGCATGCTCAAGTGATGATATATTTCTCATGTGAGTGTTTTTATTCTATCTGGTTTAGTGTCATTTGATGTTATTTATATCTCAATGAGTAAGGGATAATGGTCTATTTTATACTAATACGGACTTTATTATTCGAATCTCTCTAAGTTCCAGTGTGTTATTTATTTAGATTATTTTTTATTTTGATATATTAGATTTGTCCATTCATCACATACTCTATATGTGCATAATTGAGGAAGTTCTCAATTATGTATGTATCCATCACTGTGTAATAAATATAACTATTTTGATGTTAATGAGATACTGTGAGCTCTGTGATTGATCTAATAATGGTTATGTTCTTGACTCTCGTCTGTGTCAAGAAATAATTTTATTTATACGTATTTTATGTGAGCTATTTACTAATCTGGATCCTTACGGTTAATTCACCACTAATATAAATTAGAGACTCTACATTCTTTCTGAACAACTTTTTTTCTTTGGCTCGTGAGTCTGGGACTCATATTGATATTCAAATCTGATTAAATCCATAATTTATTTATTAAGCATGGATCGTTATGCATAAGGATTTTTGGTGATCATCCTATGATTAATCATATACGATTATACAATAAGAACTTCCACTCCTTCTCTCTATTTCACATCAAGAACAAGTTTAATGCACGTCTAAGCTCTTTTTATTTGTACTCAATAATAGCTCACTCTTGGAAAAATATATCTCAAGTCTTTTCGGTCTCCTGCAGTTCTTTTGGATTTTTCCTTTTGATACGAGTACGGAAATAGGATGGCATTTTTGTGATAATGAATTATGTTAGCTTCGTTTTAAATTACCGAATATTTCTCATCCGGAATTGTAGAGTATTTAGGTTACCCGGTTTAAATATTTTATATTATTTTATCAACAACTGATATCGCCTTCACTTTTTATATTTATATTAATTAGTTAATCCGTAGTGTGTGTGTCTCAAGTCTAAATTAATTTAGATTTTAGGTTACTCCTCAGTGGAGAAATTTGATGCTTTACTGATTGAGACTAAGATGGAGTGAGAACGGGTTTAATCGATATGTCAGGAGGCTAGTGGTTGAGTTTATGGTGGTAAAGGGAGTTTATTGTGATTATTTTAGAGGAGTTTTGAGAGTATTGGAACTATAGAATGTTTAGGGTATCTGAAATTATTTTGTGAACTTGTTTAATAAGTAGCTTGAGAGTTATGCTTTGATTTTTAATGTGATGGAGTGTTAGTTAAGATAGGTAGTACATTTCATAGTTGTATGATACTCTCAAATGACCAATGTGTGGTTTATGAGAGGTAAGGCTAGTGTAGCTTGTATTAGTGTTGGTTTCAAACTGTATATCTACCATTTGTTGTGGATTTTTGGGATGTTGTGAATGATTATAATTTAAGATTTTTATTTAATTATTTTGTCTCAGTGTTTATGTTATTTGGTTATCAGAATGGATTTTTTGTCAATTGAGGTATTTGGAGAGTTATAGTGATGAGTGTATTTTTTTAAATCTGTAACCGTGTGTTTTTTTTTTGTATTGATGTTGTGAAATTAGAATAGGTGCGTGAATGTTATTGTATTTATTCATTTTCTATGTGTCTTATATATAGAGACACCGGAATTATGTAGTTGATAATTGTTTTTTTATATAAAGTAATAATTGATTATTCTGGTGTTGTGTTTGATGTTAGATTGAAGTGGTTGTTAGAGAGTATAATTTTATAGAGATTGAATGTAGTAGGTGTTTGTTGAGTCATATATTTTATATTTAATTAAGAGCTATTATATGGTAAGAGTAATAAATTGAGTAAATTGTGAGAGGATTTATTATGTGATTTGGGTATGTGATATAATCGGTTTCAATCTAATGTATTAATGTGAATGTGGACATTTTAAAATTGGTGGTAGTGATATTGTGTGCATATATAAGAATTGACAATTTATTATAAAATGTGGCTTATAAGTTGAAGATATATTATTCGTATTTTTTCAAATGTAAGAATTAGGAACACTTAGTTTAATATAATGATAGAGTGTCGTTTTACAAAATGAGTGGTAGGAATAATTGCACAACAGTGTGATGATTACATTCTTATAGTGCGGAGTGAATGGCAACCTGATAAATGTAGTATTAGAGATTGGAAATGGTTTTTTTTTATAAATAATTATTATTTAATTATAATTTTATTTTTGTGTGCAGGATGAGAGATACGTTAGAGACTCGACTTAATATCGATTCTGGTTCTGTTAGGATGATTAATATAGTTGAGTATATGTAGAAGTGAAGGGAGACTGAACCATAGGATCTCAGTGATAGGTGTGAATGCTGAAGTTTGTAAGATTGTTTGCGTTGGTATTTTAAGGGATAGGAGAAAGTCAGACTATGTTTGGATGGTGGTAAGTATGGGTGGTGATTTGGCAACTTATCTCATTCAAGTAAGTGAGTGTTGTATAATAATAGGTAGGTTACCTTGGAGTGATATATTTTATTATAATTATTTTATTGTGACATCATGGACAGTGATAAGGATAAGATTTAAAACAAACTTGTAGGTGTGTATTCTATGAAGTAACTAGAGGAATTAATATATTGTATGTAGAGTTATTATTAATTCTATTGTGGTCGAAAAAAAGACAGTGTTGGTTTATTAGTCAAGATGAAGAATGAAGATTAAGTATTTAGACTATGGAGTACTAGAGTTTATAAGTTAGAGTTGTCATGCGATTAAGAGTGCAAATAGTTGTTATGAATTATTTATTTATATAGGTGACTAAGTTTAAGAAAATAAAGGTCATAATATAGTGAACTCTAATGAGCTGTTGAGAATGATTGATAACTAAGAAGCGTGGATTTATAGGATTTATTAAATTATTTTATTATCTCGTATTGACTATGACAGAATGGTATCACTTAAGACTAGGGGATAAGGTATTAGTGTTTAGTGACTTAGCTTTTTTTATGGTGATTGAATTATTAAGGACGATAATAATGGGAATGTGCTGAATTACGTTGCGTTTTTGAGTAGTGTGTGTTTTTTGAGGATAGGTTTGTATGAGGTTAAAGTAACTTTTTGAGAGCTTGTTTATTTTATTTGGTTAGAATAAAATAGATTATTATATGAAGTGAGAATATATGTGTAGGTTGTGAAGTATGTGGAGTGATAGTGAATCTCAGGAAATTGGATGAGAATCTTAGTTATAAGTGATGATTATAAAAGTATGGTTAAGTTTTATTTAAAACATTTCTATGAGAGTAAGAGGTGTGATCATTTAGTAATATTGTGTTGTTCACATTTATAGTATATGATCATATACTAAGTGAGAGTGCTTGAGATTAGTGAGCTTTAGAGAGTTGGCTTTTTAAAGTTGATGTGATAATAGTGTATACTAGATTGTTATAATTAATTATTACTGGATAAAGTATAGAGGTGTAAAATTATTGCCGGTAGTTAGTGTTATTTATGTATAGGTTCCTGATTATCTAAGATCAAGGCTGTATGTGCTGAGACTGTGGAAATTCACCACGAGAAGGGACATAAGGAAGTAGTTACAAGCACTACCATACATAGTGCAAGCTTGATAGCGGATAAAGAGAGTGTGCAAAGAAAGCAGAATGCTATCAGGGTTGAGAAGAAGATACCAAGGCTCACACAGGTGTTGTGTTTACATATGGCACAGTCATAACTCGAGGGTGTTTTTAACTGTCACAACAAAAGAAGCTACACTGGAGAGTGGCCAAAGCACGTGTTTGCTTTGTATGCAACAACTCGAAATAGGCACTCAAAGATGAGATAAGGGAGAGGACCCCGCTCCAAGGAAGTTGCACATGGATGTGTGTCTATGGGTGGATTAGTGGACACACTGCTTATGAGTAGGGTGCCAAGTACTAGGGAAGTTGTGGCCATCCTAATGCGACTAGGAGACACTGTCGGGAGTAGTGGAAAAGTATGCTGAGTGGAGGACGGTGCTTGAGTAATGGTGTCTACGAGACCCGAAGTTGGACAGCTCTGAGTCCCTAGCGCGCCGTTGATGCGGCACGATGGCGGGCAAGCCGCTCGTAGGAATGACGGGACCGAGTTTGTTACTCAAAGAATGTGGTGAGACTCTGCGAGCCATTGGACTTCGACTCTGTGAGCCCCCTGGCTGTCCTGGTCTTGGCTGCTCTCACATCTCCGGCGGCTTGCCCCGGTTCGTGGACCAGTTTTCCGTCGGGTGCGTTACGACGAGACTTACTGCTCTCACGCTCACTCTCGAATGGACTATCGAGCGAACCTAGCTGCATCCTTGACTGTGCGGTACTACCCACACACTCCGATCCAGTCTGTAGGGTGAGCTCACGGGTGTAACAGGCGTTGCGAGGCGATCTCCTTCCGAGGATGCGTAGCTGCCGCAAACTGTACGCACTGCCTGACGAAGAAAGGGGAGGCATATCTGAATCGAGTGTGACAAGACCGGCTTCACTTGACTTCCGTCTTTCTTCCCGCCCGAAGGTCTTACCATGTGGCCGATATACAATGACGGAGTAGTATAGCCCGGGTGGTGGGAGGGTGATGGATTATCAGATGTTGACAATAGTGGGATTACAGCCGGGTGTGGGAAGGTGGTGTGCGGATGGGTTGGCTAAGGAGGTCTACTATCAGCGTGACCCTGCTACTTTGTCTAACAGTAACAGAGGTAGTGATGTGTGAGAGAAGTTGAAAAAAATGGGAGTGACAAGCGCGAGATTGGCGTGTGAGCATTGCTCGGCTAGGATAAGCGCTGTGCAGTGTATAGTGGGATTGTTGTCGTAAAGACACAGCGATATCACAGCGGGGTAGCTGTGCTCAAGAGGTATGGCAGAGAGGGGAGGGCTATACATATACATAGCCACGCATGGGTAGTCGTGTTGCAAGATTGGCATCGAGAGTATAAGGTTGGGTGCGTGGAAGCATTCCTTGGCGAATTCTTGAGGCGAAAGGAACCGCATTCAACAGGCCCATGGCACAACGTGTGGTAGGAAAGGCGGGAGGTGGTGCGGTGCAGTTTGTTGTTGGCGGGCGTCGTTTTGAGAATGCGGTTTGAAGCGATGTTTGTGGGGTGGAGTTGTGGAGGTAAAGAGGCTGAAGTGGCGGTGTTTGAGTTGTTTGGGGATTATTGGTCCAAAATAACGAATAGAGAAAAGAAAAAAAGGACTAACTCAAAGGATCACAGCCTGTGTGAACACGGAAATTCCCTCTAAACAAACGGGATTTTGGGGGTAACTATACATTTGTACTTCAGAAATACCTACCGTACGGGAGCAGAATGGTGGATGCGAATTTTCCACATCCGTAACACTACCCCCTCCCTCTTTTTACAGACTCGTCCCTAGTCGTCAAATTCTCGTGTGCCATCATGTGTAGTTCTCCCCTAGTACGTTTTACCTTCGGATCCCTGAGTGCGACATTCATGGTATTTCGTGTCCCCAAAAATAAATAACTGAGGGCCTGAGTAACTAAAACTAAACAACCCGACTCACACGGACGACTTAAATAAAAATTGCGGGCGCTATGAAGACATGGCCTGGGGGTGCACTCATATTTACAGTACATCTTACCTTATAAATTTTACACTAACCATGGCAGGGATCCAAATGGACTCTGCAGGGAAGCAAAACAAAGTTAACGGCTGAACCGGCGTCACGGGCCGCCACTGCAGGCCCGTGTTTGTAAAGCTGCCAAACAGGCAGTTCTTGCAGCTTGCAAACTGTTGCTCCTTGCGGATCCTGGCTGCGCATGGAAATGAACAGGGGTGGTGGGGGGGGGGGGCAAAGCAAAATTAACGGGGCTGGTTGAACATTAGGCATGGCATTTGGCATGGCAAAGGCAGGCAGGCAAAACACAGCCTGCAGGAACAAGGCCGATGCAGCAAAACCAGCGCAGACGAACTGGCGGCACAAGCCTTGGAAGAAAACAGCTGGCAGACGATCCGGCCTGGTACAAGGCCTCGCCAGCAAAACAACAGCCAGCCGATGAAGTTGGCCGCACAGGCCTTTGAAGCAACACAAGCCAGCGATGAAGTTGGCCTGCCTCTTGCCATGCAAGTGCAGGTTGGTTGGAGGTGAGTGCGGTGTGCTAGCCACACAGGAAGGCGGGCTCGGACCTACCTACCTGTCTCCCTCCCACCTATCGGCCTTTGCCTGTTCACGTCACTACCCACTCCCTTAATTTGTAAAAAAACCAATTTAGGCCCAATTATTTTTTTTTTCTTTGTTTGTTTTTCATCCCTTCACCCACTTAAATCTCCCCAACCCTTTACTGTCTCTTGTTCGGCTAACCTATCGTCCCCTAGCCTACTCCCAACCCCTACGTTCCCTTCCGGAGGGGAATAAGGGAGGTGTTAGCGTTCCTGCGTCGAGGCCAATGAAGCCTTCAGGAGGGCCTCCCCAGACTTCGCGATCTTTAACCCAAAGTGGGTTACCAGCGGCCCAACAACGATCAGCGGAAGGATGGATTGGTGCGGGAGGGTTACACTTCCTACAATCTACCCCATCCATTAACCTTTAAACTACCCCGGGCTTCAAAAAAGTGCCTCTCGCTTAATCTACTGGTCTAACAACCCGATTCCCGTCGCCTGTTTGGTGTCCTCGCAAATTTCGGGGCCTCGCCCCCAATGTTCTTTCGTGCCCTTGCCACGCGTTCTCATGGCTGGACCCGTGGCTCCCTTGGCAGGCACGACCCTCTTGCCTCGATTCCCACGATTGGCACCCCCGGGCACTACACTTGCCTCCGAGGCCTACCCAGCTCCCTGAAAACACCGGGAGTGCCCTCCATTGGGCAACTCCCCTGAAACGCTCACGTGGCAGGCTGGCTTCCCGGGCCCCTTTCCGAGGGTCACCCGTGCCCAACACACTGCCCACGCCGGCAATAATGGTGCCCGGGCCCCGCACCATGCTGGCGCACCCGTGTCCCACTACGCCTTTATCCCGGCCCCCCATGGCCCTTTGGCCTACCACGGCGAACTTAGCCCTGCCCCGTGCGTACCCACTCAGCGATATCACCTTTCGCAGCCACGCTCCCAGCCCGTCAACAGGGCTCCTGCACCCCTCCAAACAGGTTTCGACCCTACACTCCCTTACCAACAGCAAAACGACCGCCATTTTTCAATTTAACTAACCCACTTAACTTCACTTTACACTGACCCCGGGGGTCCCTTGGGCGGGAATTACTCCTCCCCCCCAATCATTGCATCGCACCATGCATTCCCCAATTACTCCATTACAACTCAGACCCCGCTGGCCCTCACTCACTCACCATGTACTCACTCACATGCTTTTTCAACACACCACATCGCTGAATCCTGCCATTTCCTGCTCACTAAATCCCCTATAACCTAACTTCGTTGCTCCCACGTCATCCCCTTACACTACAGCACGTTCCATTTAACCTACGTAGCTAAGCTACGTCCCCACTACACACATCCACAGTCTATCCACTTCCTCAAATCCTAAAAATCAATTTCCCACATTCCTAATTCTCACTTAAATCCCCTAACTAATTTCCATTCCATGCCTGTGCCCAGAAGGTGGTCTTCCACCCCTTACCCAGGGAATCCTGTTCACCCTCAAAGCGAGGCTTGCTTTGTTAAAAAAAAAAATTTTTAATCAAATTTTGTTACCGCAGCACCAGCGCGGCAACTCACAGCTCGCGCACTTTGCCACCTGGCCCGTGACGTTCATGCAGCTGCACGCGTTTACCTCGTCCCCTCTGGACGGTACCATCCGCAGGGATACCCCTCCTTGCCGGATCCAAACCCCATGTGCAGCCATGACGTCACCCTGCGCACCACAAAAAGCCAAACCTCGCACTCCGAGGGGCTCCCACGCGAACACATGTGCTCTGCCCATTGGAGCTTAACACACGCTCGCGTGGAGAAACCATCCGGTCCAAAATTCGTTTGTCCTGCCTAAACTTTGTCCGTCCGCGGGATCGGCAAAATCCACCGCTGGCGTTTCCGGACGGGCTTTCACTCCCGCAAGCGAGCACGTAGCGGCCTACGTGCGTTGCACAGGCACGGACTGCGCTCGCCGCTTTCCCCCAGGGGTGAACCCCGGCACGGTGCCCCACAACAGCTACGGCCGCTACCTGGCTTTTGTCCCTCTGTCGCTGTCTCCGTCGCCATTCCACCCACGCACACCTGCGTGTTACAACGCTTCACTCTCCATTCCATCACACTCACATTCACACCGGGAGACGCTGGCTGCATGCTCACCATGTCCGACCGTCATTCTCCCTCACACACCGCTCTCTCACACACACACGGTCTCCCTCACACTCTGCCGCTCACTTCACGCATGCCACCTCCCTCGCACCGTGGTTTCCACTCACACATCCCGGCCTTCCACTTGCACACGTGGCTCCTCCACACACGGTGCCTCATCACACACGCGTGCTGGGAGGGAACGCCACTTCGCCCACACCTTTGCCACCACATTCACTCACACACGGGTCGCTTCCACACACGGGGCGCACTCACACCTTTCACCACAACACCGGGAACAACCACACTTGGGCATTCGTGTCCCCACAAGGGGTTCCGGGCCTCATACCCCCCCAAGCTCAGCGTGCACCCGTTCGCAGCACTCATCCCTCGACCCCGCAAAGCACGACCGAACCCACCTGGTCGTGAGTTCGCCTCAAGGGGGTTACTTCCCTCCCCTCGTTCCTGGAGGGAGGCCATCCAGCTGCTCGCACCGGGGTCTACCCAGTCCGCCAGCTCCCCCTCATTGCCTCCATACCTCCCGTGTGTGTGGTGCGTCACTAACCCCGTCAATTCCACCTCTATCTCCCGTGTCTCTGTACATTTATTAGTTCTGTTGTTTCCTCGTGTCATTTAGTCTCTGCTTCTTTTGGCGTCTTTCCCTTATCTTTACTTAGGTCAACCTTGCTTTCTCCTTAAGCGCTCCCGTCCTTCCTCTGTTTCACTCTTGCTCTTTCACGATCTCCGCGTACCTCTCCTTGCTTTTCCGTCTTAATTGTTCTTTTCTCTCCCTCCAATTCCTTTCCCACCTCGTGTCGTATCGCCCTCGTGCACGTTCTCCGTCCACTTTTTCGACACCTCCACGCTTCTGCCCAACAACGTCCCCCGAATTAATTTGTCCTCACCCGCCTCACGCGGGCCTGACAACCGTTGCACCCCCTACCCAGCTCCGTCGTTTCCCACACGTGCGTCGCCCATTACGCACTTCCCCCGTTATTGCTTCATGCCCGCCTGCAGCTCGGCCCATTTGCTGCATGTCACCCCGCAATTTCTTTCTTTCTTCCTTCATTCCTTGCGCATTTGTTTCCATTATTCGTTTTCATTTCGTTTGTTGTTTGGTTCCATTTTCGTTTTCTTTTGTTTGTGTTTGTTTCCAGTTCGTTTTCATTTCGTTTGTGTTTTGTATCCATCTTTCGTTCATGCCTTTTATTCGTTTTCATTTGTTGCGCATTTCGTTTTTCATTTTCTTGATGTCCCCACTGATTCCTGCCAAGCATGCGCATAGCTGGGCCATGTCGGCGCGGTTACACTCGCTGCAGCCGATTCGGCGAGTCGGGGGGTTTTTGCGGAGGGGGGGAGGGGGGTGTCATACCCGCCGCCTCTGCCGCTGCCGCGCCCATTTTCGGTTCTGGCGGTGGCACTAACAAAAAGACAGGAAGGGAGTGGAGGTGACAGAGTTAAAGATTGCTTGCGATTCGTGCGGTTTCTCGGGTTGGGGAA
>CM068952.1:147281790-147308006 GCA_035128595.1 Eptatretus atami
TTGGGAGGGAGACAGTAGGGTAGGTCCGAGCCCGCCTTCCGAGTGGCCAGAACCACCGCACTCCCTCCACACACCTCCAGTGCAAGACAAGAGGCTGGCTCGCTTCATCTGCCGGCTGTTTTACTACAAGGCCTGTGCCGGCCGGTTCATCTGCCGGCTGTTTTGCTGCAAGGCCTGTGCCGGCCAGTTCATCTGCCGGCTGTTTCGCTACAAGGCCTGTGCCGGTCAGCTTCACCACCGGCCCGTTTTGCTAACAACGGCCTTGTTTTTTGGCCTTGCCATGCCTTGTCTGCCTGCCTTTGCCCCCATGCCTGGCCCCATTTCTGTGTTGCATTTGCCCCATTCTTGCCATGTCGCCAGGATCATCGCGCATTCTGCAGGGGACTTGCCCTGTCCGGGCAAAGCCGCATCACGAGACTGCATTGCACCCATGCACCGTTCTGTTTGTTGCATTCCATCCATCCATCAAATCCACTCAGTTGCTTGTGTTTGTTTGCTGCGCCAGATTCATCCCGCGCATTCTTGCAGGGACTGCCCTGTAAGGCAGCCGCATCCAGGACTGCATTGCAGCCGTTGCACCGTTTTTGTTGCTGCGTCAGACGTCGCGCGATGCTGCAGGGACTGCCCTGTAAGGCAGCTGCATCACGGGACTGCATTTGCGGCCCGTGCACCGCTTGTGTTCACTGCGCTCATTTTCAAGGGGGAGGCCTAGGACTGCGTGTGAGCAGCGACCACATTCCCTGCACTGCATTTAATTTCATGAGCCAGAGACTGCATGTGAGCAGGCCTGGCTCCCTGGCTGTTTTTTTTCAGAGGTCCATCATCCTGGGCCATGGTTTTAGTGTAAATATTAAAGTAAGGATTAAGATTGACATGGTTTTGCTTGCCCCCTGCATTGGTTGTCATAGCGCCGGCAATTTATTTAAGTCGTCTGTTGAGTGGGTTTGTTTAGGTTAGTTACTCAGCCCGTAGGTTATTATTTTTGGGACACGAATACACTAAATGTCGCCACTCAGGGATCCGAAGATTTAAAACAGTACTAGGGGAAACTTACACATGATTGGCACACGAAAATTGGACGACTCGGGACGAGTCTGTAAAAAAAGCGGAGGGGTAGTGTTACGGCTGGGGAAATTTCGCAGAACACCATAAAGGTCCGTAGTTTCAGTTAGATCGAAAAAGTTGTAGTTCAGTTAGATTTCCCCACCGTTGTTAAGGGGATTATCGTGTCACAGGGCTGTGATCCTTTGCAGATAGCCCGTTTCTTTTAACTATCGTTATTTTGGACCAACAACCACATTTCAATCGCCTTAAACCACAACAACCATAAAATCGCCTTCAAACCTCATCCAACCACGCCACCATCACCACAACAAGTCACCACACCAACGTTCGATTCTGAACCACCGCTTCGCGGCGGTCTCACACGCCCCAAACACGGCCCTCTTCCGTTAATGTAAACCGTCTCGACGAAAGCAAAGGAAACCAGAGGAGTTCCGATGGCGTGCGGAATTTCCCGGCCTGATTCTCCCTCGGAACCTGTTGCCAATCTGATTTCTCGGCCCCGTGAGGCGCGCGGGAGGGGGCGAGATGGGCACGCCCCTTTGTGGAAGCTTCCATGCAGGAGGTGGAAGGGTGGGTGGAAGCGAAAAAAAGGGGAGGGGCGCGAGCCGTATGGAAACGGGGGGATTTAAAGCCGCGAAGGACGCCAGCTCGCGGGCCTTCTTCTTCCTTCGTGTGTTTTTTCATCGGGGACTTTGTTTTGTCTTCTTCTTCGTGCTGTGTTTTTTCGTGGTGGCCCTGCTCGACCTTCTTCGCGCAACCAGGACCACGGCCGGGAGGCGCCGCATTGCCAGCTCTGGCATGCAAGCCTGCGCATCCATGCGCGAGAGCGCCGGAGAGAGCCCGCCGGCCCGTGAAAGGCCGAGCTCAGCCGCGGCTGTTCTAGCTGCCGTGAGGCGGATGGACGCCGGACTCGCCCACCATCGACCACGAAGGGTGCAGTACCTGCACGCGTCTCGTGGGATTCGTTCGGTCTGTCAAGTCCCACGCCCTAAAAGGCCCACGGGCCCGTCTGACCCCCCTGTCTATGGGGTGTCTTTTTCTTTGGGGTTTTTGCATTTTCGACATGAATGTTGGTGGCGCCGTGTCTTTGTGAAGTAAAACTGTTAAGTGGCTGTACATAAATTTGCTTATAGTCGGTTGTAGTGCTTTCACTTTTGTTTGCTTTCATACCTGCATGGCTGTATTAGTGCATGTGTAATAAATGTGTTTGTGTGAATGTACCCTTCGTTCGTGTTTTCTTTTCTCCCATTGAACGCCATATTACAGCTCGGAATGTTTCAGCTGGGTTTTAAATACCCGTTAAAATAGAATCTGATCCGGCGAGCGGTCGGGCGATAATACCGCTTCGGTTATCACTCTGCGAAACGGAACGAGCCGCCTGGCGTTCGTGTCCCAGCCGACCTGCACCGAGGTACGGTCTCCCGTTAGCTATCCGCGCGGGTACTTAGGTATATCGAGATTCGGCGATTCACCCTATCCTGCCGGGGTAGAAAATTGCTTCGGCCGTGGTGGGGTTGAAGACCACCCGTGACAGGGTTCCGCGTTGCTCCGGAAGGTTCACGACTGAATTGTCCGTCCGGTGGGCGAGCTGCTACTATTAGTGGAAAAGCGGCCAGTTCGCACGCCGGCCGGAGCAAATTCGTAACAAAAAAATAATAATCTATATATATATAAAAATAATCACAATTCTGTAAAAACATTGTACTAGCTTGGACGGCTCACTACGTTCGCTTCACCACACGTCCCCAGAGAAGGCACAGGCTTCTTTTAAACCGAGGATAATGACAACACAAGCAACTTGATGTACACACGGAGGGATAGATGCAGGCTGGAAGTTTGTACGATTTCACAAAAGTTTTAGTGTTTCCTGACAACACAACAGATAATATATTGTAACGGAATTTGAAGCCTTGTGCACACAGTTCTTTCAGGTCCCCATAGATCCAGTTATTTCGATAAAGTAAATGTGGATTAGATAGCTCCCTTTTTCCCTGTTTTATTGGGTAATTAAATGTTCATGCGCTGCGAAGTTATTTTGATAGTTAGGGATTTTTAAAACTTAAAACAACACACCTTCACCTCGCTTCCCCACCATCCCACATCGACGCCATTTGCCTACGTGCGTTGTCAGCACGTATGGGGCGGAGTTCACGAGAGCCTGACGTCGCTCTCGCCCAATCAGGAAGATGCGAGCGAGTTTCCCGACGGCCAACGAAATTAGGTGGAGGCCACGCACGAGCGAAACCACGCCCGAGAAGACGACGAAGGAAACAGGGAACAAATAATCTTGCGCTCCGTCTTCTCGAGGCGTGTCTGGCGCTCGGCTCGTCCCATCGCTGGCGCTGGTCGGAACTCTCTCGTCGCGGCGGGTTCTCTGCCCTCGTTCTCGTCGCTGGCTCTGGGCTCGGGGCAGCAAATCCCTCCATCTCATTTTACGCCGCCGATGGATTGGCTGCCACTGGTCCGTTCTTTGCCGACTGGTGCTTTTTTACTCCGGGAAGGTGCGGACGCGCAGCCGCACGAACGCGGGGGGGGCCAGGGGGTTAAAAAAAGGCCAGCCACGTTTTCGTCCCTCAGCTCGACTTCCCTCCGAAGCTGAAGCGGAAAATAAAGACCATTTTGGGTGTGTGTTTGTCTGTGGCCCGTCTTTAAGTAGGAAGAAACTGGATAAGTGCTTTTCTTTACATTGCATTTCATCTTATAATCGGATAATCTCTGCTCCTTGCGTGCTCCCCCTCCCCCATTATTTAAATAAATCCCCTGTTAAATGTTTCAGCTCGTCTTTGTCCCTTCCTTTCATTGGCTTAGGCACGATGCATGTTGCGAGAAGAAAAAGGCTGTTGCTGCTGTAGATGTACGTTCTGGACCGCGGACCTCGGTAACCATCCGCTCGGGTTACACACGGGTCGAGCACGGTTATGGCTCGTTCCCGTTCGAGCTCCGTCGAGGGTGTGATACTCGGTAGTTCGGCCACGTTGGGCCTCTAGGTATTTGAAGTTTGGCAAAATAAACCCTGTGCCCACACGGTTGATTTATTTGCACGATTTACAGGTCCTGTAAGGGACCCGTACCTTTCGGAGTTTTCCGAAAGTACGATCTAGATTCCGGTGTTCGTAGAGTCGGACCCTAACTGCGCCACCTAGCGGTCGTGCTCGGGCAACGACGCCCGGCCCACAACAATATTAGGGTGTCCCACTGATTGTGGGGTTTGAAAATTTTGTTTCTGAATTTCTATGTTGTCTTCACCCCTTCGTTATGTTTCCTTTTTTGGTTAAAAAATTATTTCCATATAAAGTTTTTTTTTACAATTGAACTTTCTTAAAAAGGTTGCCCCAACATCACCAAATTTTCAATTCACCCCCTTTAAAACGGGAATTCCGCTTTCCAGTAGCCCCGTTTTTACTCGGGGGAATTGCAGTAAATTTCTAAGTTACTCCTAATTTGTTCAGGTGCAATTTGGCGTTACGTGCTTCAATTAAAAATCACTCTTTCTCCTTGGTAATGACCTCCCAGATCCAATTAAGGGAGGAAAACTTCCTTCCAATGGAGATGTGATTTTGCAATTTTACTTCATTCATCGACAATGTGGTTGCAACGATAAGAGAGGCGGCCGAGCGAGACGGATGGAGTTTTCAAGTTTTGGAAAAAGGCACGGAATCCCCTGTCGTGAGAAATACATCATCATCAAAAAAGCGTTGAGAATCTGTATACCTGTGAAAGGACTCAAAACGCCAGGCTACAGATCTTCTTGAAAGAAGAAGATAGAGAAAGCATTTTTAGGAGCATGCTCCCAATCTCTTTGACATCGCAACATTGCCAACGCCAAAACCTGATCAAAGAAACAGTGGATGATTGAGGTTCTTCCAAGCCCAGCGGACGTCCTGATCGCGAGGATTTATGCTTGGAATTAAACACCAAAAACTGCATTTGAAAGAGAGGAGCAGTTGGAAGCTTCAAAGAAAGCTGACATGGGAATGCTTAACGACGATCAGCATGTGTTACGGTTCACAGAGAGGTTTTGGAACTTCTGTCGTTGAAGGAAGACGTACCTTCCGATTTCTGCCAATCATTGGCTTCATCAGTAGAGAGAGAAGCAGTTGGAGGGTTGGTGTCACCCATTTTACCCAAAGCGACATAGGTCCCCAGCCCCAATGTGTGGACCCCAGAAAGTCGGCTACGTTTGCTAGGACACGTTGCTCAGGGACAAGAAGCACTTTCATGTTACAGCATCTGTCATATGTAGTAGTGGAATGGATGCTTCCACAGTAGCTCTCAGCCGCCTCCACCCATTCGCAGAAGCCAGAATGGAAGCAGAGAGGGGAAGTGTCAGCTGAACATAAAAAAAGGAATGGGTTTCTTTGAAGTCTAGAGTATTTGTGTTCCATGGGACGGAAGTTGCTTTCCAATCTTGTTGGGGAATGAACAAGTGGATCGCCTCCTGTGCTGGTTACAGGACAAAAGAATGAGAAGCTCCTCGGATTCCAAAGATGGGATAGGATACGGAGAAGCAACAGGTGACGGCAGTTGTGACCACCGTACACTGGGTTCGGACTCCACATTGTCAAGGCGATGTCGTTTGATACCACGGCATTCCAATACCAGACTTCCGTTCGGGTTCTGCACTCTGAGGAGAAGTTGGATGAGAGGGCCTTTGTTCCATTTTGCGGCGTCTTCACCATCTCCGCGAAGCTACAAGTGCAGAAATCCTTTTCTCTGCTGATGAAACCCATCCACTGGGCTGATATTTTTTGACCATTCAAGAGATTCAAGTGAGTGCTGAACTTCCTTGACCTCTCCACTTCCAGCCATTAAGGGGAGACCCACAAAAGCCAGAGCGTGAGTTGAAGAGGAGGTTGAAGAGCTTGTGCCTTTGTCAAGGGCCTCGGCTTTCAAGAGCCATTCAACCCTGCGAGGACCACTGGATCATGCCTGTCCTTCTGGAGAATCCTGAAAGGGAATCCATTTTCAGCATCCTGGGACAGTTCATAAAAGCTCGTGGATGGGGAAATCATCAATTCCTTCAAGTTCTTCCTCTTCAGGGAGCAGTGTTTCCTTACATAGTGGAGAAAGAGGAATCGAGACCTTTGTACATTCATGTTGCCAAAAATATACCTGAAGGCTTGGTTTTACTACTCCCCTCAAAATCCCAACTCCCCGCACGGACCCAAACACCTCCAGCCGAATCGCGAGCTATAAAGGTATGCCACTCTCTCGACTGAGTCACAAAGGTTTCAGCCACCATTTGTTATCTGGCGAGTAACTAGTTGCCTTGAGCATTTTTAGATGGGGTTCAGTGCTTGAGGATAAGCAAGAGATGATGAAAGCTCTGGAGACGGTTCGGGCGAGGGCAACGATTGAGGGAAACAAGCAGCAACAGGGAGTAGACTTCGGGGACTATGTCTTGTTGAGAAACAGAGATGTTATTCACCAATTTTGGGGATACATTCCACCATTCCTGGGAAAGGATCCCTGCTCAGTGGGATGTCGACGAGAGATTTGCACTGCCAAGAAGCATCGTCGGGTCTCTGCGTAGTAATGAATGACAGCGTGAGCGCAGGGGTTGCACCGATTCAAGAATTCTCGGGCTCTGTCCAAAAAAATGAGGACTAAAATTGTTACAGTAACACTTGCACATAGTAGAGCAGCACCGAAAAGAAGGGATCCTGATCTGAGAAACCAGTCTGCTTTCTCCAACGCAAAAATGATAATGGACCTGCATGTGTACCACTAAGAGACTGCCCGGAAAAGTGCGATTTTTGGTTGCTCTTGACTATTCATGAGCCACATTTTTTTTTTATATACACAATATGCATCTTACGATGTATGTGTACATCTGTTCTTACATTTGGCTTCCTTTGCTCATGTTTTATTTCCTGTTTTACATAGAATTCCTGTTTTAAGGGGGGGGCGGTGAAAAAAGAAAGAAATTCCTAAACGAACCCTAATTTTTTTTTTTTTTTTCTTTAACTTGTCGTGTAATGTTTTTTTTTGAGTGGAACATAATGATGGGGTGAGACAATATAATTTCCAGGCTTTCATTTTTGAGGGACCACATTATTTATATACATACGCACGCACACACCACACACACACACACAATCTCAACAAAAAAACAAAATTAAGGCGCAGGGAATGACTAAATTACAATGCTATAATCTGGACACCACAATTACTCATGGATTACTATTTCATTGACCTCTTTTGAACATGGGATCTGATGGAACAGTAAAAAGATATTGTGATGTTTAACCAGAAGCAGGATTGTGTTTTGTATTGTGGGCATCGTAATGTGGATGGCAATTCTTTCTTTGTTATTCTTCTTCATCATCATCATCCACACAATGAGTTAAATGGCCAAAAAGATGTGTTTTTTTTTTCCAGTGACGAGGTATATATAAAATAAGGGGTGTAAAAGACTGCATCACGATGGGTAAACTTTCAAAAAAAAACGTTTTTTGTTGTTTCTCTCCAGTTTTTATTTTAAAATTGAATATATACTTGAATACTGCAGAACACAAAATCGCCTTCTTGTCACATCCAAAAAACGCTCCAGTTTAGCAGTACTTGGACAAAATATTACGCCATCTTGACCAATCAAAATTCTCAGATGAGCAATTCAAGATCTATATAAAAAAAGGAGCCGTATCTGTATCTGTTCGTGTTATAACTTAGACGGTTAACGGATTTCATTAATCGGACGACATTGGATTTAGGGAACTCCGGCAGGTTTTGTGATGAAAATTATTAGTATATATATATATATATATATTTTTTAATGGGTACTTGGGCACACATGGCCGAAACTGCAAACGGCCAACTTGTACGGCATGGTATACCTGCACGGAGGGGGCAGGATCTCCCAGAATTTTTTTTTTTCCCTTTGTAAAAAGCTCACCTGGACTCTGTCCAGTGAGCTTATGCAATCGAGCAAGTGTCCAGTCGGTTAAATCATATGAGCGAGTCCATAAATATTTCAGTCATATCGCTTGAACCAAACACCAATTTTGATTAGACCTGCAAATCTTGATTTGCCCAACGAAGGTGCATTGGACTCAAGAAAAAACACTGCGATTATTCAATACTTTTTTTAAAACATTTTAATATTCAGTAAAACCAAAAACTCTTGCCCCTTCATCTGCTTCACTTATTCAATTCCCATTTCTTATTTGTTCCTCATTTCATCTTCTTCACTATACAAAATGCCAAGCCCAATCAATTCCATTTCTCACAGTGATTAGATTTTCAGAAAAAGTTTTGCTTATTCAATTCTATTTATTAAAACAATGCCATTTTAATATCACCCTATTCAAACACCATTTTGGATTATACACCACCTTCTCAAGCATCACAAAGCAGGGTCACTTCTACTTGCAACCACAGGTGAGAAAGGGGATATAACAAAAAACAGCTGATATTCAGCATGATTTTGGAATTAAACGTTGGTGCGACAAAACATTCTTTGTAGGGAGAGGATAAGTGGTGTGTTTATATTATAAAAAGAGACGTGTCTGTCTGTCTTTTCGTGTTTATAACTGAGAACGGATTAACGATTTTCAATAAATCGAACTACGGTGATTCAGAGAACTGGGAAAAGTTTGTGGATGAAAAAAGACTTTAAAATTCTTTTTTTTAATTTGAGTACGTTGGGCACATGTTTGAAACTGCAAAATGCCAACCTTGCGACGCTGGCTATTCCCCGCCCACTCCCAGGAAATCCTTTTTCTTCTTGCCCTTATTGATTAGCATCACAGCAAAGATTAGTATTCCATCAAGCGATACGACGGGTCTTGTATTCCGGGTTCAGACCCAAAAAAAATTAAAATAAAATAAAAATTCCACAGCTTATATTATAGGAAATACAGATTGTGCTCAGAAACCACAAAGCAGGGTTTTAAAACACCCTCCCCTGGTCCTTTTTCTCAAGACCCAACATGGGGTAAAAGTGTACTATGAAGTCTGTAGTATATTTTCTGTGGAGCTGGCAAGTTTTTGACAAAATTTAGTGGACATCTTCAATGCTCAATTTGAGCAAGGCTCATAAACTCTGTATGATGTTAAAAAATAAATAAATAAATAAATAAATAAAATTCCTGGATTAGACCCCAAAAGAAAACAAAAACCAGGTTTATGAAAATAATTGCATTTACAAGCAAGTATATGAGCAAAAAACTCGGTTCTTGATGCAAACCAATACCAAGGCGATTCAATATTTTGAATTCTCATCTGATATGAACATTGGTGGACAGAGAATTGTGGCTACAATTTGAAATAATCACTACTGAGAGAACTGTTTGAGAAAAGGATTGTGGATGTCTTTGGCGTGATTGTTAAAATCACTGAGAAATAATCATTCTTTCCAGGATAGAAGAGCAAAAATTTACAGGAAATTTGGAGGTCATCAATTAATGAAGCATGTTGTTTAGGGTTTCAGTATAGGATGTGGCAGGGTTGAGCCAACAAGACTATAAAAGGTGTTTGCAGGATTTTTATGAAGTTAACAGGTCAATATAAGTTTAAAAATATCAACTTGATGATCAAAACGCTTTTGCCTCCACCTGATGGGGAGTTAAGCAAAGAGCTCGCGTACCTCCACCATGGGCTGTGCTAGCTTAGGGAATGATACAAACTTATAACCAGGTGGAAGTTCAATGAGCACAGTTGAGGGATAAAGATGGCCCGAGGTAACACACATCCTCTAAGCTGTTGAGCCATTGGGGTTGAATTCTCAGCCTCAGCTATAAACTGTCATCCTGGTGTCTTGCAGGACAGGGCGGTTCATCAATGTGTGTGCCGTCCCTTTGAACATACTGTTACGGATCCGGGGGGTGGCGGGATTCTCACCGACTCTTTACGCCACCCTCACCACCGCAGTCTCCGGGTTTATAACGCCGGCTGGCTCGGCACGCCTCGGGTACGCGTCTTCAATCGGCGATACCAATGTAATCCTGGACCCTTTACCAGTTGGGGAAATAGAAACCCCGGGTAGACTGGTTTGTCAGATGCCGAGCATGTTTCTGCCAGTCTGGTAACCATTTTGGTTTTATATACCAATCAACGGATCGTTCCTCGAACGCGACACGAATTAATCCATAGCTGGCAACTTTCATACGAACCAACCAGATTTATTGGGGAACATCGAGGAAAACACAACGCAAGCAAAAATATTGCACGGACAATGTTATTAACAATCTATAAAACCCGTTCTTAACTAGGACTACGGATACGGGTTTCGAGGGGATCCCTACCGAGAATGCCTTTAAACGACATGCAGACAAGGACAGACAGAGGCATGCAGGACAAGACAGAGTACTTGGGATTTTATGGACGGAGAGGGAAAGTTGGTCAAAGCCTGGAATGTCGCTCGTAAACAGCCGATGTCCACGGAATTCAGCCAGCTCGGAACACGCCGCGTTTGGGCAAGATTTGGCGCTTCGCCTTCCCCCCCTTCGCACGCCACGCGGTCTCCGCGCGCTCTGACCCCGCGTAAGGTCGACGGCACAAGACCTTAGATATACCAATGGGTCCCAGCTGGTTTTCTCTCAAGGTCAGCATACAAGTCCAGGCCTTGACCTGTTCCACCAGACAGGCCAACTCGAGTGCCAGGGCTCCGCAGGCTGGGGTCCATGGGATTCCAAAACGTCGCCGAGCCGTGAGGTGAGCAGGGACATCAGAGGCTCCGTCTCCAGATGCGCCGAAACTGTTGATTTGACCTCCGCTCGAAGCAGGGAACTCCAGACTCACACAGCAACCAGGTCCCTCGAAGCAGATAGCAGCTCGGCGCTCTCAGTACCACCACGGGCCGGACTCGGCCGACGAATTCTCTCTCGGCAGAATTCACCCGTCTTTTTCCTTTTTCTATTCTCACCTCTCAAAAGCCGACTGCCTGTTCTCTCACGCAGAATCACTCCGTTCCTTCCCAGTTTCTTACCACGTTTTTTCCTTTCCTCTCGCCTCGAAATTCTGAGACACGCCTCGAAAACCGACTGTTCCTTCAAAATGAACCCCACTCCACGAGGTCTTCGTTCGCTGCCACCGGGCTCCTCCCTTTCGAAGCCGACAAAAACTCCTACCCCTTAGTTTTACTTCCTCTTTTTGGCCACTCCCTCTCAGCCGACTAGGTGGGGCCTCGTCCGGGAGAGGGGGAGGAAGAAGAAGAAGCCCTCGTCACACCATCACTGTACGAACAATAAGCCATGCATCCTACACCTCCCGACACCACAGGGTAACGTCCATTTTACCAACAGCCTAGCTAAACATGCATTTAATGGGGGATCTGAGCTAATCCTATATTTAGTAGCCCTACTAAGGGCCCATTTCCGTAACAATACGTTGAAACCGGTTGTCCGCATCTGTAGGCATTAGTTGGTGACATTTAAGCAATCCACACTTTCCTTTGCAAAGAGTAATCAAAGCTATGCCAGCACCCTGGCCAAATTCACAAATGTCCTGTTCCTAACCAGCAGAGTACACTGTATCAGCAACACAGCCATGACCTCAGCCAATTGATGGTATTCCCAGCCTTGTGTTGTACATGAAAAGACGAAGAAAATGTAATTGAAACATGTCTGAATTCCTATTTTCATATTACCAAGTGCTGCTGCCTATTCCACAAAAACATGAGAACATTTAATAAACCCAGTCAGTCGGTGATCAAAGCAAATTAAAGTGTTATCAATTAGCCAAATCAAACAGCTAAAATGTACACAATGCCAATGTTAAGTGACATGTGTTAAAGAACTGGCTGTGAGAAGGAATTAGCTTGTTTAATGAGTGGAAAAAAAGAATAAAAAAAAATACAGAATGAGGCATTGTTTGCCATGATGGCAAATTGGCGTAAAATACTGAGTGTCAAACCAAGCAATATAAACAGGTCATTCTGGCATTACAGTGATGTGGAAAGGAGAAGGTAACTGTTCTCACTTCCTTGTGGAGAGGAGAAAAAACAAGGAAAAATAAAATAATAATAATAATGCAAGAAAAAAGCAGATCAAACTAGAGGGGGAGCACTCGGTAAGAGTGCAAAACCTCTGCCGCCAATACTGCTGGTCACTTAAGTTGAACCTGATATTCCTATTCATTGTAGGTCAAAAAACGGATCAGACTCTACTGAAACCACGATTGAATAAAACTAAACTAGATCGCGCGCATTAGAAAATGCCAAAAAAATAAAAATCGAAATTTTTGAAAAAAAAAGGTTGCAAAAATTTTCTGACGGTTTTTTTTTCTCTAACAAATTGTTTTTTTGGGGGGGTTCCGGAAATCACTTAAAACATTGTAGAAAATGCAAAAACAAAAATTCAAATAATTTTTCAAAATGGCCACCATAGCGGCATATTGGACTTTGGACCAAGTCCAAAATCTAATGGCATGATCTTGGACCTACCTAATCCCCCCACCAAGTTTTCGTCGAAATCCGTCCAGGAGTTTTTCCGTAATACTGTTCACAAACAAAAACAAACAAAAGAAGGGGTGAAAACAAGTAAACCTCATCCATCTTCGATGGCGGAGAGGTTAATTAAATATATTGAAGCTGAAAAGTATAAACCAATACCTGGATTGAGCTGCGCCGTTTGGAGAACGTGTCAGGCTTGGGTGATCTGGCGCTTTCCGTTTAATGACCGGTTTGGACGGGGTAACAGCTTCATCGATTGACAATTCCCAAAGCAGAATGGCGAGGGAAAGTACTATGCCTGGAGATTGCCGGTTGAACAGTGCGAACAGATTCAGCCGTAGGTGGAGGCAAAGCCATTGCTGCTCAGGTAGACAATCCCACATGGCTTGTGAACAGACAGATGAATGAGACCTGTACGAATTGTTACGTATACGATATAATGAACCAACTTTGTTATGTCAAGCAAGTGTTCTTCAAAATTAAGAGGCAGACCTTGGTAGGGCTTGAAATTTGTGCTTTTGAAAAAAAAAAAAACAACAAAAAAAACATCTGTATATAACACACATTCATGAAAAATAAAATCTTTCGAACCACTGACTCAGTCAAGTCACAATACTGGGAGCGATGAATGCCGCCTGCCATGCGAAACATTATCTCCCGCTTTACCAGGCAAACAACCTGGAGTGATTAATGGTTTTTCGGCTGTTAATAGTGCTTGCATGTTGTCCCTGATGATGCCCTAATGGGGAAAAAAACCAGTCGAGGGTAACTGATTTTCCATGCACTTGTGACAGTATCTGAATTGCACCTTGGTAAATACGCTCTGAGAGATAGCGCTTACGGAAAAACCGCAGACAGTAGTGGAGTGTGGCGTGTGACATCATACGTTCGCCTCATGTCAGAGAAATGAATTATCATCATTATTGCACCCAACCGTTATCGCTCCTGGTTATGCGCAGTAAGGACTTGTATGGGAACTCTGTGTGCCGGCGCTTTCACCACTCATGGTTGAAGTCGCCAAATATCTGGTTTATAACCGTAAAAGTTTCAGTCACCAGTGTATGGAAGCTTGCCATGTTGCCCAGATGATGTGTACTGGAAGCATGTTTATGTTACCCAGGTTGGGAGGTGATGCGTTGGTGGCGATTGCCACAGGATTCTACGTCCATTGAGATCCGGGGAGCACTCGTCACGCTCACACATTTCAATTTTACACACACACACCCACACACACACACACAAACACAACACACACACACACACACTTAAAAATCGGGCCTTCTGCGGTGATGTAGAAGCTTGAAATTTTGCGTGGCGATGGACATCGAAGCCGATACACCAGGAAAAAACAACAACCGTCGGAAGCATTCCGTAAATGAAAATGTCAATAAAGGAAAAAATAAATAAATTTGAAGGAAAAAAAATTTGTTCAGGTAAGTGGACCCGAAACAATGGGAAGCACAGTAATTTTGTGGTGCCGACGACATCGAAGCCAATACACCAAGGTAAAATAAAATAAAATACATAAATCCACAAGGAACCATTGGAAAATAGCCCGTTAAATAAAATATCAACAAATGAAAAAAATAAATAAATGCAGGTGAGCGACCCGAAGACAATGAAGAAGCATGGTAATTTCTGATGCCAATGGAACATCGAAAGCCGATACGCCAAAAGGGGGGCGGGGGGAGGAAGAAAAAAAATCAGGAACCGTCAGAAAGCATCATAAATGAATATATAAAAAATAAAATAAGTAAATAAATGAAAATAAATGAATTGAAAAATCAAATGCAAGCTGGAGGCGGACCCGAGACGATTGGGGAGCACTGTTCGTATTCTTACACAATGTTGTAAAGTACACCCTGGCCTCATATTATATATATTAATAATATATCACTATTTAATTATATTTTTGATATTTATACTTATATTATACCTATTATCAACCAATGCCAAAAGTATATAATTAGCCCGCTCCCTTTGTTTGAAACTAAACATGTGTAACAATTTCTAACCTATTTTAATTTTTTAAATCATTTTAAACGTGTTATTGAAAAATACATCAACTATTGATTAGTTATTTGTTGCGAGAATTCGCTCCCGAACCGGCGTTGCGAACGGCACTCGGTGACTCGGAATCGCGGCACGTCTCAGATATATATATGATATATGATAGTATATATCCATTACCGGTATATATAGTATATAATTAGTGGACTATATATTCCAAAGTCAATCTCTGTGTCATGTGATCGCTGCTTCTCGGTGGACTCTAACTCGTGAATGTCTCGAGATATGCGTCTGTAACGAGCCAGGTGGGCCTGATTGCGAGGTGGGAGGAGCGGGGGAGAGAGAGAGCGAGCCGGCGTTCAATTCAAAGCGAGGGGAGAGAGAGGTGCGAGGAGAGATGGGGGCGCAAATATCGCCCTCTCTCCCCCTTCGTTCAGTGAGACACGATACAGAGGCTTGTACTGCTCACAACTCTAGATATTAACACACTCACACAAGCACTAAGATTATACACACTCAAACCTTGAAAAGCACATGCGACGAATTGGCCCTAAGCAAACTGAGTTCCTTGGCAAGTTTCAATCGTGCAAAGAAAAAAAAAAAACATTTAAATTGTTGACGTCATGCTCGGATGCGCACAGCTCCTCAGTCCGCATGGCGCGTCGATTGTCCTGTCATTTGGTCTGCGGAACACACGGATACACGACATGGCTTACAGGAACTGGTGCGGGATTTCCGTTGCTATCGGGACCGTCAATCGTCCGATTGATATCAAACCTTGAAAAGGCACATCCGGAGCGTGGCTGCTCTCCAGTGCGCTACTATTCCTGGCACAGTTTCAATTCAGATCGGGAGGCGCCGTTCAGTGCATGGGTTGCCTCTAAATAACTAAGATATCTCGAGAACAGATATATACGCAAATCACCACACATTCAGATGACTCCCTCGTGTATCCTGTTTCAGGTAGCAGACGCATGTTGAGTGGAGCCCCAAATGACAAAGTGCATATTGTTACAAAGGACGAGCGAAAACGGGGAACAATTCAACACAAAGTCCATATCAGTTCTGATACAGATATTTTTGTTGTACTTCGTAACATTATTTAGTGTATTATCTGTTCTTCGTTATAAATCTATTAATATCATATACCTCTGTATTTAAATATGGGATCATCATTCCGCGTTTTCTCCCACTGGACAATATTTCCTTGCTGCAAGTTTTCAATCTCTAATTTCGAGTGTACGTGTGAGCTTGAGATTCGTCTCCTTTTGAGATAACTGCAAGTCGAGTTCATTTCATTAACATGATTTATCGCTTTACACACAGAGATTGCATGGTGAATTTTAGATTAGATATATTTTAATTTTTATATATATTAATAATATATTAATTTATTTTAATTATACTACTAGTATAAGTGTCTCTCATATATTATATATATCTATCTCCTATGTATGAATTCTTAAGAAGTTGACATTATCATCTAATAACCTACAAGCTATGGACTTATGATTGGAAATCTCTTTATCACTTCTCACCCAAGTGATCATTTATTTTTAGTCATTTAAATTTCTAACATATATTTCATTGGTATTTCTCTACCCATTTATTAAGCTTTAACAATATTAGAAAATGTTGATAAACATTCTGTTTTTTTATGTCTTGTCTCTCTCTAAAAATTTTATTCATTATCCCTACCTTACCAAGTCTCAAGAATTTGTAGTTTCACATATGTTATATGTGATTCTATGATATGCTTATTTGATATTTTCTCATACTTTCTATTTATTTATATTATATACTGTTATTGCAATTTAATATCCAATAGATGTAGGTGTTCATTTATCTCTCTAATACTGATTATTGAGCATTTACATTGTTTTGGTGTTAATTATTTGAATTTTACAGTGAGAGTTGTAAATATTATTAGATAACAACACACTGCTTTTTATTTAGATATATAATTAATGGTGGGAGCTGTTATATTGCAATTCATATCTTTATATCTCTCAGGTTCGATTTACTCAGCATGCTCAAGTGATGATATATTTCTCATGTGAGTGTTTTTATTCTATCTGGTTTAGTGTCATTTGATGTTATTTATATCTCAATGAGTAAGGGATAATGGTCTATTTTATACTAATACGGACTTTATTATTCGAATCTCTCTAAGTTCCAGTGTGTTATTTATTTAGATTATTTTTTATTTTGATATATTAGATTTGTCCATTCATCACATACTCTATATGTGCATAATTGAGGAAGTTCTCAATTATGTATGTATCCATCACTGTGTAATAAATATAACTATTTTGATGTTAATGAGATACTGTGAGCTCTGTGATTGATCTAATAATGGTTATGTTCTTGACTCTCGTCTGTGTCAAGAAATAATTTTATTTATACGTATTTTATGTGAGCTATTTACTAATCTGGATCCTTACGGTTAATTCACCACTAATATAAATTAGAGACTCTACATTCTTTCTGAACAACTTTTTTTCTTTGGCTCGTGAGTCTGGGACTCATATTGATATTCAAATCTGATTAAATCCATAATTTATTTATTAAGCATGGATCGTTATGCATAAGGATTTTTGGTGATCATCCTATGATTAATCATATACGATTATACAATAAGAACTTCCACTCCTTCTCTCTATTTCACATCAAGAACAAGTTTAATGCACGTCTAAGCTCTTTTTATTTGTACTCAATAATAGCTCACTCTTGGAAAAATATATCTCAAGTCTTTTCGGTCTCCTGCAGTTCTTTTGGATTTTTCCTTTTGATACGAGTACGGAAATAGGATGGCATTTTTGTGATAATGAATTATGTTAGCTTCGTTTTAAATTACCGAATATTTCTCATCCGGAATTGTAGAGTATTTAGGTTACCCGGTTTAAATATTTTATATTATTTTATCAACAACTGATATCGCCTTCACTTTTTATATTTATATTAATTAGTTAATCCGTAGTGTGTGTGTCTCAAGTCTAAATTAATTTAGATTTTAGGTTACTCCTCAGTGGAGAAATTTGATGCTTTACTGATTGAGACTAAGATGGAGTGAGAACGGGTTTAATCGATATGTCAGGAGGCTAGTGGTTGAGTTTATGGTGGTAAAGGGAGTTTATTGTGATTATTTTAGAGGAGTTTTGAGAGTATTGGAACTATAGAATGTTTAGGGTATCTGAAATTATTTTGTGAACTTGTTTAATAAGTAGCTTGAGAGTTATGCTTTGATTTTTAATGTGATGGAGTGTTAGTTAAGATAGGTAGTACATTTCATAGTTGTATGATACTCTCAAATGACCAATGTGTGGTTTATGAGAGGTAAGGCTAGTGTAGCTTGTATTAGTGTTGGTTTCAAACTGTATATCTACCATTTGTTGTGGATTTTTGGGATGTTGTGAATGATTATAATTTAAGATTTTTATTTAATTATTTTGTCTCAGTGTTTATGTTATTTGGTTATCAGAATGGATTTTTTGTCAATTGAGGTATTTGGAGAGTTATAGTGATGAGTGTATTTTTTTAAATCTGTAACCGTGTGTTTTTTTTTTGTATTGATGTTGTGAAATTAGAATAGGTGCGTGAATGTTATTGTATTTATTCATTTTCTATGTGTCTTATATATAGAGACACCGGAATTATGTAGTTGATAATTGTTTTTTTATATAAAGTAATAATTGATTATTCTGGTGTTGTGTTTGATGTTAGATTGAAGTGGTTGTTAGAGAGTATAATTTTATAGAGATTGAATGTAGTAGGTGTTTGTTGAGTCATATATTTTATATTTAATTAAGAGCTATTATATGGTAAGAGTAATAAATTGAGTAAATTGTGAGAGGATTTATTATGTGATTTGGGTATGTGATATAATCGGTTTCAATCTAATGTATTAATGTGAATGTGGACATTTTAAAATTGGTGGTAGTGATATTGTGTGCATATATAAGAATTGACAATTTATTATAAAATGTGGCTTATAAGTTGAAGATATATTATTCGTATTTTTTCAAATGTAAGAATTAGGAACACTTAGTTTAATATAATGATAGAGTGTCGTTTTACAAAATGAGTGGTAGGAATAATTGCACAACAGTGTGATGATTACATTCTTATAGTGCGGAGTGAATGGCAACCTGATAAATGTAGTATTAGAGATTGGAAATGGTTTTTTTTTATAAATAATTATTATTTAATTATAATTTTATTTTTGTGTGCAGGATGAGAGATACGTTAGAGACTCGACTTAATATCGATTCTGGTTCTGTTAGGATGATTAATATAGTTGAGTATATGTAGAAGTGAAGGGAGACTGAACCATAGGATCTCAGTGATAGGTGTGAATGCTGAAGTTTGTAAGATTGTTTGCGTTGGTATTTTAAGGGATAGGAGAAAGTCAGACTATGTTTGGATGGTGGTAAGTATGGGTGGTGATTTGGCAACTTATCTCATTCAAGTAAGTGAGTGTTGTATAATAATAGGTAGGTTACCTTGGAGTGATATATTTTATTATAATTATTTTATTGTGACATCATGGACAGTGATAAGGATAAGATTTAAAACAAACTTGTAGGTGTGTATTCTATGAAGTAACTAGAGGAATTAATATATTGTATGTAGAGTTATTATTAATTCTATTGTGGTCGAAAAAAAGACAGTGTTGGTTTATTAGTCAAGATGAAGAATGAAGATTAAGTATTTAGACTATGGAGTACTAGAGTTTATAAGTTAGAGTTGTCATGCGATTAAGAGTGCAAATAGTTGTTATGAATTATTTATTTATATAGGTGACTAAGTTTAAGAAAATAAAGGTCATAATATAGTGAACTCTAATGAGCTGTTGAGAATGATTGATAACTAAGAAGCGTGGATTTATAGGATTTATTAAATTATTTTATTATCTCGTATTGACTATGACAGAATGGTATCACTTAAGACTAGGGGATAAGGTATTAGTGTTTAGTGACTTAGCTTTTTTTATGGTGATTGAATTATTAAGGACGATAATAATGGGAATGTGCTGAATTACGTTGCGTTTTTGAGTAGTGTGTGTTTTTTGAGGATAGGTTTGTATGAGGTTAAAGTAACTTTTTGAGAGCTTGTTTATTTTATTTGGTTAGAATAAAATAGATTATTATATGAAGTGAGAATATATGTGTAGGTTGTGAAGTATGTGGAGTGATAGTGAATCTCAGGAAATTGGATGAGAATCTTAGTTATAAGTGATGATTATAAAAGTATGGTTAAGTTTTATTTAAAACATTTCTATGAGAGTAAGAGGTGTGATCATTTAGTAATATTGTGTTGTTCACATTTATAGTATATGATCATATACTAAGTGAGAGTGCTTGAGATTAGTGAGCTTTAGAGAGTTGGCTTTTTAAAGTTGATGTGATAATAGTGTATACTAGATTGTTATAATTAATTATTACTGGATAAAGTATAGAGGTGTAAAATTATTGCCGGTAGTTAGTGTTATTTATGTATAGGTTCCTGATTATCTAAGATCAAGGCTGTATGTGCTGAGACTGTGGAAATTCACCACGAGAAGGGACATAAGGAAGTAGTTACAAGCACTACCATACATAGTGCAAGCTTGATAGCGGATAAAGAGAGTGTGCAAAGAAAGCAGAATGCTATCAGGGTTGAGAAGAAGATACCAAGGCTCACACAGGTGTTGTGTTTACATATGGCACAGTCATAACTCGAGGGTGTTTTTAACTGTCACAACAAAAGAAGCTACACTGGAGAGTGGCCAAAGCACGTGTTTGCTTTGTATGCAACAACTCGAAATAGGCACTCAAAGATGAGATAAGGGAGAGGACCCCGCTCCAAGGAAGTTGCACATGGATGTGTGTCTATGGGTGGATTAGTGGACACACTGCTTATGAGTAGGGTGCCAAGTACTAGGGAAGTTGTGGCCATCCTAATGCGACTAGGAGACACTGTCGGGAGTAGTGGAAAAGTATGCTGAGTGGAGGACGGTGCTTGAGTAATGGTGTCTACGAGACCCGAAGTTGGACAGCTCTGAGTCCCTAGCGCGCCGTTGATGCGGCACGATGGCGGGCAAGCCGCTCGTAGGAATGACGGGACCGAGTTTGTTACTCAAAGAATGTGGTGAGACTCTGCGAGCCATTGGACTTCGACTCTGTGAGCCCCCTGGCTGTCCTGGTCTTGGCTGCTCTCACATCTCCGGCGGCTTGCCCCGGTTCGTGGACCAGTTTTCCGTCGGGTGCGTTACGACGAGACTTACTGCTCTCACGCTCACTCTCGAATGGACTATCGAGCGAACCTAGCTGCATCCTTGACTGTGCGGTACTACCCACACACTCCGATCCAGTCTGTAGGGTGAGCTCACGGGTGTAACAGGCGTTGCGAGGCGATCTCCTTCCGAGGATGCGTAGCTGCCGCAAACTGTACGCACTGCCTGACGAAGAAAGGGGAGGCATATCTGAATCGAGTGTGACAAGACCGGCTTCACTTGACTTCCGTCTTTCTTCCCGCCCGAAGGTCTTACCATGTGGCCGATATACAATGACGGAGTAGTATAGCCCGGGTGGTGGGAGGGTGATGGATTATCAGATGTTGACAATAGTGGGATTACAGCCGGGTGTGGGAAGGTGGTGTGCGGATGGGTTGGCTAAGGAGGTCTACTATCAGCGTGACCCTGCTACTTTGTCTAACAGTAACAGAGGTAGTGATGTGTGAGAGAAGTTGAAAAAAATGGGAGTGACAAGCGCGAGATTGGCGTGTGAGCATTGCTCGGCTAGGATAAGCGCTGTGCAGTGTATAGTGGGATTGTTGTCGTAAAGACACAGCGATATCACAGCGGGGTAGCTGTGCTCAAGAGGTATGGCAGAGAGGGGAGGGCTATACATATACATAGCCACGCATGGGTAGTCGTGTTGCAAGATTGGCATCGAGAGTATAAGGTTGGGTGCGTGGAAGCATTCCTTGGCGAATTCTTGAGGCGAAAGGAACCGCATTCAACAGGCCCATGGCACAACGTGTGGTAGGAAAGGCGGGAGGTGGTGCGGTGCAGTTTGTTGTTGGCGGGCGTCGTTTTGAGAATGCGGTTTGAAGCGATGTTTGTGGGGTGGAGTTGTGGAGGTAAAGAGGCTGAAGTGGCGGTGTTTGAGTTGTTTGGGGATTATTGGTCCAAAATAACGAATAGAGAAAAGAAAAAAAGGACTAACTCAAAGGATCACAGCCTGTGTGAACACGGAAATTCCCTCTAAACAAACGGGATTTTGGGGGTAACTATACATTTGTACTTCAGAAATACCTACCGTACGGGAGCAGAATGGTGGATGCGAATTTTCCACATCCGTAACACTACCCCCTCCCTCTTTTTACAGACTCGTCCCTAGTCGTCAAATTCTCGTGTGCCATCATGTGTAGTTCTCCCCTAGTACGTTTTACCTTCGGATCCCTGAGTGCGACATTCATGGTATTTCGTGTCCCCAAAAATAAATAACTGAGGGCCTGAGTAACTAAAACTAAACAACCCGACTCACACGGACGACTTAAATAAAAATTGCGGGCGCTATGAAGACATGGCCTGGGGGTGCACTCATATTTACAGTACATCTTACCTTATAAATTTTACACTAACCATGGCAGGGATCCAAATGGACTCTGCAGGGAAGCAAAACAAAGTTAACGGCTGAACCGGCGTCACGGGCCGCCACTGCAGGCCCGTGTTTGTAAAGCTGCCAAACAGGCAGTTCTTGCAGCTTGCAAACTGTTGCTCCTTGCGGATCCTGGCTGCGCATGGAAATGAACAGGGGTGGTGGGGGGGGGGGGCAAAGCAAAATTAACGGGGCTGGTTGAACATTAGGCATGGCATTTGGCATGGCAAAGGCAGGCAGGCAAAACACAGCCTGCAGGAACAAGGCCGATGCAGCAAAACCAGCGCAGACGAACTGGCGGCACAAGCCTTGGAAGAAAACAGCTGGCAGACGATCCGGCCTGGTACAAGGCCTCGCCAGCAAAACAACAGCCAGCCGATGAAGTTGGCCGCACAGGCCTTTGAAGCAACACAAGCCAGCGATGAAGTTGGCCTGCCTCTTGCCATGCAAGTGCAGGTTGGTTGGAGGTGAGTGCGGTGTGCTAGCCACACAGGAAGGCGGGCTCGGACCTACCTACCTGTCTCCCTCCCACCTATCGGCCTTTGCCTGTTCACGTCACTACCCACTCCCTTAATTTGTAAAAAAACCAATTTAGGCCCAATTATTTTTTTTTTCTTTGTTTGTTTTTCATCCCTTCACCCACTTAAATCTCCCCAACCCTTTACTGTCTCTTGTTCGGCTAACCTATCGTCCCCTAGCCTACTCCCAACCCCTACGTTCCCTTCCGGAGGGGAATAAGGGAGGTGTTAGCGTTCCTGCGTCGAGGCCAATGAAGCCTTCAGGAGGGCCTCCCCAGACTTCGCGATCTTTAACCCAAAGTGGGTTACCAGCGGCCCAACAACGATCAGCGGAAGGATGGATTGGTGCGGGAGGGTTACACTTCCTACAATCTACCCCATCCATTAACCTTTAAACTACCCCGGGCTTCAAAAAAGTGCCTCTCGCTTAATCTACTGGTCTAACAACCCGATTCCCGTCGCCTGTTTGGTGTCCTCGCAAATTTCGGGGCCTCGCCCCCAATGTTCTTTCGTGCCCTTGCCACGCGTTCTCATGGCTGGACCCGTGGCTCCCTTGGCAGGCACGACCCTCTTGCCTCGATTCCCACGATTGGCACCCCCGGGCACTACACTTGCCTCCGAGGCCTACCCAGCTCCCTGAAAACACCGGGAGTGCCCTCCATTGGGCAACTCCCCTGAAACGCTCACGTGGCAGGCTGGCTTCCCGGGCCCCTTTCCGAGGGTCACCCGTGCCCAACACACTGCCCACGCCGGCAATAATGGTGCCCGGGCCCCGCACCATGCTGGCGCACCCGTGTCCCACTACGCCTTTATCCCGGCCCCCCATGGCCCTTTGGCCTACCACGGCGAACTTAGCCCTGCCCCGTGCGTACCCACTCAGCGATATCACCTTTCGCAGCCACGCTCCCAGCCCGTCAACAGGGCTCCTGCACCCCTCCAAACAGGTTTCGACCCTACACTCCCTTACCAACAGCAAAACGACCGCCATTTTTCAATTTAACTAACCCACTTAACTTCACTTTACACTGACCCCGGGGGTCCCTTGGGCGGGAATTACTCCTCCCCCCCAATCATTGCATCGCACCATGCATTCCCCAATTACTCCATTACAACTCAGACCCCGCTGGCCCTCACTCACTCACCATGTACTCACTCACATGCTTTTTCAACACACCACATCGCTGAATCCTGCCATTTCCTGCTCACTAAATCCCCTATAACCTAACTTCGTTGCTCCCACGTCATCCCCTTACACTACAGCACGTTCCATTTAACCTACGTAGCTAAGCTACGTCCCCACTACACACATCCACAGTCTATCCACTTCCTCAAATCCTAAAAATCAATTTCCCACATTCCTAATTCTCACTTAAATCCCCTAACTAATTTCCATTCCATGCCTGTGCCCAGAAGGTGGTCTTCCACCCCTTACCCAGGGAATCCTGTTCACCCTCAAAGCGAGGCTTGCTTTGTTAAAAAAAAAAATTTTTAATCAAATTTTGTTACCGCAGCACCAGCGCGGCAACTCACAGCTCGCGCACTTTGCCACCTGGCCCGTGACGTTCATGCAGCTGCACGCGTTTACCTCGTCCCCTCTGGACGGTACCATCCGCAGGGATACCCCTCCTTGCCGGATCCAAACCCCATGTGCAGCCATGACGTCACCCTGCGCACCACAAAAAGCCAAACCTCGCACTCCGAGGGGCTCCCACGCGAACACATGTGCTCTGCCCATTGGAGCTTAACACACGCTCGCGTGGAGAAACCATCCGGTCCAAAATTCGTTTGTCCTGCCTAAACTTTGTCCGTCCGCGGGATCGGCAAAATCCACCGCTGGCGTTTCCGGACGGGCTTTCACTCCCGCAAGCGAGCACGTAGCGGCCTACGTGCGTTGCACAGGCACGGACTGCGCTCGCCGCTTTCCCCCAGGGGTGAACCCCGGCACGGTGCCCCACAACAGCTACGGCCGCTACCTGGCTTTTGTCCCTCTGTCGCTGTCTCCGTCGCCATTCCACCCACGCACACCTGCGTGTTACAACGCTTCACTCTCCATTCCATCACACTCACATTCACACCGGGAGACGCTGGCTGCATGCTCACCATGTCCGACCGTCATTCTCCCTCACACACCGCTCTCTCACACACACACGGTCTCCCTCACACTCTGCCGCTCACTTCACGCATGCCACCTCCCTCGCACCGTGGTTTCCACTCACACATCCCGGCCTTCCACTTGCACACGTGGCTCCTCCACACACGGTGCCTCATCACACACGCGTGCTGGGAGGGAACGCCACTTCGCCCACACCTTTGCCACCACATTCACTCACACACGGGTCGCTTCCACACACGGGGCGCACTCACACCTTTCACCACAACACCGGGAACAACCACACTTGGGCATTCGTGTCCCCACAAGGGGTTCCGGGCCTCATACCCCCCCAAGCTCAGCGTGCACCCGTTCGCAGCACTCATCCCTCGACCCCGCAAAGCACGACCGAACCCACCTGGTCGTGAGTTCGCCTCAAGGGGGTTACTTCCCTCCCCTCGTTCCTGGAGGGAGGCCATCCAGCTGCTCGCACCGGGGTCTACCCAGTCCGCCAGCTCCCCCTCATTGCCTCCATACCTCCCGTGTGTGTGGTGCGTCACTAACCCCGTCAATTCCACCTCTATCTCCCGTGTCTCTGTACATTTATTAGTTCTGTTGTTTCCTCGTGTCATTTAGTCTCTGCTTCTTTTGGCGTCTTTCCCTTATCTTTACTTAGGTCAACCTTGCTTTCTCCTTAAGCGCTCCCGTCCTTCCTCTGTTTCACTCTTGCTCTTTCACGATCTCCGCGTACCTCTCCTTGCTTTTCCGTCTTAATTGTTCTTTTCTCTCCCTCCAATTCCTTTCCCACCTCGTGTCGTATCGCCCTCGTGCACGTTCTCCGTCCACTTTTTCGACACCTCCACGCTTCTGCCCAACAACGTCCCCCGAATTAATTTGTCCTCACCCGCCTCACGCGGGCCTGACAACCGTTGCACCCCCTACCCAGCTCCGTCGTTTCCCACACGTGCGTCGCCCATTACGCACTTCCCCCGTTATTGCTTCATGCCCGCCTGCAGCTCGGCCCATTTGCTGCATGTCACCCCGCAATTTCTTTCTTTCTTCCTTCATTCCTTGCGCATTTGTTTCCATTATTCGTTTTCATTTCGTTTGTTGTTTGGTTCCATTTTCGTTTTCTTTTGTTTGTGTTTGTTTCCAGTTCGTTTTCATTTCGTTTGTGTTTTGTATCCATCTTTCGTTCATGCCTTTTATTCGTTTTCATTTGTTGCGCATTTCGTTTTTCATTTTCTTGATGTCCCCACTGATTCCTGCCAAGCATGCGCATAGCTGGGCCATGTCGGCGCGGTTACACTCGCTGCAGCCGATTCGGCGAGTCGGGGGGTTTTTGCGGAGGGGGGGAGGGGGGTGTCATACCCGCCGCCTCTGCCGCTGCCGCGCCCATTTTCGGTTCTGGCGGTGGCACTAACAAAAAGACAGGAAGGGAGTGGAGGTGACAGAGTTAAAGATTGCTTGCGATTCGTGCGGTTTCTCGGGTTGGGGAA
>CM068952.1:147308998-147321039 GCA_035128595.1 Eptatretus atami
GCCGTTTTTCTTTACTATCGTTATTTTGGACCAACAACCACATTTCAATCGCCTCAAACCACAACAACCATAATCGCCTCAAACCTCATCAACCACGCCACCATCACCACAACCAAGTCACCACCACCAACGTCGATCTCGACCACCGCTTCGCGGCGGTCTCCACACGCCAAACCACGGCCCTCTTCGTTAATGTAAACCGTCTCGACGAAGCGAAGGAAACCAGAGGAGTTCCGATGGCGTGCGGATTTCCCGCCTGATTCTCCCTGGAACCTGTGCCAATCTGATCTCTCGGCCCCGTGAGGCGCGCGGGGAGGGGGGAGAGGGCACGCCCCTTTGTGGAAGCTTCCTGCAGGAGCTGGAAGGTGGGTGGAGCGAAAAAAGGGGAGGGGCGAGGCGTTGGAACGGGGGGATATAGGCCGCGAAGGACGCCAGCTCGGGGCCTTCTTCTCCTTCGTGTGTGTTTTCATCGGGGACTTTGTTTTGTCTTCTTCTTCGTGTGTGGTTTTTTCGTGGTGGCTGCTCGACTTCTTCGCGGCACCAGGGACACGGCCGGGAGGCGCCGCTTTGCCAGCTCTGGCATGCAAGCCTGCGCATCCATGCGGAGAGCGCCGGAGAGAGCTCGCCGGCTCCGTGAAAGGCCGAGCTCAGCCGCGCTGTTCTAGCTGCCGTGAGGGGATGGACGCCGCGACTCGCCCACCATCGCACCACGAGGGTGCAGGTACCTGCACGTGCTCGTGGGATTCGTTCGGTCTGTCAAGTCCCACGCCCTAAGGCCCACGGCCCGTCTGACCCCCCTGTCTATGGGGTGTCTTTTTCTTGGGGTTTTGCTTTCGAATGAATGTTGGTGCGCGGTGTCTTGTGAAGTAAAACTGTTAAGTGGCTTACATAAATTGCTTATAGTCGGTGTAGTGCTTTCACTTTGTTTGCTTTCATACCTGCATGGCTGTTATAGTGCATGTGTAAATAAATGTGTTTGTGTGAATGTACCTTCGTCGTGTTTTCTTTTCTCCCATTGGAACGCCATATACGCGGAAATGTTAGCTGGTTTAATACCCGTTTAAATAGAATCTGATCCGGCGAGGTCCGGCGATAATACCGCTCGGTTATCACTGCAGAACGGAACGAGCCGCCTGGCGGTTCGTGTCCCAAGCCGACCTGCACCGAGGTACGGTCTCCCGGTTAGCTATCCGCGCGGGTACTTAGGTATTCGAGATTCGGCGATTCACCCTATCCTGCGCGGGTAGAAATTGCTCGGCCGTGGTGGGGTTGAAGACCCACCCGTGACAGGGTTCCGGCGTTGCTCGGAAGGTCACGACTGAATTGTCCGTCCGGTGGGCGAGCTGCTACTATTAGTGGAAAGCGGCAGTTCGCACGCCGGCCGGAGCAAATTCGTAACAAAAAAAATATATATATATATATATAAAAATAATCACATCTGTAAACATTTACTAGCTTGGATCGGCTCACTACGTTCGCTTCACCACACGTCCCCAGAGAGGCACAGGCTTCTTTTAACCGAGGATAATGACAACACAGCAACTTGTGTACACACGGAGGGATAGATGCAGGCTGGAAGTTTGGTACGATTTCACAAAGTTTTAAGTGTTTCCTGACAACACAACAGATAATATATTTGTGACGAATTTGGAAAGCCTTGTGCACACAGTCATTCAGGTCCCCATAGATCGATATTTTCGATAAGTAAATGTGGATTAGATAGCTCCCTTTCCCTGTTTTATGGGTAATTAAATGTTCATGCGCTGCGAAGTTATTTTATAGTTAGGATTTTTTAAACTAAACAACACACCTTCACCTCGCTTCTCCCACCATCCCACATCGACGCCATTGCCTACGTGCGTGTCAGCACGTATGTGGGCGGAGTTCACGAGGACCTGACGTCGCTCTCGCCCAATCAGAAGATGCGAGCGAGTTTCCGCGACGGCCAACGAAATAGGTGGAGGCCACGCACGAGCGAAACCCGCCCGAGAAGACGACGAAGGAACAGGGAAAAATAATCTGCGCTCCGTTTCTCGAGCGCGTGTTCTGGCGCTCGGCTCGTCCCATCGCTGGCGCTGGTCGGAACTCTCTCGTCGCTGGCGCTTCTCTGCCTCGTCTCGTCGCTGGCTCTGGGCTCGTCGCAGCAATCCCTCATCTCATTTCGCCGCCGATGGATTCGGCTGCACTGGTCCGTTCTTTGCCGACTGGTGCTCGCGGAAGGTGCGGACGGTCGACCGCGCGAACGCGGCCAGGTAGGCCAGCCACGTTTTCGTCCCTCAGCTCGACTTCCCTCCGAGCTGAAGGAAAATAAAGACCATTTTGGGTGTGTGTTTGTCTGTGGGCCCGTCTTTAAGTAGAAAACTGGATAAGTGCTTTTGCTTGTACATTGCATTTCATTTCTTATAATCGGATAACTCTGCTCCTTGGTGCTCCCCCCTGCCCCCATTATAAATAAATCCCCTGTTAAATGTTTCAGCTCGTCTTTGTCCTTCCTTCATTGGCTTAGCACGATGCATGTTGCGAGAAGTAAAAAGGCTGTTGCTGCTGTAGATGTACGTTTGGACCGACGGGACCTCGGTAACCATCCGCTCGGGTTACACACGGGTCGAGCACGGTTATGGCTCGTCCCGTTCGAGCTCCGTCGAGGGTGTGAATACTCGGTAGTTCGCCACGTGGGCCTCTAGGTATTTTGAAGTTTGGCAAATAACCCTGTGCCCACACGTTGATTTATTGCACGATTTACGGTCCTGTAAGGGACCCGTACTTTCGGAGTTTTCCGAAAGGTACGATCTAGATTCCGGGTGTTCGGTAGAGTCGACCCTACTGCTCCACCTAGCGGTCGTGCTCGGAACCGACGCCCGGCTCCACAACAATATTAGGGTGGTCCACTGATTGTGGGGTTGAAAATTTGTTTCTGAATTTCTATTGTTTCACCCTTCGTTATGTTCCTTTTTGGTTAAAAATTATCCATATAAAGTTTTTTTTACAATTGAACTTTTTAAAAAAGGTGCCCCAACATCACCAAATTTTCAATTCACCCCCTTTAAAACGGGAATTCCGCTTTCCCAGTAGCCCCGTTTTTACTCGGGAATGCAGTAAATTTCTAAGTTACTCTCTAATTTGTTTTCAGGTTGCAATGATGGGTTACGTGCTTCAATAATCACTCTTTCTCCTTGGTAATGACCTCCCAGATCCAATAAGGGAGGAAAACTTCCTTCCAATGGAGATGTGATTTGCCAATTTTACTTCATTCCATCGACAATGTGGTGCAACGATAAGAGAGGCGGCGAGGAGACGTGATGGAGTTTTAAGTTTTTGGAAAAAGGCACGAAATCCCTGGTCCGTGAGAAAAATCATCCATCAAAAAAGGTTGAGAATCTGTATACCTCTGTGAAAGGAACTGCAAACGCAGGCTACCAGATCTTCTATGAAAGAAGAAGATAGAGAAAGGCATTTTTTAGAGATGCTCCCCAATCTCTTTGACATCGCAACATGCCAACGCCAAAACCATGATCAAGAACGTGGATGATTTGAGGTTCTCCAAGCCAGCGGACGTCCGATCGGCGAGGCATTAAGCTTGGAATAAACACCAAAACTGCATTGAAAGAGAAGGAGCAGTTGGAAGCTTCAAAGAAGCTGACATGAGGAAGCTAACGAGCGATCAGCATGTGTTACGGTTCACAGAGAAGGTGGAACTCTGTCGTGAAGAAGACGTACCTCCGATTCTGCCAATCATTGGCTTCATCAGTAGAGAGAGAAGCAGTTGGAGGGTTGTGTACCCATTTACACCAAAGCGACATAGGTCCCCAGCCCCATTGTGACCCCAGAAATGTCGGCTACGTTTGCTAGACACGTTTGCTCAGGGACAGAGAAGCACTTCATGTTACAGCATCTGTCATATGTAGTAGTGGAATGGATGCTTCACAGTAGCTCTCAGCCCGCTCCACCATTCGCAGAGCCAGAAGGGGGACTGAAGAGAAGAGGAATGTCAGCTGAACATAAAAAAGGGAATGGGTTTCTTGAAGTCTAGAGTATTTGTGGTTCACTGGGACGGAAAGTTGCTTTCCAATCTTGTTGGGAATGAACAAGTGGATCGCCCCTGTGCTGGTTACAGGACAAAAGATCGAGAAGCTCCTCGGAGTCCAAAGATGGGATCAGGATACGGAGAAGCACAGGTGACGGCAGTTGTGACCACCTTACTGGGTTGGACTCCAACATTGTCAAGGCGATGTCGTTTGATACCACGGCATCCAATACCAGACTCCGTTCGGGTTCTGCACTCTGAGGAGAAGTTGGGAGGCCTTTGTTCCATTTCTGGGCGTCGTCACCATCTCCTCGAGCTACAAGTGCAGAATATCCTTTTCTTCTGCTGATGAAACCCATCCACTGGCCTGATATTTTGCCATTCAAAGAGATTCAAGGAGTGCTCGAACTTACTTGACCTCTCCACTCCAGCCATTAAGGGAGACCCACAAAGCCAGAGCGTGAAGTGAAGAGGAGGTTGAAGAGCTTGTGGCCTTTGTAAGGGCTCGGCTTCAAGAGCATCAACCCTGCGAGGACCACTGGATCATCCTCCTCTGGGAGATCCTGAACAGGGAATCCATTTAGCATCCTGGGAGCAGTTCATAAAGCTCGCTGGATGGTGGAAATCATCAATCCTTCAAGTTCTTCCTCTCAGGGAGCAGTGTTCCTTTACATAGTGGGAGGAAAGAGGAATCGAGACCTTTGTGACATTCATTGCCAAAAGTATACCTGAAGGCTTGGTTTACTACTCCCCTCAAAATCCCAACTCCCCGGCACGACCTCAAAACCTCCAGCGAATCGCGAGCTATAAAGGTGATGCCACTCTTCGACTGAGTCACAAAGGTTTTCAGCCACCATTTGTGGTATCTGGGCGAGTAACTAGTTGCCTTGAGCATTTTTTGAATGATGGGGTCAGTGCTGAGGAGTAAGCAAGAGATGATGAAAGCTCTGGAGACGGCGGACGAGGGCAACGATTGAGGGAAACAAGAGGCAGCACCAGGGAGTAGACTTCGGGAACTAGTCTTGTTGAGAAACAGAGATTTATTCACAATTTTGGGGATATATTCCACATTCCTGGAAAGGATCCTGCTCAGTGGATGTCGACGAGAGATTTTCACTGCCAGAAGATCGTCGGGTCTCTGCGAGTAATGAATGACAGCGGAGCGCAGGGTTGCACCGATTCAAGAATTCTCGGGCTCTGTCCAAAAAAATGAGGACTAAATTGCAGTAACATCTTGCACATAGTAGAGCAGCACCGAAAAGAAGGATCCTGATCTGAGGAAATCCAGTCTGCTTTCTCCAACGCAAAAATGAATGGAACTGCATTGGTACCACTAAGAGCTGCCGAAAAGTGCGATTTTGGTTGCTCTTGACTATCATGAGCCACATTTTTTTTATATCACAATATGCATCTTACATGTATGTGCTACATCTGTTTCTTACATTTTGTGCTTCCTGCTCATGTTTTATTTCCTGTTTTACATAGAATTCTGTTTTAAGGGGGGGGGGGTGAAAAGAAAGAAATTCCTAAACGAACCCTAATTTTTTTTTTATTTTTTTTTACTTGTCGTGTAATGTTTTTTTTTTTGAGTGGAACATAATGATGGGGTGAGACAATATATTTCCAGCTTTCATTTTTGAGGACCACATTATTTATATACATACGCACGCACGCACACACACACAACACACACACAATCTCAAAAAATAAACAAAATAAGGCAGGAATGACTAATTACAATGCTATAATCTGACAACACAATACTCAGGATTACTATCATGACCTCTTTGACATGGGATCGTGATGGAACAGTAAAAAGATATTGTGATGTTAAAACCAGAAGAGGATGGTGTTGTATTGTGGCATCGTAATGTGATGGCATTCTTCTTTGTATTCTTCTCATCATCATCATCCATCACAATAGTAAATGGCCAAAAGATTGTGGTTTTTTTTCCAGTGACGAGGTATATATAAAATAAGGGGGTGTAAAAGACTGCATCAACGATGGTAAACTTTCAAAAAAAAACGTTTTTGTTGTTTTCTCTCCAGCTTTTTTATTTAAATTGAATTATATACTTGAATATGCAGAACACAAATCGCCTTTCTGTCACATCCAAAAACTCTCAGTTTAGCAGTATTGGACAAAATATTACGCCATCTTGACCATCAAAATCTCAGCATTGAGCAATTCAAGATCTATATTATAAAAGGAGCCGTATCTGTATCTGTTCGTGTTATAACTTTAGAACGGATTAACGGATTTCATTAAATCGGACGACATTGGATTTAGGGAACTCCGGGAAGGTTTTGTGATGAAAAATTAATTAGTATATTATATTTTTTTTTAATCGGGTACTTGGGCACACATGGCGAAACTGCAAACGGCCAACTTGTGACGCTGGTTACACTGCACGGAGGGCAGGATCTCCCAGGAATCCTTTGTAAGCTCACCTGGACTCTGTCCAGTGAGCTTATGCAATCGAGCAGTGTCAGTCGGTAAATCAATGAGCGAGTCCATAAATATTTCAGTCATAATCGCTTGAACCAAACACAATTTTGATTAACTGCAAATCTGATGCCCAACGAAGGTGCATTGACTCAGAAAACACTTGCGATATTCAATACTTTTTTCTTTAAAACATTTTATATTCAGTAAAACAAAAACTCTTGCCCTTCATCTTCTTCACTTATTCAATCCCATTTCTCATTGTTCCTCATCATCTTCTTCACTTACAATAATGCCAAGTCCCAATCAATTCCATTTCTCACAGTGATTAGATTCAGAAAATGTTTGCTATATTCAATTCTATTTATTAAAACAATGCATTTTAATATCACCCTATCAAACACCATTTTGGATTATACACCACCTTTCTCAAGCTCACAAAGCAGTCACTCTACTTGCAACACAGGTGACAAAGGGATAATAACAAAAAACAGCTGATATTTCAGCATGATTTGGAATAAACGTGGTGGACAAAACATCTTTGTAGGGAGAGGATAGTGGTGTGTGTTATATTATAAAAAGAGACTGTGTCTGTCTGTCTTTGTCGTGTTATATAACTTGAGAACGGATTAACGATTTCAATAAATCGAACTACGGTGGATTCAGAGAACTGGGAAAGTTTGTGATGAAAAAAAGACTTTAAATTCTTTTTTTTAATGAGTACTTGGGGACATGTTGAAACTGCAAATGCCAACTTGCGACGCTGGCTATCCCCGCACTCCCAGGAAATCCTTTTTCTTCTTGCCCTATTGATTAGCATCACAGCAAAGATTAGTATTCCATCAGCGAATCGACGGGTTTGTATTCGGGTTCAGAAAAAAAAAATAAAATAAAAATCACAGCTTATATTATAGGAAATACAGATGTGCTCAGAAACACAAAGCAGGGTTTAAAACACCCTCCCCTGTCCTTTTTCTCAAGACCCAACATGGGTAAAGTGTACTATGAAGTCTGTAGTATATTTCTGTGGAGCTGGCAAGTTTTTGACAAAATTTAGTGTACATCTTCAATGCTCAATTTGAGCAAGGCTCATACTGTATGATGTAAAAATAAATAAATAAATAAATAAATAAAATTCCTGGATTAGACCCAAAAGAAACAAAAACCAGGTTTATGAAAATAATTGCATTTACAAGCAAGTATATGAGCAAAATCGGTTCTTGATGCAAACCAATACCAAGGCGATTCAATATTTTGAATTCTTCATCTGACTATGAACATGGGTGGACAGAGAATTGTGGCTACAAATGAAATATCCACTACTGGGAGAACTGTTTGAGAAAATGGATTGTGGAGTCTTTGGCGTGATTGTTAAAATCACTGAGAATAATCATCTTCCAGGATAGAAGAGCAAAATTTACAGGAAATTTGAGGTCATCAATTAATGAAGCATGTTGTTTAGGGGGTTCAGTATAGGATGGCTGGGCAGGTGAGCCAACAGATATACAAGGTGTTTGAGGATTTTTATGAAGTAACAGGTCAAATAAGTTAAAATATCAACTTTGATGATCAAAACGCTTTGCCTCCACCTGATGGGGAGTTAAGGCAAAGAGCCGCATACCTCCACCATGGCTGTGCTAGCTTAGGAATGATACAAACTTATAACCAGGTGGAGTTCAATGAGCACAGTTTAGGGATAACAAGATGGCCTCGAGGTACACACATCCTCTAAGCTGTTGAGCATGGGGTTGAATTTCTCAGCTCAGCTATAAACTGTCATCCTGGTGTCTTGCAGGGCAGGGCGGTTCATCAATGTGTGTGCCGTCCCTTGAACATACTGTTACGGATCCGGGGGGTGGCGGGATTCTCACCCGACTCTTGCGCCACCCTCACCACCGCAGTCTCCGGGTTTATAACGCCGGCTGGCTCGGCACAGGCCTCGGGTCACGCGTCTTCAATCGCGATACCAATGTAATCCTGGACCTTACCAGTTGGGGAAATAGAACCCCGTTAGACTGGTTTTTCAGATGCGAGCATTTTCGCCAGTCTGTAACCATTTTGGTTTTATATACCAATCGAACGGATCGTTCCTCGACGCGACAGCGAATTAATCCATAGCGGCAACTTCATACGAACCAACCAGATTTATTGGGGAACATCGAGGAACACACAACGCAAGCAAAAATATTCACGACAATGTTATTAACAATCTATAACCCGTTCTTAACTAGGGAACTACGGATTACGGGTTTCGAGGGGATCCCTACCGAGATATGCCTTAAACAACATGCAGACAAGACAGACAAGAGGCATGCAGACAAGACAGAGTACTTGGTGATGTTTTATGGACGAGAGGAAAGTGTCAAAGCATGAATGTCGCTCGTAACAGCCGATGTCCACGGAATCAGCCCAAGCTCGAACACGCCGCGTTGGCAAACAAGATGGCGCTCGCCTTCCCCCTTCGCACCGCACGCGGTCTCCGCGCGCTCTGACCCCGCGTAAGGTCGACGGCACAAGACCATTAGATATACAATGGGTCCCAGCTGGTTTTCTCTCAAGGTCCAGCATACAAGTCCAGGCCTGACCTGTTCACCAGACAGGCCAACTCGAGGTGCCGGGCTCCGCAGGCTGGGTCCATGGGATTCCAAAACGTCGCCGAGCCGTGAGGTGAGCAAGGGACAGTCAGAGGCTCCGTCTCCAGATGCAGGCCGAAACTGTTGATGACCTCCGCTCGAAGCAGACTCCAGACTCACACAGCAACCAGGTCCTCTCGAAGCAGATAGCAGCTCGGCGCTCTCAGTTCCACCACGGCCGGACTCGGCCGACTGAAGTTTCTCTCTCGGCAGAATCTCACCCGTCCTTCTTTCTTATTCTCACCTCTCAAAGCCGACTGCTGTTTCTCTCACGCAGATCACTCCGTCCTCTCAGTTTCTTACCACTTTTTTCCTTTCCTTCTCGCCTCGAAATCTGAGCACGCCTCGAAAACCGACTGTTCCCTCAAAATGAACCACTCCACGAGGTCTTCGTTCGCTGCCACCGGGCTCCTCCCTTTACGAAGCCGAACAAAACTCCTCCCCTTAGTTTTACTTCCTCTTTTTGGCCACTCCCTCTCAGCGACTAGTGTGGGGCCTCGTCCGGAGAGGGGGAGGAAGAAGAAGAAGCCCTCGTCACACATCACTGTACGAACAATAAGCATGCATCCTACACCTCCCGACCCACAGGGTAACGTCCATTTTACCGAACAGCCTAGCTAAACATGCATTTAATGGGGGATCTGAGCTAATCCTATATTTAGTAGCCTACTAAGGGCCATTTCCGTAACAATACGTTTAAACCGGTGTCCATCTGTAGGCATTAGTTGGTGTACATTTAAGCATCCACACTGTCCTTTGCAAAGAGTAATCAAGCTATCGCCAGCACCCTGGCCAAATTCAAATTCCTGTCCTAACCAGAAAGTACACTGTATCAGCAACACAGCCATGACCTCAGCCAATGATGGTATTCCACAGCCTTGTGTTGTACATGAAAAGACGAAGAATGTATTGAAACATGCTTGAATTTTCCTATTTTCATATTACCAAGTGCTGCTGCCTATTCCACAAAACATGAGACATTTAATAACCCAGTCAGTCGGTGATCAAAGCAAATTAAAGTGTATCAATAGCCAAATCAACAGCTAAAATGTTACACAATGCCAATGTTAAGTGAAATGTGTTAAAGGAACTTGGCTGTGAGAAGGAATTAGCTTTGTTTGAATGAGTGGAAAAAAAGAATAAAAACAAAATAAAGAATGAGTCATTGTTTGCCATGATGGCAAATGCGTAAAATACTGAGTGTCAAACCAAGCAATATAAACAGGTCATTCTGGCATGTGACAGTGGATGTGGAAAGGAGGGTACTGTTTTCTCCTTTCCATGTGGAGAGGAGAAAAAACAAGAAAAATAAAAAATAATAATAATGCAAGAAAAAAGCAGATCAAACTAGAGGGGGAGCACTCGTAGAGTGCAAAACCCTGCCGCCAATACTGCTGGGTCACTTAAGTGAACCTGATATCCTATTCATTGTAGGTCAAAACGGATCAGACTCTACTGAACCACGATTGAATAAACTAAACTAGATCGACGCGCATTGTAGAAATGCCAAAAAATAAAATCGAAATTTTTTGAAAAAAAAGGTGCAAAATTTCTGGGTTTTTTCTCTAACAAATTTGTTTTTTTGGGGGGGTTGGAAATCACTTAACATGTAGAAATGCAAAAACAAAAATCAAATATTTTTCAAATGGCCACCATAGCGGCCATATTGGACTTTGGACCAAGTCCAAAATCTAATGGCATGATCTTGGACCATACCTAATCCCCCCACCAAGTTTTCGTCGAAATCCGTCCAGGAGTTTTTCCGTAATACTGTTCACAAACAAAACAAACAAACAGACAGGGGTGAAAAACAGTAACCTCATCCATCTTCGATGGCGGAGGTTAATTAAATATATTGAAGCGAAAGTAGAAACAAATTCCTGGATGAGCTGCGCCGTTTTGGAAGAAGTGTCAGCTGTTGGGTGATCTGGCGCTTTCCCGTTAATGACCGGTTGGGGTAACAGCTTCATCGTTGACAATCCCAAAGCAGAAGTGGCGAGGGAGTACTATGCCTGGAGAAGCGGTTGAAGCAGGCGAAGATTCAGCCGTAGGTGGAGCAAAGCCTTGCTGTCTCAGTAGACAATCCACATGGCTGTGAACAGACAGATGAATGAGACCTGTACGAATGTACGTATACGATAATGAACCAACTTTGTTTATGTCAAGCAAAGTGTGCTTCAAATTAGAGGCAGACCTTGGTAGGCTTGAAATTGTGCTTTGAAAATAAAAAAAAAAAACAACAAAAAAAAACATGTATATAACCACATTCATGAAAATATTTCTTTCGAACCACTGACTCAGTCAATCACAATACTGGGAGCGATGAATGCCGCCTGCCATGCGAACATTATCTCCCGCTTTACCAGGCACAACCTGGAGTGATTAATGGTTTTCGCTGTTAATAGTGCTTGCTATGTTGCCCTGATGATGCCCTAATGGGGAAAAAACCAGTCGATAACTGCATTTTCCATGCACTTGTGACAGTATCTGAATTGCACCTTGGTAAATAGCGCTCTGAGATAGCGCTTACGGAAACCGCAGACAGTAGTGAGTGTGGCGGTGACATCATGACGTTCGCCTCATGTCAGAGAACATGAATTATCATCATTATTGCACCCAACCGTTATCGCTCCTGGTATTGCGCAGTAAGGACTGTATGGGACTCGGTGCCGCGCTTTCACCACTCATGGTTTGAGTCGCACAATATCTGGTTTATAACCGTAAAGTTTTCAGTCACCAGTGTATGGAAGCTTGCCATGTTGCCCAGATGATGTGTATGGAAGCATGTTATGTTACCCAGGTTGGAGGTGATGCTTGGTGTGCGATTGCACAGGATTCTACGTCCATTGAGATCCGGGGAGCACTCGTCCACGCTCTACACAATTTCATTATACACACACACACACACACACACATCACACGACACACCCACACACAA
>CM068952.1:147334535-147353574 GCA_035128595.1 Eptatretus atami
ATTTTTCAAATGGCCACCATAGCGGCCATATTGGACTTTGGACCAAGTCCAAAATCTAATGGCATGATCCTTGGACCATACCTAATCCCCCCACCAAGTTTCGTCGAAATCCGTCCAGGAGTTTTTCCGTAATACTGTTCACAAACAAACAAACAAACAGACAGGGGTGAAAACAAGTAACCTCCATCCATCTTCGATGGCGGAGGTTAATTAAATATATTGAAGCTGAAAGTAAAACAATTACCTGGATGAGCTGCGCCGTTTTGGAAGAAGTGTCAGTGCTTGGGTGATCTGGCGCTTTCCCGTAATGACCGGTTGGGGTAACAGCTTCATCGTTGACAATCCCAAAGCAGAAGTGGCCGAGGGAAGTACTATGCCTGGAGATGCGGTTGAAGCAGGCGAAGATTCAGCCGTAGGTGGAGCAAAGCCTTGCTGCTCAGTAGACAATCCACATGGGCTGTGAACAGACAGATGAATGAGACCTGTACGAATGTACGTATACGATAATGAACCAACTTTGTTTATGTCAAGCAAAGTGTGTCTTCAAATTAAGAGCAGACCTTGGTAGGCTTGAAATTGTGCTTTGAAAAAAAAAAAAACAACAAAAAAAACACTGTATATAACACACATTCATGAAAAATAATCTTTCGAACCACTGACTCAGTCAATCACAATACTGGGAGCGATGAATGCCGCCTGCCATGCGAAACATTATCTCCCGCTTTACCAGGCACAACCTGGAGTGATTAATGGTTTCGGCTGTTAATAGTGCTTGCTATGTTGCCCTGATGATGCCCTAATGGGGAAAAAACCAGTCGGTAACTGCATTTTCCATGCACTTGTGACAGTATCTGAATTGCACCTTGGTAAATAGCGCTCTGAGATAGCGCTTACGGAACCGCAGACAGTAGTGAGTTGTGGCGGTGACATCATGACGTTCGCCTCATGTCAGAGAACATGAATTATCATCATTATTGCACCCAACCGTTATCGCTCCTGGTTATTGCGCAGTAAGGACTGTATGGGACTCGGTGCCGGCGCTTTCACCACTCATGGTTTGAGTCGCAAATATCTGGTTTATAACCGTAAAGTTTTCAGTCACCAGTGTATGGAAGCTTGCCATGTTGCCCAGATGATGTGTATGGAAGCATGTTATGTTACCCAGGTTGGAGGTGATGCTTGGTGTGCGATTGCACAGGATTCTACGTCCATTGGAGATCCGGGGAGCACTCGTCACGCTCTACACATTTCAATTTACACACACACACCACACACACACACACAACACAACACACACACACACACACTAAAAATCGGGACCTTCTGGGTGATGTAGAAAGCTGAAATTTTGCGTGCGATGGACATCGAAGCCGATACACCAGGAAAAACACAACCGTCGGAAAGCATCCGTAAATGAAAATGTCAATAAAGGAAAATAAATAAATGAAGGAAAAAAATTCAGGTAAGTGACCCGAAACAATGGGAAGCACAGTAATTTTGTGTGCCGACGGACATCGAAGCCAATACACCAAGGAAAATAAAATAAAATACATAAATCACAGAACCATTGGAAATAGCCGTAAATGAAAATATCAACAAATGAAAAATAAATAAATGCAGGTGAGCGACCCGAGACAATGAAGAAGCATGGTAATTTTGCATGCCAATGAACATCGAAGCCGATACGCAAAAGGGGGGGGGGGAGGGAAGAAAAAAAATCAGAACCGTCAGAAAGCATTCATAAATGAATATATAAATAAATAAATAAGTAAATAAATGAAAATAAATGAATGAAAAATCAAATGCAGGTGAGCGACCCGAGACGATGGGGAAGCACTGTTCGTATTCTTACACAATGTGTAAGTACACCCTGCTCATATTATATATATTAATAATATATCATATAATTATATTATATTGATACTTTATACTTATATTATACCTATTATCAACCAATGCCAAAAGTATATAATTAGCCCGCTCCCTTTGTTTGAAACTAAACATGTGTAACAATTTCTAACCTATTTTAATTTTTTAAATCATTTTAAACGTGTTATTGAAAAATACATCAACTATTGATTAGTTATTTGTTGCGAGAATTCGCTCCCGAACCGGCGTTGCGAACGGCACTCGGTGACTCGGAATCGCGGCACGTCTCAGATATATATATGATATATGATAGTATATATCCATTACCGGTATATATAGTATATAATTAGTGGACTATATATTCCAAAGTCAATCTCTGTGTCATGTGATCGCTGCTTCTCGGTGGACTCTAACTCGTGAATGTCTCGAGATATGCGTCTGTAACGAGCCAGGTGGGCCTGATTGCGAGGTGGGAGGAGCGGGGGAGAGAGAGAGCGAGCCGGCGTTCAATTCAAAGCGAGGGGAGAGAGAGGTGCGAGGAGAGATGGGGGCGCAAATATCGCCCTCTCTCCCCCTTCGTTCAGTGAGACACGATACAGAGGCTTGTACTGCTCACAACTCTAGATATTAACACACTCACACAAGCACTAAGATTATACACACTCAAACCTTGAAAAGCACATGCGACGAATTGGCCCTAAGCAAACTGAGTTCCTTGGCAAGTTTCAATCGTGCAAAGAAAAAAAAAAAACATTTAAATTGTTGACGTCATGCTCGGATGCGCACAGCTCCTCAGTCCGCATGGCGCGTCGATTGTCCTGTCATTTGGTCTGCGGAACACACGGATACACGACATGGCTTACAGGAACTGGTGCGGGATTTCCGTTGCTATCGGGACCGTCAATCGTCCGATTGATATCAAACCTTGAAAAGGCACATCCGGAGCGTGGCTGCTCTCCAGTGCGCTACTATTCCTGGCACAGTTTCAATTCAGATCGGGAGGCGCCGTTCAGTGCATGGGTTGCCTCTAAATAACTAAGATATCTCGAGAACAGATATATACGCAAATCACCACACATTCAGATGACTCCCTCGTGTATCCTGTTTCAGGTAGCAGACGCATGTTGAGTGGAGCCCCAAATGACAAAGTGCATATTGTTACAAAGGACGAGCGAAAACGGGGAACAATTCAACACAAAGTCCATATCAGTTCTGATACAGATATTTTTGTTGTACTTCGTAACATTATTTAGTGTATTATCTGTTCTTCGTTATAAATCTATTAATATCATATACCTCTGTATTTAAATATGGGATCATCATTCCGCGTTTTCTCCCACTGGACAATATTTCCTTGCTGCAAGTTTTCAATCTCTAATTTCGAGTGTACGTGTGAGCTTGAGATTCGTCTCCTTTTGAGATAACTGCAAGTCGAGTTCATTTCATTAACATGATTTATCGCTTTACACACAGAGATTGCATGGTGAATTTTAGATTAGATATATTTTAATTTTTATATATATTAATAATATATTAATTTATTTTAATTATACTACTAGTATAAGTGTCTCTCATATATTATATATATCTATCTCCTATGTATGAATTCTTAAGAAGTTGACATTATCATCTAATAACCTACAAGCTATGGACTTATGATTGGAAATCTCTTTATCACTTCTCACCCAAGTGATCATTTATTTTTAGTCATTTAAATTTCTAACATATATTTCATTGGTATTTCTCTACCCATTTATTAAGCTTTAACAATATTAGAAAATGTTGATAAACATTCTGTTTTTTTATGTCTTGTCTCTCTCTAAAAATTTTATTCATTATCCCTACCTTACCAAGTCTCAAGAATTTGTAGTTTCACATATGTTATATGTGATTCTATGATATGCTTATTTGATATTTTCTCATACTTTCTATTTATTTATATTATATACTGTTATTGCAATTTAATATCCAATAGATGTAGGTGTTCATTTATCTCTCTAATACTGATTATTGAGCATTTACATTGTTTTGGTGTTAATTATTTGAATTTTACAGTGAGAGTTGTAAATATTATTAGATAACAACACACTGCTTTTTATTTAGATATATAATTAATGGTGGGAGCTGTTATATTGCAATTCATATCTTTATATCTCTCAGGTTCGATTTACTCAGCATGCTCAAGTGATGATATATTTCTCATGTGAGTGTTTTTATTCTATCTGGTTTAGTGTCATTTGATGTTATTTATATCTCAATGAGTAAGGGATAATGGTCTATTTTATACTAATACGGACTTTATTATTCGAATCTCTCTAAGTTCCAGTGTGTTATTTATTTAGATTATTTTTTATTTTGATATATTAGATTTGTCCATTCATCACATACTCTATATGTGCATAATTGAGGAAGTTCTCAATTATGTATGTATCCATCACTGTGTAATAAATATAACTATTTTGATGTTAATGAGATACTGTGAGCTCTGTGATTGATCTAATAATGGTTATGTTCTTGACTCTCGTCTGTGTCAAGAAATAATTTTATTTATACGTATTTTATGTGAGCTATTTACTAATCTGGATCCTTACGGTTAATTCACCACTAATATAAATTAGAGACTCTACATTCTTTCTGAACAACTTTTTTTCTTTGGCTCGTGAGTCTGGGACTCATATTGATATTCAAATCTGATTAAATCCATAATTTATTTATTAAGCATGGATCGTTATGCATAAGGATTTTTGGTGATCATCCTATGATTAATCATATACGATTATACAATAAGAACTTCCACTCCTTCTCTCTATTTCACATCAAGAACAAGTTTAATGCACGTCTAAGCTCTTTTTATTTGTACTCAATAATAGCTCACTCTTGGAAAAATATATCTCAAGTCTTTTCGGTCTCCTGCAGTTCTTTTGGATTTTTCCTTTTGATACGAGTACGGAAATAGGATGGCATTTTTGTGATAATGAATTATGTTAGCTTCGTTTTAAATTACCGAATATTTCTCATCCGGAATTGTAGAGTATTTAGGTTACCCGGTTTAAATATTTTATATTATTTTATCAACAACTGATATCGCCTTCACTTTTTATATTTATATTAATTAGTTAATCCGTAGTGTGTGTGTCTCAAGTCTAAATTAATTTAGATTTTAGGTTACTCCTCAGTGGAGAAATTTGATGCTTTACTGATTGAGACTAAGATGGAGTGAGAACGGGTTTAATCGATATGTCAGGAGGCTAGTGGTTGAGTTTATGGTGGTAAAGGGAGTTTATTGTGATTATTTTAGAGGAGTTTTGAGAGTATTGGAACTATAGAATGTTTAGGGTATCTGAAATTATTTTGTGAACTTGTTTAATAAGTAGCTTGAGAGTTATGCTTTGATTTTTAATGTGATGGAGTGTTAGTTAAGATAGGTAGTACATTTCATAGTTGTATGATACTCTCAAATGACCAATGTGTGGTTTATGAGAGGTAAGGCTAGTGTAGCTTGTATTAGTGTTGGTTTCAAACTGTATATCTACCATTTGTTGTGGATTTTTGGGATGTTGTGAATGATTATAATTTAAGATTTTTATTTAATTATTTTGTCTCAGTGTTTATGTTATTTGGTTATCAGAATGGATTTTTTGTCAATTGAGGTATTTGGAGAGTTATAGTGATGAGTGTATTTTTTTAAATCTGTAACCGTGTGTTTTTTTTTTGTATTGATGTTGTGAAATTAGAATAGGTGCGTGAATGTTATTGTATTTATTCATTTTCTATGTGTCTTATATATAGAGACACCGGAATTATGTAGTTGATAATTGTTTTTTTATATAAAGTAATAATTGATTATTCTGGTGTTGTGTTTGATGTTAGATTGAAGTGGTTGTTAGAGAGTATAATTTTATAGAGATTGAATGTAGTAGGTGTTTGTTGAGTCATATATTTTATATTTAATTAAGAGCTATTATATGGTAAGAGTAATAAATTGAGTAAATTGTGAGAGGATTTATTATGTGATTTGGGTATGTGATATAATCGGTTTCAATCTAATGTATTAATGTGAATGTGGACATTTTAAAATTGGTGGTAGTGATATTGTGTGCATATATAAGAATTGACAATTTATTATAAAATGTGGCTTATAAGTTGAAGATATATTATTCGTATTTTTTCAAATGTAAGAATTAGGAACACTTAGTTTAATATAATGATAGAGTGTCGTTTTACAAAATGAGTGGTAGGAATAATTGCACAACAGTGTGATGATTACATTCTTATAGTGCGGAGTGAATGGCAACCTGATAAATGTAGTATTAGAGATTGGAAATGGTTTTTTTTTATAAATAATTATTATTTAATTATAATTTTATTTTTGTGTGCAGGATGAGAGATACGTTAGAGACTCGACTTAATATCGATTCTGGTTCTGTTAGGATGATTAATATAGTTGAGTATATGTAGAAGTGAAGGGAGACTGAACCATAGGATCTCAGTGATAGGTGTGAATGCTGAAGTTTGTAAGATTGTTTGCGTTGGTATTTTAAGGGATAGGAGAAAGTCAGACTATGTTTGGATGGTGGTAAGTATGGGTGGTGATTTGGCAACTTATCTCATTCAAGTAAGTGAGTGTTGTATAATAATAGGTAGGTTACCTTGGAGTGATATATTTTATTATAATTATTTTATTGTGACATCATGGACAGTGATAAGGATAAGATTTAAAACAAACTTGTAGGTGTGTATTCTATGAAGTAACTAGAGGAATTAATATATTGTATGTAGAGTTATTATTAATTCTATTGTGGTCGAAAAAAAGACAGTGTTGGTTTATTAGTCAAGATGAAGAATGAAGATTAAGTATTTAGACTATGGAGTACTAGAGTTTATAAGTTAGAGTTGTCATGCGATTAAGAGTGCAAATAGTTGTTATGAATTATTTATTTATATAGGTGACTAAGTTTAAGAAAATAAAGGTCATAATATAGTGAACTCTAATGAGCTGTTGAGAATGATTGATAACTAAGAAGCGTGGATTTATAGGATTTATTAAATTATTTTATTATCTCGTATTGACTATGACAGAATGGTATCACTTAAGACTAGGGGATAAGGTATTAGTGTTTAGTGACTTAGCTTTTTTTATGGTGATTGAATTATTAAGGACGATAATAATGGGAATGTGCTGAATTACGTTGCGTTTTTGAGTAGTGTGTGTTTTTTGAGGATAGGTTTGTATGAGGTTAAAGTAACTTTTTGAGAGCTTGTTTATTTTATTTGGTTAGAATAAAATAGATTATTATATGAAGTGAGAATATATGTGTAGGTTGTGAAGTATGTGGAGTGATAGTGAATCTCAGGAAATTGGATGAGAATCTTAGTTATAAGTGATGATTATAAAAGTATGGTTAAGTTTTATTTAAAACATTTCTATGAGAGTAAGAGGTGTGATCATTTAGTAATATTGTGTTGTTCACATTTATAGTATATGATCATATACTAAGTGAGAGTGCTTGAGATTAGTGAGCTTTAGAGAGTTGGCTTTTTAAAGTTGATGTGATAATAGTGTATACTAGATTGTTATAATTAATTATTACTGGATAAAGTATAGAGGTGTAAAATTATTGCCGGTAGTTAGTGTTATTTATGTATAGGTTCCTGATTATCTAAGATCAAGGCTGTATGTGCTGAGACTGTGGAAATTCACCACGAGAAGGGACATAAGGAAGTAGTTACAAGCACTACCATACATAGTGCAAGCTTGATAGCGGATAAAGAGAGTGTGCAAAGAAAGCAGAATGCTATCAGGGTTGAGAAGAAGATACCAAGGCTCACACAGGTGTTGTGTTTACATATGGCACAGTCATAACTCGAGGGTGTTTTTAACTGTCACAACAAAAGAAGCTACACTGGAGAGTGGCCAAAGCACGTGTTTGCTTTGTATGCAACAACTCGAAATAGGCACTCAAAGATGAGATAAGGGAGAGGACCCCGCTCCAAGGAAGTTGCACATGGATGTGTGTCTATGGGTGGATTAGTGGACACACTGCTTATGAGTAGGGTGCCAAGTACTAGGGAAGTTGTGGCCATCCTAATGCGACTAGGAGACACTGTCGGGAGTAGTGGAAAAGTATGCTGAGTGGAGGACGGTGCTTGAGTAATGGTGTCTACGAGACCCGAAGTTGGACAGCTCTGAGTCCCTAGCGCGCCGTTGATGCGGCACGATGGCGGGCAAGCCGCTCGTAGGAATGACGGGACCGAGTTTGTTACTCAAAGAATGTGGTGAGACTCTGCGAGCCATTGGACTTCGACTCTGTGAGCCCCCTGGCTGTCCTGGTCTTGGCTGCTCTCACATCTCCGGCGGCTTGCCCCGGTTCGTGGACCAGTTTTCCGTCGGGTGCGTTACGACGAGACTTACTGCTCTCACGCTCACTCTCGAATGGACTATCGAGCGAACCTAGCTGCATCCTTGACTGTGCGGTACTACCCACACACTCCGATCCAGTCTGTAGGGTGAGCTCACGGGTGTAACAGGCGTTGCGAGGCGATCTCCTTCCGAGGATGCGTAGCTGCCGCAAACTGTACGCACTGCCTGACGAAGAAAGGGGAGGCATATCTGAATCGAGTGTGACAAGACCGGCTTCACTTGACTTCCGTCTTTCTTCCCGCCCGAAGGTCTTACCATGTGGCCGATATACAATGACGGAGTAGTATAGCCCGGGTGGTGGGAGGGTGATGGATTATCAGATGTTGACAATAGTGGGATTACAGCCGGGTGTGGGAAGGTGGTGTGCGGATGGGTTGGCTAAGGAGGTCTACTATCAGCGTGACCCTGCTACTTTGTCTAACAGTAACAGAGGTAGTGATGTGTGAGAGAAGTTGAAAAAAATGGGAGTGACAAGCGCGAGATTGGCGTGTGAGCATTGCTCGGCTAGGATAAGCGCTGTGCAGTGTATAGTGGGATTGTTGTCGTAAAGACACAGCGATATCACAGCGGGGTAGCTGTGCTCAAGAGGTATGGCAGAGAGGGGAGGGCTATACATATACATAGCCACGCATGGGTAGTCGTGTTGCAAGATTGGCATCGAGAGTATAAGGTTGGGTGCGTGGAAGCATTCCTTGGCGAATTCTTGAGGCGAAAGGAACCGCATTCAACAGGCCCATGGCACAACGTGTGGTAGGAAAGGCGGGAGGTGGTGCGGTGCAGTTTGTTGTTGGCGGGCGTCGTTTTGAGAATGCGGTTTGAAGCGATGTTTGTGGGGTGGAGTTGTGGAGGTAAAGAGGCTGAAGTGGCGGTGTTTGAGTTGTTTGGGGATTATTGGTCCAAAATAACGAATAGAGAAAAGAAAAAAAGGACTAACTCAAAGGATCACAGCCTGTGTGAACACGGAAATTCCCTCTAAACAAACGGGATTTTGGGGGTAACTATACATTTGTACTTCAGAAATACCTACCGTACGGGAGCAGAATGGTGGATGCGAATTTTCCACATCCGTAACACTACCCCCTCCCTCTTTTTACAGACTCGTCCCTAGTCGTCAAATTCTCGTGTGCCATCATGTGTAGTTCTCCCCTAGTACGTTTTACCTTCGGATCCCTGAGTGCGACATTCATGGTATTTCGTGTCCCCAAAAATAAATAACTGAGGGCCTGAGTAACTAAAACTAAACAACCCGACTCACACGGACGACTTAAATAAAAATTGCGGGCGCTATGAAGACATGGCCTGGGGGTGCACTCATATTTACAGTACATCTTACCTTATAAATTTTACACTAACCATGGCAGGGATCCAAATGGACTCTGCAGGGAAGCAAAACAAAGTTAACGGCTGAACCGGCGTCACGGGCCGCCACTGCAGGCCCGTGTTTGTAAAGCTGCCAAACAGGCAGTTCTTGCAGCTTGCAAACTGTTGCTCCTTGCGGATCCTGGCTGCGCATGGAAATGAACAGGGGTGGTGGGGGGGGGGGGCAAAGCAAAATTAACGGGGCTGGTTGAACATTAGGCATGGCATTTGGCATGGCAAAGGCAGGCAGGCAAAACACAGCCTGCAGGAACAAGGCCGATGCAGCAAAACCAGCGCAGACGAACTGGCGGCACAAGCCTTGGAAGAAAACAGCTGGCAGACGATCCGGCCTGGTACAAGGCCTCGCCAGCAAAACAACAGCCAGCCGATGAAGTTGGCCGCACAGGCCTTTGAAGCAACACAAGCCAGCGATGAAGTTGGCCTGCCTCTTGCCATGCAAGTGCAGGTTGGTTGGAGGTGAGTGCGGTGTGCTAGCCACACAGGAAGGCGGGCTCGGACCTACCTACCTGTCTCCCTCCCACCTATCGGCCTTTGCCTGTTCACGTCACTACCCACTCCCTTAATTTGTAAAAAAACCAATTTAGGCCCAATTATTTTTTTTTTCTTTGTTTGTTTTTCATCCCTTCACCCACTTAAATCTCCCCAACCCTTTACTGTCTCTTGTTCGGCTAACCTATCGTCCCCTAGCCTACTCCCAACCCCTACGTTCCCTTCCGGAGGGGAATAAGGGAGGTGTTAGCGTTCCTGCGTCGAGGCCAATGAAGCCTTCAGGAGGGCCTCCCCAGACTTCGCGATCTTTAACCCAAAGTGGGTTACCAGCGGCCCAACAACGATCAGCGGAAGGATGGATTGGTGCGGGAGGGTTACACTTCCTACAATCTACCCCATCCATTAACCTTTAAACTACCCCGGGCTTCAAAAAAGTGCCTCTCGCTTAATCTACTGGTCTAACAACCCGATTCCCGTCGCCTGTTTGGTGTCCTCGCAAATTTCGGGGCCTCGCCCCCAATGTTCTTTCGTGCCCTTGCCACGCGTTCTCATGGCTGGACCCGTGGCTCCCTTGGCAGGCACGACCCTCTTGCCTCGATTCCCACGATTGGCACCCCCGGGCACTACACTTGCCTCCGAGGCCTACCCAGCTCCCTGAAAACACCGGGAGTGCCCTCCATTGGGCAACTCCCCTGAAACGCTCACGTGGCAGGCTGGCTTCCCGGGCCCCTTTCCGAGGGTCACCCGTGCCCAACACACTGCCCACGCCGGCAATAATGGTGCCCGGGCCCCGCACCATGCTGGCGCACCCGTGTCCCACTACGCCTTTATCCCGGCCCCCCATGGCCCTTTGGCCTACCACGGCGAACTTAGCCCTGCCCCGTGCGTACCCACTCAGCGATATCACCTTTCGCAGCCACGCTCCCAGCCCGTCAACAGGGCTCCTGCACCCCTCCAAACAGGTTTCGACCCTACACTCCCTTACCAACAGCAAAACGACCGCCATTTTTCAATTTAACTAACCCACTTAACTTCACTTTACACTGACCCCGGGGGTCCCTTGGGCGGGAATTACTCCTCCCCCCCAATCATTGCATCGCACCATGCATTCCCCAATTACTCCATTACAACTCAGACCCCGCTGGCCCTCACTCACTCACCATGTACTCACTCACATGCTTTTTCAACACACCACATCGCTGAATCCTGCCATTTCCTGCTCACTAAATCCCCTATAACCTAACTTCGTTGCTCCCACGTCATCCCCTTACACTACAGCACGTTCCATTTAACCTACGTAGCTAAGCTACGTCCCCACTACACACATCCACAGTCTATCCACTTCCTCAAATCCTAAAAATCAATTTCCCACATTCCTAATTCTCACTTAAATCCCCTAACTAATTTCCATTCCATGCCTGTGCCCAGAAGGTGGTCTTCCACCCCTTACCCAGGGAATCCTGTTCACCCTCAAAGCGAGGCTTGCTTTGTTAAAAAAAAAAATTTTTAATCAAATTTTGTTACCGCAGCACCAGCGCGGCAACTCACAGCTCGCGCACTTTGCCACCTGGCCCGTGACGTTCATGCAGCTGCACGCGTTTACCTCGTCCCCTCTGGACGGTACCATCCGCAGGGATACCCCTCCTTGCCGGATCCAAACCCCATGTGCAGCCATGACGTCACCCTGCGCACCACAAAAAGCCAAACCTCGCACTCCGAGGGGCTCCCACGCGAACACATGTGCTCTGCCCATTGGAGCTTAACACACGCTCGCGTGGAGAAACCATCCGGTCCAAAATTCGTTTGTCCTGCCTAAACTTTGTCCGTCCGCGGGATCGGCAAAATCCACCGCTGGCGTTTCCGGACGGGCTTTCACTCCCGCAAGCGAGCACGTAGCGGCCTACGTGCGTTGCACAGGCACGGACTGCGCTCGCCGCTTTCCCCCAGGGGTGAACCCCGGCACGGTGCCCCACAACAGCTACGGCCGCTACCTGGCTTTTGTCCCTCTGTCGCTGTCTCCGTCGCCATTCCACCCACGCACACCTGCGTGTTACAACGCTTCACTCTCCATTCCATCACACTCACATTCACACCGGGAGACGCTGGCTGCATGCTCACCATGTCCGACCGTCATTCTCCCTCACACACCGCTCTCTCACACACACACGGTCTCCCTCACACTCTGCCGCTCACTTCACGCATGCCACCTCCCTCGCACCGTGGTTTCCACTCACACATCCCGGCCTTCCACTTGCACACGTGGCTCCTCCACACACGGTGCCTCATCACACACGCGTGCTGGGAGGGAACGCCACTTCGCCCACACCTTTGCCACCACATTCACTCACACACGGGTCGCTTCCACACACGGGGCGCACTCACACCTTTCACCACAACACCGGGAACAACCACACTTGGGCATTCGTGTCCCCACAAGGGGTTCCGGGCCTCATACCCCCCCAAGCTCAGCGTGCACCCGTTCGCAGCACTCATCCCTCGACCCCGCAAAGCACGACCGAACCCACCTGGTCGTGAGTTCGCCTCAAGGGGGTTACTTCCCTCCCCTCGTTCCTGGAGGGAGGCCATCCAGCTGCTCGCACCGGGGTCTACCCAGTCCGCCAGCTCCCCCTCATTGCCTCCATACCTCCCGTGTGTGTGGTGCGTCACTAACCCCGTCAATTCCACCTCTATCTCCCGTGTCTCTGTACATTTATTAGTTCTGTTGTTTCCTCGTGTCATTTAGTCTCTGCTTCTTTTGGCGTCTTTCCCTTATCTTTACTTAGGTCAACCTTGCTTTCTCCTTAAGCGCTCCCGTCCTTCCTCTGTTTCACTCTTGCTCTTTCACGATCTCCGCGTACCTCTCCTTGCTTTTCCGTCTTAATTGTTCTTTTCTCTCCCTCCAATTCCTTTCCCACCTCGTGTCGTATCGCCCTCGTGCACGTTCTCCGTCCACTTTTTCGACACCTCCACGCTTCTGCCCAACAACGTCCCCCGAATTAATTTGTCCTCACCCGCCTCACGCGGGCCTGACAACCGTTGCACCCCCTACCCAGCTCCGTCGTTTCCCACACGTGCGTCGCCCATTACGCACTTCCCCCGTTATTGCTTCATGCCCGCCTGCAGCTCGGCCCATTTGCTGCATGTCACCCCGCAATTTCTTTCTTTCTTCCTTCATTCCTTGCGCATTTGTTTCCATTATTCGTTTTCATTTCGTTTGTTGTTTGGTTCCATTTTCGTTTTCTTTTGTTTGTGTTTGTTTCCAGTTCGTTTTCATTTCGTTTGTGTTTTGTATCCATCTTTCGTTCATGCCTTTTATTCGTTTTCATTTGTTGCGCATTTCGTTTTTCATTTTCTTGATGTCCCCACTGATTCCTGCCAAGCATGCGCATAGCTGGGCCATGTCGGCGCGGTTACACTCGCTGCAGCCGATTCGGCGAGTCGGGGGGTTTTTGCGGAGGGGGGGAGGGGGGTGTCATACCCGCCGCCTCTGCCGCTGCCGCGCCCATTTTCGGTTCTGGCGGTGGCACTAACAAAAAGACAGGAAGGGAGTGGAGGTGACAGAGTTAAAGATTGCTTGCGATTCGTGCGGTTTCTCGGGTTGGGGAAATATCAAACCTTGAAAAGGCACATCCACGGGTCCCCGGCAATATTCCTGGCAAGTTTCAATCAGATCGGAGCGTCAATCGTGCAAAAACAAAGATAATAAAAAATAAATAAATAAACATTAATTGTGACGTCATTCGTGACGTCATAGCACTGTATCTTGTCATTGGTCGACAGATAAATGGCCGTAACTTGGGAACCGCTCGTCCGATTAATATCAAACCTGTTGAAAAGGGCACCATCCGCGGGTGCCCAGCAATATTCTGTGCAAGTTTAAATCAGATTGACAGTCAATCAGTGGCGCAAAAAAAAGTATAGATATGAAAGTAATAAAGAAATTAATAAGAAACACATTAATTGTGGAACATCATTCGTGACGTCATAGACAACAGGTATCTTGTCATTGGTGCCGAGCGATAAAATGGCACGTAACGTTGGGGACCGGGCATGTATGCCGATTATATCAGAACCGTTGAAAAGACACTCGGGGTCCCAGACAGTTCTAGGCAAGTTTTCAACAGATCGCGTGCAACCGTGCAAATCGAATACAAAATAAATAATATAATAAATCATTAATTGTGACGTTATTCGTGAGTGTCATGCGCACTTGTGTATTGTGACATTGATTGACAGATAAATGGGCCGTAACTTGGGAACGCGTCATAGCGCTAAGAGAGGCCGATTTGAACATCGAAAACCTCGAAAAAGAGCAAAAATCTGCGGGGCGCGCGGCTAATATTGCGCATGGGAAGTTTCAATCAAAGATCGGGCCGGCGGATACGTATGAGAAACGGCGGGTCCGCAGAGCAAAGCAGACAAACTAGACAGACAGAGCAAGAGCAGACAGACAGACAGACAAGGAACAGAACAGACACAGGAACACAGTGAGTTCACACCACGATTGCTAAGGGAATTAATAGATAGATTATGAAAAATGAAAAGCTGAAATATCTGCGTCAATAAGGGTATAAAACACAGTTTGCTAAGTGAGAGCTGCCAAACTTGGAGTTCGCTCAGGTGCGATCGATGCTGCCCTTGTCATCCTTGGAGATGTCTCGACACGAGTGAGTTGGAGTCCACCTGTTATGTGGACAGGTTAAATTGATTGGACATGATGTAGGGAAGAAACGGAACAGCTTTCTTTAGGTCGCGACAGTTGAAGTGCGATGTCAGAGCAGAACACTGCCATACATGAAGTCCAAGGAACTGTCTGTAGAACTCCGATATATAAATTTGTGAGGAGGCCATAGAGAACCTGGGAAGGGAATAAAGCAATGTTCTGGAGTGTTGGAAATATTCCAGAGAGCCAGTGAGCTCCATCATTAGGAAATGGAAAGAGGCTATGGAAGGCTACCGTCTAGACTCTTCCCTAGAGTTGGGCCGTCCCACCACAACTGAAGCAAACGGGGCAAGAGGAACCTGGTCAGGGAGGTGACCAAAGACGGCCGCAATGACCACTTCTGAACAGAGATGAATACATAGGGTGCCTTGGCTGAGATGGGTGAGAGAAACAGTCAGAAGGAGCAGGACTAATCGATGAACAAAGCAGCTTCACGAAATCTAGGCGTTTATGGGAAGGCGTGGACAGCAGACGGAAGCACCACTGCCTCGCAAGAAAAGGATTCAGAACAAAGCAAAACTGAGGAATTTGGCAAAAAGGCATAGTGAAAGACTGCTGACCGAGCACGAGGCAAAATATTCTGTGGTCTTGAATAGCGACAACAGCTGAACTCTTTGGCTGAGTGGCAAGCATGTATGTCCTAGTGAAACAGAGCACAGCTCATCATCCATGCTACACGATCTATACGTTTAAGACATAGGTGGTGGAGCATCATGCTAGTGGAATAGACTTTTCAAGGGCGCAGGCAATGGGAGGACTTGGTAAGGACTAGAGGGAAAATGAATGGAGGCGAAATCCAGGCAAATCGCCTTGGAGGAGAAGCCTGACATACGAGTGGTCAGACCGTAGCTGCAGCAAAGATTTACATATACACAGCGACAATGACAAGCGATTACGCAGGACAGTAGAGACTAGAGATGGCTTATGAAGAAGACAGGAACGCACTTGAGTCGGCCACAAGACAACCGCAGATTGAATTCCATTGAGAATCTGTGGAAAGAGCTTTGACAGATTGTTTGTACGCATTTGAAACTGCCCATCCTAACTTGAGCAGAGTTGAGAACATCTGGCAGAGAAGAATGGGAGAAAATTGCCCGAAATGCCAGATGTGGCCAAGAGATGATACGGACATACCACAGAAGACTCGGAAGCCTGTAATGCGCCGTGCAAAGGGCTTCGAGCGAGAAGGTATTGACTCAGGGGGGTTGAATACTTATTGACCGCGAGACATTTCAGATTTTTCATTTTATAATTAATTTCGTAAAGAAGTATTTCTAGAAACGGATGTTGTTTTATTTTGTCATTTGATGGGCTGATTTGTTGTGATTGGTGCGTAATATTTTTTTTAATTTAATCCGATTTTCAAGTTAAGCTGTAACACACGGCAAAATTGAAAGATATGGAGGGTGTGATACTTTCTGAAGGTACTGTAGACACCAGGTGGGTTTGACTGAAGGCCTGTCATCATTCCGAGGTTCGGGCAGAAATTGAGTCCGCAGCTTAGCTGGTTAATCAGGCGGTACAGAGCCACACTATCCAGAAATGAGTGGGCAACGCAGCAGCCGAAGGCTGACATACGATACAACCATTTGGTCATATTCGGTGGACATGCATATTGTCCTGTGTGCATAATATTACATCGGACTATCCGCTCAAGACACAGCGATTGTTCATGGGGTTTTACTTTGAACGGCAGACTATGGGTGTTTCAGATGTCCTGTGACCCCCATTTAATTCTCGATAAACTTTATAAGTTTTTCGGAGCACCAGATGGGTGGCATAAATCTAATGTAGCGATATAAAAATGAGCATGATTATATAGTTGATTAAAATATGATTATGTGTAAATGTGAACAATGGTCCATATTGAAGGATTAGTAAGTTAATATGAGGAACACTTTCTTTGCAGAGATGATTCGATACGGTGTCTGGTGAATAAATGTTGCGGCACGGTTGCCAGGGTCGCACTTGTGCTATATGAATGAGACAAGGAAAATAATGTTGCGGGTCACGAGAACTGCTGATCACCACCCTCGGGGGTCAAAATACATCTGGTACGACCTGTCGCATTTTAAGGTTTATGTATTTCAGGGAAGACTTCTTTTGTCTTGAATGTTAATTTATTGGACAAGCAAGAAAAATAGTGGCATGTTCAGTTTGTAAGAACCGCGAGGAAAGTAAAATGGCCAATACTGGCACAGGACTCCTGCGGATTATCAGAGAAAGCACATATGTGAAGGACAAAAAAAAAACAATCTTTAGATGGAGTCCCGAAGCGATCAAAACAAGCAGTTAATGAGAAGAAGGTGTGATGTAGCCAAAGTCTATGACAGCAAAGTGAAGCAGGTATAGGAGTTTTTGCACAAAAAGAAGCGGGCTTATTCGCATATCTCAGTAATAGCGTTCGCACACGGTTCGACATATCAAAAGCTGGGATTCTTGCTGGGGGAAGTCAAACGGATTACAGAAAGGAGATCCGCGGTGTGGGTGCGTACCCACAAGCGTCTCTCTGCTGCCTGATGAAATTAATGGAGAGATAGGCTCGCAACAACCCGGATTCGTTGCTTCAAAAAATTTTTCCTTTCCGAGGTCGTGTTTGAAAGCTGAGGCTGCGGAGAATAAAGACAAAGCAACGCGTACGTCGGATTTTCGAGTCAATGAGGCGCAACGCGTGGAACGTAGATTAGTACAAAGCAGGACAACATCCCTTATTCTAGATGGATGTGCGGAGGATTCCGATTGAATTTATCATCCAGTTTCGAATCATGTGCGGCGTTTTCATAGCAGAGTGCTACATTGGGTTATTTTACTCAAAAAGGCTGCGATAGATAGTGTTTGAGGCAGCATCATGAGCGGATCAAATGTGGAGCATTTTATCTTTGGAGAGTGTCGACGAGTACAGAATAAACCGACAGACATTAATTAAACATTTGTCAGTGAAAAGAAGGTTGCGAGGCACTCACACAGCGAAGGCAATGAGGCATATTGATTCTCACCAGTAAGTTGATACCGGAAGTATGCACTTATGAGTTTGGCAACCATTGCCTAAGTGTAAGTTTGAGACTGTTCTATGATGGGCTTGCCAAGATGGTCGAAATCCACGGCAGGCAGGGATCTTGGTGAATGAGGATTTTGTAAGAAATGCTATGTGGGTGTGTAACTGCTGGCGCCCAGGCATTAATATATAGTGTTTTTTTCGTGTGATGCATATTGAATTGACAGGCAACTATCGCATCATGTTCAGAGCTTGCTTCCTATTCAGCGTACATCTCGGGCACTGATGCTAATCATCGACGCTCGTTTATTGGTGGCAAAGTGGATTCACGTTTTATTTCTTCATGAGCAAGCAAATGTGGCGAGTTTTGTGATCTCGAAGGATACAGTCGCATCGCGCGAGGATCAGAATATTATACACTTGTTGATTACCATGCGTCGGGTGACAAAGTCGAACTGGTTTTTTAAAATTAGTCTCGGTCTAATGTCATTATTTTTGGTGTGATAAGCCATTGGGCTGGAGATGTAGGTGAGTAAGTGGTAATGCAGCTCTTTAATGGTACCAAGCCATTGCGGAGACATTTGGTTGCTCCCGAAATGTTTAGTTTTTTTTTCCGGTATTATGGCTCGGACGGCCATTTGTGTAGCAGACGCCCGGTGAATCAAGAGCACACATTCGATCTTGGAATGAGCTAGAACATTGCATTATGTCGATGGTGAGTTTCACCACATGTTGTTGACAGTCGACATTTTGTGTTGGGCAGGGAGGCATTGAGTGGTGGAGGGTAGCATAGACCAAGTGTTGTGCTGATCAAGGACCTGTGACGTCACTTTGAGTCAGGTTATTGAAGCGCAGTCGCAGCTGCTGGATTGATTGGTGGCTGTCTTTCTTTGAAGGTGTGGATCTGTGATACAGATGAGGTTCTTCATCTTGCACACACAAATAGTGGAGTCAAACATCTATGCTTCAGACATTGTTAGGCCTGGTATGTGGCTGAAAGTATAAAGGTGGCAGGACTTAAGATCTTGGGTTTTGAGTTCAAGCCCACTTTTGGACCATTTAATTAACAACCGAGGTAATCAGGTTGATCTCAGCTGTCATTGCCTTCCGAGGCTAGGAGCAAAGTGAGTACGGAGTGTGCGGTAGGGGGGGCTATTGCATC
>CM068952.1:147384509-147399038 GCA_035128595.1 Eptatretus atami
TTTTTTTTAAAACGAACATTTTTTTTTTTTCCAACTACCCACAACATTTTTTTTTCACAGTTTTTTCAATTTTTTCTAAAACACTCCTTGGGGCTCAAACATGAATCTCTGAAAGTTTTACGAGACCTGTTCAGCCATCTCTGTGAAAAATGGTGACACACACAGGCAAACATCTCTCATAGTATGGACGAGTTTCATACAACCTTCGCTACGTGATGAGAAGATTAAGGGGGGGGGGAGAAAAGGGAGGGGTAGAGAAGGCTGGGGAAGGGATAGAGGAGGGAGGGGAGGGAGGGGAGAGGAGAGGGGGGGGGGAGAGAGAGAGAGAGAGAGAGAGAGAGAGAGAGAGAGAGAGAGAGAGAGAGAGAGAGGAGAGAAGAGAAGAGAGAGAGAGAGGAGGAAAGAAGAGAGGGATGCGAGAAGGGAAGCGAGGAGGCTGTGTGTGCTTCCTGGAGTCCCAACTCCCGCCCCTTCCCCTTAATGCACGCACTCATTGGTTAGACTGTTTTAATTCAGCTCTGCAAAGTGTGCTTCGTGATAGCCTAAATAAATTGGTGACAACTACATCAGAGCCCCTGTTGGCAATTTTAAGCCAATTTTAACAAAATAATATGAAGAAGTCGCATGGGAGGCGACGATAAGTTCGCGGACATTATTGAACAATTGCCACGATAGGTCAATTGAGTTAGTGAAGCTTTTGAGGAAGCCCTACGAGTAAAAACATATCTCTTCGTCAAAATTGACGCAATCAAATCGGATTTTTTATTGTTTGTACTTATGGACATGTTGCGCACAAGCTTCTAGGAAATGAAATTGCGAGAAAAAATTGAGAAAATAAATAAATAAATAAATAATTAAATAAAGTTCAAGTGGGCGTGGACTCCACGCCACAGGGCGTGGGACCCCTCATACAAAAAGCACAACTAGACCATGATATTGTTAGAATTCGCGCCGCGCTGGCGTGCGATCGGCCAGGTATACTCGAATCGCGACAAACGTCGCCCACCGGAACGGACATTCAGTCGTGGACCCTCTTGGAACTAAAACCGGCCAAGGAGACTAGCCCACGGGTGGGGGTTTAAACCTCAACACAACTCCAGTCTGCATTCTACCGCGCGGAAATAGGGTGAATCCCGAATGTTCGATATAGGCCCAGTACCCGCGCGAGGAGCGTACCGAGGAGTTGTAGCCACGCCGGCAGGTCGACTCCGGACGAACTCGCTTTAGCGGCTCGTTCCGGTGCTGCAGGGATAACCGAGCGGATTAATGGTCGACCGCTCGACGGTTCAGATTATGTTACACGGTGTTTTAAAACCCCAACTATCAATCTTACGTGAATGCAAAGATGGAGCTTTCAATAAGGGAGAAAAAGGAACGCAACGAAACGGGAAACAAGTTCACACAATGCCCATTTATTTCACAACACAAGCACGTATCACAGCCATACAGGTAATGCACGTATAACAGTCAAGACAAAATGCACAAAGAAAAGCACTACTACCGATCTATAATTATTTACAACACTTAAACATTATACTTGTCCGGACGGCGCACAAGCATTCATTCAAAAGCAAAAGGAAACGAAAAGCCACCTCACAGGCAAGGAGGCAACAGGTCCGTGGACCAAATGTTGCGCGGAGCCCTGGAGGAGCGGCCCAAGGTTCCACGAGACTGAAAAGGTCTTAACCCCGTCGTACCTCGTGCGCGATGGCGGGCAAGCCGCAAGCAAGCCGCAAGTCCGAGCAGCTGCGCACCGACTCCATGCCCCTGGCGTGGTCGTGAGCTCGTCTCCGGACGTGCTTCGCACTCGAGCAGGTTGGGTCGGCAACAGGTTAGGGTGGGGAAGGAACGGGGCCCACCGGCACTATCTCAAAGCGCGGAGGGGGAAGGAGAATGTCGATGCTCAGGTCGAGCAGCGGGAATGGCTGGGCCTGTTGGCTCGAATCCCGCGACGAGATTGGCAACCAACGACGATACGGCAACAACGACGAGGCAAGCGACCCCCACACTGGCAACCTTGAATGACAATCTCGTCTTCACTCCGACCGAACTCCAACAGCGCGAGTCGCCTTGTGCTCGCGCTTTATAGACCGAGGGAGCCTGTTAATGCAGATTTTAGGATCAAAAACGCGATTGGAGGGCGGGCCAGCCACCCTCTTGTTCAGCATTGGCGTGCAGGGCGGTGAGCCCTCTTTGATCCATCTCTTCCCGTGAAGAATCCACATCATCGCGCTGGGAGGCGGGGCCATACCGCCCGACGCTCGCCCCATTGGACGAGAAAAAAGGGGCGTGAACCCTTCCTGATCCGAATTTCTCCCCTGAGAGGAACGCATTCGACCCGCGGCTCGACGCGTTCGATCAATTACCGACGGGCCTGGACATGCAACGAACGTTTGGGTGTTGACTGGTGGTGTGGGGTCGATGGTTTTTGGAAGGAGAAGCGAAGGTGGTGGGGGTTTGCTGTGGTGGTTTGGGTGGTTGGCGGGCGTCGTTTGGGAATGCAGTGAAGCGATGTTTGCGGGATGGAGTCTGGAGGTAAAGAGGCAGGTGGTGGTGTTTTGAGGTGTTGGTGGCTATGGTCCAAAATACAATAGAGAAGAAAAATGGCTACTCAAAGCGTCGCAGCCCGGATGAATCACACATATTCCCTCTAAACAACGGGTTGGGCTAACTACACAAATAACATGGACTTATCGATATATTCTCACCTGAGGACCCTTTATGGTGTATTGCGAATTTCCACCAGCCGTAACAATATCTAGCTTTGTGTCCAAGTTTCATTCAAGATCGCATCAAACGTCACGGAGCTATGCTCTGGAGAGAGTCACAACAGACACAACGAAAAATGTGGTCACTGCTGGCGCCGAGAACCAATTAAACTCAACCTTGAATATTGCTGGTAACCTTGTGGTGGCTTTCACGTTACGGTGAAATGGTTTAATGGATGTTAACATCCCCAGTTTTGAAAGCCATTGATTGTTGTGCCATAAATAAGTCAAGTGGGTCAATTAAGCTGGTCATCCCTACGGTTGTTGGCTAAACGAGTACAACGCAGTAAACCAGCTCACTGGGAAAATGAAAAATTGGAGCATCCTGCATGAACTGGGACCCCGTTTTTGATTGTGCCCTCACCAAGGACATTGCCAAAGGAACCATGTGTGCTTTTTGGCGCGAAAAGGAAATGTTTTCGTATACAGTACATAGGTTTATATTTACATATATATAAATATATATATATAATATATATATATATATATATATATATATATATATATTATATATTATATATATAATAAATACCTTAATGTCAATCCGAATACAGCAACGCAATGACGGTAACGTGGTCAATCTTCATTGGTTAATTTGCCGCGTTTGTGTTCGTCCTGCAGTTTTTGTCAGGTTGATAATAGGATAAGTGAATCACATCCGAGCCCTCTTTATACACCCCAACAGCATGATCCTATCATGAAACGAAACTCCATTACAGTTTTTTTTAAAATCATATCCTGTTTGTGTGTTAGAAAACAAAGGTTTTTAAATCATCAGTTCATGCTCAAAAAAGGATGCAAGCGATAACATTTATCATTTTTTTAAATGTCAGACGTTAAAGATTTCAACAGAATTCAAACACTATTGAATACAGAATCTTTCGACAGGGCGGGGGGGAGGGGTAACTTTACCCCCCCACCCTCCTCCTCTCTCGGATGGCATTTTTCCAAGTGTTTTGTGTCCAGAAGAAATCTACGGCATCATCCACAGTCGTCTTTGAACAAGACGAATTTTAACGACGCATGTACGTGGGACGTTATTGTGCGCATTGACGTCATCTCGTAAGATATGACTTTCCGCTCACGGCCGACCACGCGTTACGCATGTGAGAAACGGGGGCTTTCCTTCTGCCAAACAAGCTTCGTGTTCTGAACATTCATCGACTTCGGAGGAGCTACGGTAACCCGGTCATGTTTAAGTTTTGTGATTTCGCGCTTCGTGTTACTGGGAATTAATTCAATGTTTATATTCACACATCGAGTACCTTCCATAGGCCTATGGTTCTCTGTGTTTTTTAGTGGTTTTTTATGTTGTTTGTATAATGTAAAATTGACTGGTGGCTCAACCGGTTATTTTTCTCTCGTAAAATTTTTCATGGTTTCTTATTGTACTTCTTTGTATTCTTGTAATGTAAACCATGTCTTGTAATGTTTCACTTAAGTGAAGTTTAGATGCAGATATCTCACTGGGCCGTGTACGTGTGTGTGTGTGTGTGTGTAACGTGTACGTGTGTGTACGTGTGTGTAATGTAACGTGTACGTGTGTGTTTGTTTTTTCTAACCTGTGAGGTTCTTCATGTGAACTTGATTTAACTGTCCTTTGAACGTTGCTTCGATTTTGAACATTGGGTTTTAACCTTTCTGCTCTTTGATGTTAATTTGGTAAAAGTTGGAATGTTGTTGTTTTTGTTTTGCTGCTCCCAATGGATGCTGCATGAATTGAAGTTCAGGTTATGTATGTTCACTATATGTTGGGTTTGTACCATGGTGTAGATTATTATTATTATTTTTTGAATGGGTTTGTGGTGGTGAGCATTGCATTTGTTTTTAAAATAATATTATTTGTTAAATTGTAATTTTTTTTTTTTTTTACTTGCTGAATTGGGATTGGTTTGCATCGACCGAGGTCTTTTTGTTGATTAACTCATTTTATCCATGGCATTATTGCACTTTAATCGATTTGAAAATTGTGTGGGATTTAAACCTGAAAACTAGCTGGAAGTTGCTCAGACTGCCTTGTTAATCTATTGCCTGGGATGACTGCAGTTGACCGTGTGGCTGCTGGTTTGTTTTTAGCTTGTTCAAAGCGTCTACTCCTAACCAAATAACAACGATGGCGTTAATGAGTTTGCTGATCATGGATACAAAAGTTCCAGGGAACGATGACCTCTGGCATTTGAGATTTGTTTTAGATGAAATTATTTATCCTAGCCAAGCATGTCTTACCATTGTTGCTGTTGTGCTTGCCAGGCTTGGGAAGGCTTGCAAGGCATGTCTGATGCCGTGGATTTGGGGCTGGGCTTGGCTCAGGCCAAGTCTTCACACAGTCAGGAACGTGAAGCAGTCAAAAGAAAAGTCTCCAGCTGTTATCCAGGCCATGAGGATGCATGTTTCTACACCAGATTGTTCAACATCACCACCTCTTGTAGTCATTGTGAGTTCCACCAGTAACTTACCACAACAAATATTTCCGAAAACTCGTGAATTCTTCTGCTCTTCAGTGATGGAAATTTGGGTTTGGTAATGTGCAGAATTGTAAGGTTTTCCTACACTTGAGTTTTGAAAGTAGTTGTTGTATGAAATAATAGGTGTCCTTTAGCAGCGTCACTCCTTCTCAAAGTCGATCTGCAATGCCAAAAATAATTTTCAAAAGAATGTAATATTGTCACGAATTTGGAAGCTTACTGCATCTCAGCATTCAGGTCCCCATAGCTTCAGTTATTTCGATAAGTAAATGTGGATAGGTAAATCCATAGGTAAATGTGGGATAGACAAGTAAATGCTCCCTTTCCCTATTCTAATGGGAATTAAATGTTCATGTGCTGTGGAGTTATTTGATAGTCAGGTTTTCTTTACATTTTACATCACAACCAACGACAACAACACGATGGACGCATTCCCCACACGAATGGCCGTGTCGAAGGACTCATGTGGGCGGAGTTCCCTTGGCCACCGAGGTTCTGACTCCACGCTTCGGCAATCTGAAGGGTGCGAGTGGCGTTTCCCACCTTTCAGCCAATGGGCGCAGAGCGAGCTTCCAGAGAAGCAGACCTCTCGGGGGCGGGGGATGCGAGACTCCCACACGCCCCCGACCAATCATGGAAAGACGACCGATTTCCCCGGCGAATGAGGTGTGCCGGAGAGGTGAAGACCGTTCCACCCACCCGAGCCAGGGAGAGGAAGAGATAGACGGGACGCGCAGTCATCTGGTTTTATCTGGTCTCGTCTCGTCGCTGGTTTTTCTGGTCCGTCTCGTCGCTGCCTTCGTGGTTCTCGTCCGTGCCGGAGGACGCGTTCTGGAGCCTGGCGCTGCGGTCCGTACCCGGTGCTTGCAGCGACATCAATTGGCGGGTTCACGTCCACCGAGCCGGATCGTCAGGGCCACATGAGGCGGGAAGGTCAAGATAGCCTCTGGTTTCCAGTCACTTCCTCGAGCTGGGAACCTTCAATAAAGACCATTGGGGTCCATCTTCTTTTGGTATTTGTGTGTGTCTTTGGCCCCGTCTTCAAGTAGAATTGTTTAGTGCCTTGTACATTGCGCATGTTCTTATAGTCCTGTTAACTCTGCTCTTGTGTGTTCCTTCTCCCCCCCCCCCATTATAAATAAATCCACTGTTAAATGTTATCAGTTCCCATTTCTGTTTCTTTCCTTGGTTCAGCAGGTGCGTGTGGGAAATTGGAAGCGGCAAATTGTGCATTTGGATCCGACGGACCTCGGTACCATCCGCTCCGGTTAGCACGGTGCGGCCGCTAACGCTCGTTCACTCGAGCTCTGCTGAGGGTGAATTTTCCCCGGTAGTGGGACGACGTGGTATTTAGGTAAATTGAAATTGGCAATCGACCCTATCCACGCGGTCGACCTATTGGCGATCTCGTCCGATAAGGGACCCGTCGGCTCCGGAGTTATCTGGGGTGACGCCTAAAATTCCCGGTGTTTCGGTGGAGCCGACTCTAGCTGCTCCACCTAGCCGGTCGTGCCTGCCGCCCAAGACCCGGCTCCAAACAATATCTATGAGAACTAATTTATTTTTTAAATTAATTTTATTTCTTTTAAACTTTGCTTTTATGTGTTTTAATACTACAGAATGTGTGATTTTATTCCCTTGGTTTCAATTACTCAGTAAACACACTATCGTGATAATTTAATTAATGCTTCTCCCCCTTTTCATGTTAATCTTCACAGTTAATCATCGGTATATATAATCCGTGACCAGCAGTTGTCATACAGCCTCTTACACAGGAAGAATGTTTTTGCGACAGTTGTCTGATGCATTTTGTGTTTTCAATTATATTTGAGAAAATGCAGTATTAACACATCATTATTTTCGGGTCCTTTAACCTGAACTGTCGTCATTTCGTGCAATTACATATGTTGAGAGTGCTGTATTTGGTCCCTTCGCTGAGTACGGTATTTGATCTGACCACCTTCTTTTTGAGACATTTTAACAGTCTCTCGTGCTTTTGGCTTTTCTTTCTTGTCCTTCTGTAAGAATATGTCATGCTCATCCAGCCGAGATTCTCCTGCGCCATCCCGTGTCCCTTTCTTGTTTCTCATTTGTTTAGAGCCATCTTATCTGCAATTAATGTCTGAGATAAAAGGATGAAAGTACACAAGTCATTTACATCCCTTTCGCTTTTTAAAAGTTGTGCACAATATTTAACTTAAATGTTTTCACACAAAAGATCTATAAATATTGTTACGGCTGTGGAAATTCGATTCACCATAAAGGCACGTAGGTGAGATATCTTGATAGGTACATGTGTAGTTAAGCCCACACCCGTTGCAATAAGAGGAATTTTATGTGATTCATTCCGAGCTGCGATGCTTTGAGTTAGCCATATTTTTTCTGTTCTATTCTTTATTTTGAACATACCACGCGCAACCGTGCCACCACTACGCTCCCACATATCGCATCACCGCCATTCCCAAAGGCAACCATAACCATCAACCCTACACACCGAAAACACTCCACGACCTTCAACCTCTCTCCTTCTATGGCCATATCCCGCACACCCTGTGACACTGAACGTCGGGCTGTCTCGGGCCCGTTCGACGTTTGGTGCCGAACGCACCGAGCCGCGAGCGCAAATGGCGGCCTTTCCGAGGGGAAAACTCGGATCAAGAACGCTTCAGCCCACTTCCCCTCCCGTCCAATTTATGCGAGCGCGGGGCGGCTTGGCCCTGCTCCAAGGTGCGTGTGGTGTGAAATCGATATATGCAAATTCTAGGATCAGGGGAGATTACGCCCACCGTTTCCTCCGACCATGGGCGAGCGTGGCTCCGCCCCAGAGGTCATTCTGATCGAATATTTGCATATTAAGCTGCTCCTGCCAGCCTATAAGAGGCGAGCGCAAGGCGAATGGAGTTGTTGGGTTCTGCAGTCGGCTGAGGAGAGTGTCATCCGGTTTGGGTCTGGAGTCGCCGAGAGAGTGTCCATCGGCGAGGGAGAGCGGGGAGCTCGGGTCCGAGGCAGGAAAGGACGGGGCGCGACAGAGGTCCGCGGTGTGGGATCTGCTCGTCGCGGGCCAAGCCAGCCAGCCACCCCTCCCCCAGGGCATCACAATCTCCCTTTCCCCCGGCCTGATGATAGTGCAAAAGGGCCCCCCCCCACCCCACACGTGGTGCCAAGGAGCACAAAGTCGAGGGCACGCCGCGGCGCGGCCCATTTGCGGCTCGCCGCCAACAGCGTCACGAGGAACGCGGGTAGGACCCCCTCGGTCTCGCGACCTGCCGCTCCCTCTAGGTCCCGCGCACAATTTGGCTCAGCCTGTCTGCCTCCTTGTCTAATGAGGGTGGCTTTTCCTTTGCTTTTGTGTAAATGTGTGTTTGGCGCCGTCTTGTATAAAGATGGCCCGGTGTGACGCGTAATGTCGGTATTAACTCTGGTCGTTGTTGGCTTTATTGTTTTGTGGTTGCTTTATGTGCATTTTGACTGTATGCTGTATATACGTGCTTTCCGTGTGTCGCGTAAATAAAATGTGCATTGGTGAATGTTTCCCCGTTTCGCTTCGTCTTTTCTTTAATTGATCTCCATCCCTGATTCACGTAAGGGGTTCGTAGTGGGCTAATACGCCCGGATAATAATGCGGAAACCGTCGAGGCGACATAACGACCGCTCGTTATCACTGTTAGCACGGAACGGACCGCTTTAAGCGGTTCGTAATCGAAGTCGGCCTGTGGCGTGGTACGATCGCCGGTCGACCATTCGCGCAGGTACTCTAGTAATCGAATTTGGGAGCAACCCTATCCTGCATCGGTGGGCAATTGCACGATTCATCGTGAGGTTAAACCCCCACCCATGACTAGCTCCGCGTTGGTCCGAGAAGGGTCACACTGAATTGTCGTCCGGTGGGCGACGTGCCGCGGTTTCCGAGTTGCCCGTGGCCGTTCGCACGCCAAGCGGGCGATTCCGCAAACAAATATGTTATTGTACTTGGTTGCCAGATTGGTTGTTTGTTTATGTGGATTAGGGAATTGTGCAATATTCAAAGCCGATACAATATTGCTTGAACCAAACAGGAAGTGATGTACATCAAATGCACTTAATTTCTTAAAGAGGGTAGCACTGTTATCTGATCCTTTGATGCAGCGTTGCCCTGTCCCCATTACCCAAGCTCAGGTAGAATTGTTATGGAGTGCAAAAAATTGTATTATAATCATAACAAAAGATATCTCCTTAGATATGATGTATAAAAAGATAAGCCGCTGTGCATAAACTTGGTGGCTGAAATGTACATGCTGCTTCACGCATCTCAGGGTCTTGACTCAAATTTCTTCTTGGCAAGTCTTAGACATGGCGATTTAAATTTAGGTTCACATGTACTGCTTTGAAGTGACCTGAAATTGGAACGAATACAGTATACCCGGTTTACGTTGGGTATACGTTCCTGAAAGGTTGAGCGAATAATCAAAATGATGTAAATCAATGCAATTTTTCTCATTAACAAAGAATGGAAAAGTGGGGGATATGTTCCTCATATTGCACTTTCACCTATTATATTTTACTTTTTAACGAATGATATACCCTTTTTTGATCAAATGAGTTTATTCTAGTAGCGCGACACGTGTATAAAAAAACAAAACAACATAACCAGAACATTTAAATAAAACACGAAACATCATCTGAAGCGGTCAAAGTTGGCTGTAACCTCTTTCTTCCTCAAAGAACGTTTTTTATAATTGGTCGACAGGCAGTCGAGGCAAACTTGATAACCCGGCAACATTGACAGCACCTCACCAGCTCCATTTGACGAATAACATCTAAATGGAAACTCTTTTAAGATGCCTGTTTGCCAATCTACAGTATGTGCATTTATTTATGTGCAACACAAAGTAGTTATTGCAGTTTATTATTATTATTATTATTAATTTTATTTTTTAAAGTGACTTTCCTGTGAGTTGAGGTGACATAAATCGTGTAGTGATATAATAAGGGGAGACGGAACATCGGGTATTACTGTATGTCTAATTTATGCTGTGAAATTTTTTTTTTTGCAATGAAACAGCTCCTGTAAATTTTGATATCAAAGTAAAACTCATTAATTGATTTATCTTGGAAAGAAAAACACGTTTTATTTGTAAAATTTGCCTTATTATTATTATTATTATTATTTTAAAAAATCGCTCCATCGTGCCTAAGCCTTTGTAGCTATGTAAAAGGTAATATTAAATGATCCCTGACCACATTCCTTAGTATGTGTAGGAAAGTATTTTAGGCCCCCACAAAAAACAGACCAGGCAACACCAGACAACGCCAGTTACTCCTACTAGTATATACGTACATTTACCTTATTTTTGTACGATTACCAAAATATTTTTTGTCTGATTTTTTATGATTCAAAACAGCTGTTCACCATCACCTCTTATCATTCCCCATCCAAATCCTCGTTCTTTTCTACCCCCGTTAATCCACTCCAAGCCCACCTCCTTCAAATTCCCTGCTTTCCTTCCTGAAAGCCATCTTCATGGCCATCTTCTATTCCCCATGTTCCCCGCCCCATCCCTCTCCCTTCCACAGATCTCCCAACGTCTCTGTTCCCCACTATTTTGTCCTTCCCTCTCCTGCCCCTCTTGTTTCCTGCCCCCCTTGTTGTACGTTGTGTGTTAGCTCTTATACGAGCCTCGACAAGGTATACAAAATAAATAAATAAATAAATAATAAAAAAAGATGGTCACTAAGATTCTTCATCAGGGGATGCACCAACTGATTTTCTCTTAAACGCACACCTCACTGCAACACACATATTTGCATGCACACTTGTTGTACCTTGAGGAATTTTGACAAGTTATAGCAAGTGATAGTTAATATCATTTAATAACTAACCAAGAGTAAAAGAGGCCCACACATTTCAGAGAGTCCAACTGCCACCTTCCCAATTGTGAAACTGTCGAGCTGCCAGCGCCAGTCGGCTCCGATGCATGGTCGACAGAAAGAAAGTGGCAGGTGTGATTGAAAAAATTATAACTATAATGTGAGAAGATCAAAGCTGTTACATCCCCACCCATCTAGGGCTTTATTCTCCAGCAACAGGAGGCCCTGAGCAGAGGCTCAAATCTTCAGACGTGCTCACAGCTTGAACACTTAAATCATTCATGAAGCCCTTATCATGATAATCTGTTTAATTTTTTTTCATATACAATATCAAGATTCATAGCCAGGTAACAAAGGGTTAAAAGGTGATGCAGTGACAGAGGGACCACAGTTGGACACACCAAGCAAGAAGGAGCTAACAACGAAACACGACAGAAGGGAGGGGACGAAGTACAATTACTTGGAAGTTGGAGTGTTTAATGGACGGGGTGCGTGGGGGAGAGTTAATGGGGGGAGTAAAGATTGCAAGTAGGGATGGGGGATGACATGAGATCGTGGTGCATTGTTTGATTGAGCCCCTGGTGGGATTTTTTTTTTTTTTTGAGAAAGTCTGGAATTTTTCAGTTGAAATACGAGGGGGTTACTGGAAAATGCCTGCATCCCGGAGGAGCTCCGGAGAGTCGGAGAGCTGAGAGAGGATTGGAGGCAAGACTGGAGAAGAGCCAGTAAAAAAGAGAGAGGCCATCGACTTGTCTGCGATACTTTATATTCTCTCCTACAATGGCCACAATTATTCCCACCTTTTTGTGTGGTTGGTGGGGACAAGTTTCAGCCCAAGTCTTTCATGAACCTGCTGACCAGGCCTGACGGTCATCTAAGGTCATTTATATTGCACTGTATACATTAAATGGGGACACGTAGATGATCTGATTGTAAAGGAACAAGAGAGGAATCACCCAGAAGGCCATAACGTCACCTTGTCAAATAAAAAAACCCAACGACTGATGGGACAGTCGGAATGATTGTACAATCAGACTGTCCCGGTACATGCACATGAAACCCACCCTTCTCTAAAAGCCTGGTATCTCTTCCAAATACAGGTTCTGTATGTACACCCCAATGGCCAATTGTAAACATCAATTTGATTCAGAGGAATGTCGTTTCTCAGTATTTTCATCATCATCGAATAATGCAGGATGTGCTATGGCAACGGTTGTAATGTAGGATGTGTGTGCTTTGAATAGATTTAACATTGTGTACCTTCCATTATCTCACAATGGCATGAGAATTGAGAAACCTTCACTTCAGCAACACTCAACACAACATTCCTCAAGCAGTTTGCTGTTTTATATAAAAAAAAAAAAATTGTCGAGGCTCGTATGAGAGCAAAAGGGGCAGGAGAGGGAAGGACAAAACAGTGGGGAACAGAGACATTAGGAGATCTGTGGAAGGAGAGGGAAGGGGCGGGGAACACGGGGAATACAAGATGGACATTACAGGGACTTTCAGAAGGAAAGCAGGGAATTTGAAGGAGGTGGGTTTGGGGTGGATTAACGGGGGTAGAAAAGAACGAGGATTGGATGGGGGATGATAAGAGGTGGTGGTGAACAGCTGTTTGAAGGCCTGGAGGAAGAATGGGATGAAGAGAGAGAGGATGTCGTGAATCTGGTAGTTTTACAGAAGGGGTTGCGGTGGACCTTGAGCACACTCCGGAAATATGGGGTGGGGGGACATTTAGGGACAAGTTGACTGAACAGTCGAATATTCCCCTGTGAACCTGGTTAATTATCTCCGCCACCGAATGTGTATGGGCTAGGTTTTCACCCCTGTATGTCTGTCTTTCTGTGAGCAGGATATCTCAAAACGTGTGACGGATTCGGCCAAAATTTTGCGACAGTTTGGGTGTGTCACAAGGATGAATTGATCCGACTTTGGTGAAGATCTGGATCTGGATCCGAGAATTCTTTAATTCAACCTGCAAGGCGGGAGATGGGTTTTTGCAATCGCGATGTTGTGTGTGTGTGTGTGTGTGTGTGTGTGTGTGTGTGTGTGTGTGTGTGTGTGTGTGTCTTTCGTTGTTATCTTCATATGTGGGTTTCAGATGTAGAACAGAGCTCTCCATGTCTCAAAGTATCTCCCCTCCGTGTGTGTATGTGTTGTGTGTGTGTGTGTGTGTGTGTGTGTATGTGTGTGTATAATCCTGACTACAATTCACAGACTGGGTTGTGTATGTGTGTGTATGTGTGTGTGTGTGTGTGTGTGTGTGAGGTGTGTGTGTGGTGTGTATTAATCCTGACTACAATTCACAGTACTTTGTGTGTGTGTGTGTGTGTGTTGTGTGTAATTCTTGACTACAATTCACAGACTGGTGTGTGTTTGCTGTGTGTGTGTGTGTGTGTGTGTATAATCCTGACTACAATTCACAGACTGGTGTGTGTTTGTGTGTTTGTTACGTGCACAATTGAAGAGTCGCAAGTATATTGGTTGGTCTGGTTTGTGATTCTGTTTGTTCGTTTATTTGTCTGTCTGTATGTCTGCATATCCATGACCGACACGTCACAATTTTAAACCGATCTTCATGAAACTTCACCAACCGGTAGAGTTGGTCATAAGCAAAAGCCTATTGATTTTTGGGTTAAAAGGTCAAAAACTTTATCAAGTTCCTAAAATCATCAATTTTCATCTGACTGACTTGAAGTTTGAAGAGGATTTGCACATCAAGTCAATGAATTCAACCACTAATTCTTTTTGAAGTCAACATGGGCCAAAAGGTCAACATAGGCCAAATGTCAACAACTTGGATGAAATATCAAAAATCCTCAATTTTTATCCAATTGACAAATTTGAAGAGGATTTGCATATCAGGTCACCAAATTCAACCACCAATTATTTTTATGGTCAAATTTATTTTCGGAATTTCGCAAGTATCGTGCTCTGCACAATGTCTTTCTTGTTTGTGTGTTTGTTTGTTTGTTTGTTGCGCGACTTCTCCGACAATTGTGGGCCGATGACATCCAGACTTGCGACAAAGGATCAGCATGACTCCAATTCATGTATAGGGGTGTTTAAAAAAAATATTTTTCTGGTGGTGTTGGTGTGGGAGAGAGAGAGAGGGCGGGGGGGGGGGGGGGGGGAACAAATTGTCTACATAAATGTGTATCGTGTAACGCCGCCTCCAGGTGGAGGAGGTCAGGTCAGGTCAGGTATCGGAGCATGCGCCAGATCAGCGCGTCACAGCGTCCACTTTCCGCCAGTACTCCAGGGCCTCCGTCTAGCCATCCCCAGGCAGATGCCTGGCCCATCCCCATCTCCTTGAGATGCCGATCAACCTGCTGCAACCACGAGGCACGTGGTCAGCCCATTATCCTCCTACACTCATGAAGCTACCTTGCTGAGAGAATCTGGTGAGCAGGATCGTCAGGAAAATGAGCCACATGTCCATACAGCTA
>CM068952.1:147405341-147422970 GCA_035128595.1 Eptatretus atami
TGCAGTGAATCTATACGCTTGATAAGGTCCAGCTTCTCACATGCGTTTTGCCCTAGCATGGGAACAGTGGTTTTCTCAGTTACATAGACTTTGATTCTCTAGTCCTGCCCTTTGTGCTTGCAGGGAATCACTGTTGTACCCAATGGCTGAATCTTGCCATCACCAAAAGCAGTGAGAATGACGTTGGTGGGTGTTATGGAGTGCTCAGGCATTGCAATCGTCAAGGTAGCAAGTGAGATTATGTTTGCCTGGGTACCTATATCGAGCTTGATGTTCACCACACTCTAGCCAACTGTAAGCTGTTCTTGCCACCTGCCCACAGGCCAGGTGACGTCATCATCCAGGATACCGATGAGCACTGAATCTATGACCAGAAACTCTTCAGTACCTTGCTCGGGATCTGCATCCAGAAGACGTACCCTTCTTGTGCCTCCACCCTTGCACAGTGATTCTTACCTCCACACTTGGCACACGTTTTACCAAATGCTGGACACCTGCGCGGCCCAGGACTGTGCTTCTGACCACAGTACCCACACACAGGCTGAGTAAGGCTTTCCTGTTGCCTTTTTGGAGCTGCTGTCATGGCTCTGGCTGCAGGTTTGGCCTTGGCCTGCTTGGGTAAGGTGGTGTGCTGTTGTTGCCTCTCTTTATCCACTGCATAGACTTGCTTGGCATCCTTCATGTCGTCGAGCTGCTGCCTGCTTGATTCGGCGGCATGGCAGATGTCCAAAGCTTTCCGCAGTGTGACCTCACCTTCCCGAAGAAGTCTCTCCTTATATCTCTAGTCTCGCACACCAAACACAATCTCATCTCGAATCATGAATTCTTCTTGAGGTCCGAACTCGCACATGGCTTCACTTATCTGACACCATCCAACAGCATCGACCAATGCAAACGTCTCTGGCTCAAGCGGAAGTGAAGCTTCATTTATTAGTCCACATAAGGAACACGATATATACATTCTGTTGCAGTTTCTGAACATCACTGGTCTTGCTGTGTTCTTTCAGCATTGAAGTCTGATATCAGCCAATCAGCACCATTATTGCTTGAAATATTGATTAATAATTTGGACTGCAGGGCTAAGAGTACAATTTCAAAGTCCCCATGGGTCAAGTTTAGAAGTAAGGTACATAAGCAGAGAGTGGGGTGATGAGATTCAACAAAGCCTAGAACCGAGTCAGTCGGAGAGCCCAGTGTGATTTGATCAAACTTTTGAACACAAAACGTTTAAGGTGCATGTGATGTCAGGTTCCATGGGGGCTCAGGAATGGCCATTCCTCAATGTGCCAGTTGGGGCCACTGGGCCAGGTTGGCACCCAAATGGGCCAAAAAAAAAACGACCTTGATCAAAACGTGTAGGACAAGATTTGTTTTATGCAAAAATGTGTAGGACAAGATTAGTACATAGTGATTCTCCAATTGAGAATCATTATATATTGCAGATAAAAAGTGCACATCATCTGTTATCACCTTACTGTAACTTTTAGGAACAGCAAACAACACTAATTAGGCTTCATTAGGCTATGAATCCAATTTTTGACCACATCGTTAATTTATATTCAATAATGTGAACACAGATGACTCAAACAAAGGATGCTACTTAAAAATGGTAATTTTATAGCCTACGGTACTTCGTACTTCGTTACACATTGAAGGTCATCAATGGGGCCGATTTGATGTGGGTGAAGAAAATTCAATTTTAATCAAAATATCAAGCACAAGCTTCATTTTTGCATTGCATTGTAAGTGAAGGTGCATACACCAACACCCCACAACTTAAGGATGCTAATTATGGGGCCTAAGGTACTTAACAGCAACAATAATGAAGCCTCATTAAAGGCGGTTAGTTAAACTTTTGAGCACACAGCTGCTTTCAGCAAAGACTGCTGCTTAAAAAACAAGCTTTAATTCTTGATAAACCAAGTGACTTGGCAATAAATGGGTTTTAACAGATAAAAATGTCAACAATACATCTGTGAACACAGATCATTATAAATTTCATCCTTCAGTGCATTGCCGCAGGCAGAGTTACATTTTAGAAGTGAGCTGGGTCTTTATACAGGCCAAAATGTGGAAGTGCTCAAACTGTGATGTATGTAGTTAATAAGTGGAGATTCTGAAATTCTGGCAACGACGACTGTTTCTTTGACGTTGACACCAATTATTTGTTACTCGTGATGGCTCCCGTCTCTTCACTGATCCATTTAATCAAAGGACAGTATGTTGCACTGCACAAATGTATTGCATATGTCTCTCTGTGAATCGCGATGAAAATGTCAAATGAATTGAAACACACGAAAAAAGGTTCTTTTAGAACATATATTTGTTGTTGTTGTTGTTGTTGTGGCTGTGGTTGGTGTTGTTGTTTGTGTGCTCCTACTGTGTACTTTTATACATATTTAAGCATTCTCCTACAGAATATATAGGATAGTGGGAGACTTATAGCTGTTGTAGGTTTTTTTTTTTCTGCAAAAACATTTTCCCACCATTTAAAAAGTTTTTCTTTCCTTTCTTTTTTTTTCTGCCAATGTCTGAGCTGTATCTCGGAACCAGCTGAGACTTTCAGAATGGAATTTTGCATACTAATGGGAATACAAATAATGTGCGGTTGGAATATTGTTGACCTTGAGCTAATTTTAAGGTCATGACCGAATTATAGACATGTTAACATTTTTCACTACAACTCAACTAAGGCCTGTCCAATCAGAACTAAATTGTCCTCACTTGATAGCCGAGAGCAAAGCACATTTATGCTTAATTTACATCACAACCCTCTGAGTTAAAAGTCAAGTCAAATGGCAGTCTACAAAAATAAAAAATGCGTTTTGTTTTTTTTTGTCATCGCTAAAATTTTCCAATCCAGAATCTCAAGGACCATTTGGCCTTCCAAGATGTTCTTGCATCATAATAGTGTACCGCCACTGATGTAGTGCACCTGTTTGATTTTTGTCCTTGACCTACTTTTATTGGATTGTGACCTAATTAACAAAAAACACCTTTTTGATCATAACTTGAATAATTTTCCTCCAAATTTCATGATGTTGAGTTTTATGGGTAGATTGTAGATGGCGACACATTTTTTTAATATACACTCTATCCCTAAATGTTGAAGGTCAAGATCATATGGCAGTTCAAAAATAATGTATTTGTTTCTGTACAACCCACCAGGGTGTCTGCAGGCACACACAGTCCATATCAACCCCCTTCTGGTGAAACTACCTAATATCACTAACCACCAGCGAGGTTGGATCTGCTCACCTCGACTCATTTGTCCTCTGTTTCCCCAATTGTGGAATCAATGTCCCATTGTGTTCAATCTCATCTTTCCCTCCAGGTCTTCAAGACAGCTGTTCATCACCATCTCGGACGTCCCCAATCCAAAAACCATGATCTTTACTTCCTTGTTAAATCCCCTCCCCCAACCCTACACCTCCATTTCCTCTCCTTCAAATTTCCAGTTTTTTCCCTGAGAGTTTACCTCTTTATCCATCTTGTCCACCCCATGCATCTCTCTGCCCCCCCCCATTCCTCCCACAATTGTTTGTCTGCCTCCCTCTGTCTAGCCTTGGCTCTGTTGTTGGTGTTTCCCCACTCTCTCTGCTGCTTTCCTTTTGGCCTGTTGCATCCTGATCCGTTCAGTGTACTCGTACTACTAGCTTTTCCACAAGCTCGACTATGTATATAAAAATAAGGCTCAGCAGGCAAAAAACCATTAATTTCTTGACCAATTTTGACTTTTGACCCATTAAATGGAAAAGCAAACACCAGAAACAATGTCTACCTATTGTACTTTCTAAGAGGCTGTGGCACACAATTTTTGTGCTATGTTTTGTCTGTGTTGATTGAAATATAGATGATTGACAGACCAGAAACCCTAATTTTGTATCTGACTTTGACCTTTGACCCCTGTTGAATCGAAAGAAAAGCACAAAACTAATGTCTCCTCCTTGAATCTGTTGGAGCTGTTGGCCAGCATCATTTTGCCAATTATTGTCTGGATTGGTTAGCAGAGGCTTGGAAATCCCAAAACCTTTAATTAGTGACCATTTTTGATCTTCAACCCTTTTATAATGAAAAACAAATTTGATTCAATTTTTTGTGCATATTCCTATCGAAGCTGCTTTGGTTACTTTGGTTTGAGAGAGAGACAGAGACAGAGAGACAGAGACAGAGACAGAGAGACAGAGACAGAGACAGAGACAGAGACAGAGACTTTTATACAAAAGTATAAAATAAATTTTACAAAACATTGGTACAGAGGCTTGGAAATCCCAAAACCTTTAATTAGTGACTTTTTTGATCTTCAACCCTTTTATAATCCGAAAAAACAAATTTGATTCAATTTTTGTGCATATTCCTATCGAAGCTGCTTTGGTTAACTTTTTGGTTATGAGAGAGAGACAGAGACGAACAGAGACAGAGACTTTTATGTCCTTTTATTACAAAAGTATAAAATAAATTTTACAAAACATTGGTACAGAGGCTTGGAAATCCAAAACCTTTAATTAGTGACCATTTTTGATCTTCAACCCTTTTATAATCCGAAAAACAAATTTGATTCAATTTTTGTGCACATTCTATCGAAGCTGCTTTGGTTACTTTTTGGTTAGAGAGAGAGGAGAGACAGAGACAAAGACAGAGACAGAGACAGAGACAGAGACTTTTATGTCCTTTTATTACAAAAGTATAAAATAAATTTTACAAAACATTTGCAAAACAAAGAACAATGTTAAGGAAACATTTTTTAGGAAACACAATGGAAGAAACAATTCATGAATACATCAAAAGGAAAAAAAGTGTTTCATTTTGTACACAAAAATAACATTTTTCACACACCATTTATCAATAAAGTCTGCGCTTTCATGCCTGCTACAGTAAAGATACTCCAGCTGGATTCGAGAAGAAATTAAAGTTCTAAAAGTCAATAATATATTACAAGCAGAAAGATCAACACTTTCCACCTTCTTTTTTCTGGTTTTATAAATTGACATTTTCGCCTCAGTGACCAAAAAGTTAACCAAAGCAGTTTCAGGTTTACGTACAGAGGACATAAAGTAACCACAGATAAATTTCTCAGAAGGAAAGGCAAAACCAAGTTTCAAAAAAATGTCATGTAAAAAATTAAACAAGGGAGCAAGTCTTGTGCACTCAACATATGCATGATACAGCGTTTCACGATTCTCACAGAAAGGGCACTCTTCCAAAATTTCATTGGAAAATTTGTGCAACAAAACATTACAGGGAAGAATCCAATGCACGAATCTCCATTGCAAGTCACCTGAAAGTTTTGAAATTGGAGCTGTGTATAGACTTCGCCATGCATGAGTAAGCGAAGAAAAGGTTGAAAAAGTTGACAGGTGCTCTTTCCATTGGACACCAAAAGGGCCTTTCACTAAATCAGCAAAAATAACATGAGCAAAAAAGTCATGTAAAGTCTCTTTCTCAATCGAGTTAAAAGGTACAGATTTACCGTGACAACTCAAAAGCAACACAGGGAAAGCATATTGGTTGAACAAGCCACCAGATTCAAAGAGGTTCTTAAATTCTACTCCCAGATTATTTAATGCTCTTGAAATTGCAAGAAAAATCTGACCAATAATCCGAATTGACCTAAAGCCAGAAAGGCCAGAAATTTCACAACCGGACTTCCATCTTTCTCTTTGAAAGTCCAACAAATTATGGACTGAAAGGAAATCTGACCCGACAAAGTGCTGGACAAAGGTCCTGGAAAAAGGAATGGCTGCAAAGAGGGGGTTGTAAAAAATTGGTTCATTTATAAACATTGAGGTGGTAAAGGAACTGGTCTCACGACGCAGTGACAAAGCTTCCAGCATGTGACACTCTGCAAGTATTGAGGAGGCGATGACACATCAGTCTTTGTGAGGTCGAGAAAAAAAAGCTCATGACATATCCCAGCTGACCTGCTGGCTTCAGCAAACACAGGGTTAAACTCTCCCAAGGCATGTGACTGTAAAGAAGCTTCTTTACGAAGAGAAGGTGGAAAGTCATTAGCCTGCTGGTGATATCAACAAGCTCCTGGTCCCCCTCCATTAAGAGGAAGGCTGAGGACACCTGGTCGGAGCCAATGTTTACCACCCAAACAAAAATAATAATGTAACAAAAAAAAAAAAAGTTTGTTTGAGTGAATTTTTTGGTTGTTTATCTTTTATTAGGTCGTAAGAATGAAAGAAAAAGCATATCTTTTATGTCGCTAATCGTTATAAGGAAATGACACCGATTTTTTGAAAAATAACCAAAATTGTATATTTACATAAGAAAATTGCAGAAAATGTATTGACATTAATGAAACTATACAACAGCGTTGAAACATACAGGGATATGCTAATCAGAAGTAAAACAAGCATACTGTTGATCGTTTTGTGATTTAGAAAATATTTTGAATTATTTTGAAAAAAAATATGATTTTTTCAAGTAGGTTATTCAAGTATGATTTATACGATTCATTCAAGTAGTCATTTGATATATGTTACATTTTGTTTCTGTTCTTTCCCTTCAACTCGTCTTATTATATTTGTTTTTTTATTTACAGATATTGTCTCATGATGGCTTCTGCTCGAGGTTCCTGCAAGCATGATCCTGATAACTTCTGCTATGTCTGCGGAGTCTTTCTGAATGTCAAGTCAGTCAAGTACACCATCGTTGAAGGAACCTCTTCTGTTCGGCTTACAAGGCGTACTTTGGAGTTCAATTAGGGGACCAGGACAAGAGTGGGCGCCACACGTGGTTTGCGGAAGCTGTCGGTCACTCTGGAGTCGTGGTACAGAGGGGAGAAACGAAAACTGAAGTTTGGCGTGCCAAGATCTGGCGGGAACCAACAGATCACTCAAACAACTGCTACTTTGTATGGTGGTAGTGACGTGTCACCGCAGGGGAAAGAAGACGGAGTGTTCGACTACCCCGATCTGCCATCACTCTTTGTCCGGTGATGCATTGTGAGGAGATTCCAGTTCCCAACCTCCTCCGGTGATCACGAAAGATGCTTGCACAAGTTCCAGCAGCGAAACAGAAGATGCCCACGACGATGTCTTTGTGCAGATGATACCCAGGCTATTCCGCATTTCCCTAACCAAGCGGAGCTCAATGATCTTATCAGGGACTAGGACTCACCAAATCAAAAGCAGAATTACTGACATCCAGGTTGAAACAGTGGAAGTGTTGGACGAGAACTGTCGGCGTAACAAACGAGACAACGTCATGACATATTCTCTCAGTATTTCACACTGGAGAGAAATGTGTTATTGTCACGACATCAACGGCTTGTTTGAAGAAATTGAATTCCGTATGATCCCAGCAACTGGCGACTGTTCGTGGACAGCTCAACTAGAAGCTTGAAGGCGTGCTGTTGCACAATGGTAACAAGTACCCAAGCATCCCTATCGCCCACTCTGTTCAGCTTAAAGGAGAGGCTATGAGAATGTGAAGCACCTGCTGCGCCTGTGAAGTACGAAGAGCATGATTGGGAAGTGATTGGGACTTTAAAGATGATTGGCTTTTTGACAGGTTTGCAAGGCGGCTTCACAAAACATCCCTGTTTCCTCTGCTACTGGGATAGCCGAGCTACGGCGAGACATTATGAAACGAAGGACTGGCCATCAAGAACGGGCTTTGTCATTGGCGAGAAGAACGTGAAGTGGCAACCGCTGGTTGAGCAGGAGAAGATCTTGATGCCACCCCTCACATCAAGCTGGGGCTCATAAGCATTTTGAAGGCACTAGATCATGAGTCCGCTGCCTTCAAGCATTTGGAAGCGGTATTTCCGAAGTTGTCGGAGGCAAAATAAAGGCAGGGGTGTTCGTTGAGCCGCAAATTAAAAAGCTAATGAAGGACCCGGAGTTCTCCGGAAAGTTGTTGGCACCGGAGAAACGTGCCTGGCACAGCTTCGTTGCGGTTGTTCAGGGCTTCTTGGTACAACAAGGAAGAAAACTACCGCAAACTGGTCGACAATCTTCTCAAGTCCTACAGGAGATGGGTTGCAGAATGTCCTGAAATTGCACACGATGCATTCCCATTGGATTTTTTAAAATCAAATATGGGAACTACTCCGAAGAGCATGGTGAGCGCTTCCACCAAGATGTGATGGAATTTGAGAAGCGCTACCAGGGCCAGTATAATGAGCGTATGATGGGCGACTACGTCTGGGTTTTGGTCCGAAAAACCAGCCTCTTCACCGAAGAAAGAGCAGAAAATCTGTGTGTTTTCAATAAACAGTCTTATCGAATATGTAGTATGCTATATTTTACTTCTGATTAGCATATCCCTGTATGTTTCAACGCTGTTGTATAGTTTCATTTATGGTCAAAGACATTTTTCTGCAATTTTCTTATGTAAATATACAATTTTTTGTTATTTTTCAAAAAATATGTCATTTCCTTAATAACGATTAGCAACATGAAAGATATGCATTTTTCTTCATTCTTACGACCTAATAAAAGACAAAACACCAAAAAATTCACTCAAACAAAATCTGTTACATTGTATAATCAATTGTTGATGGGTGTTTTTGATGAGCCACTCTGGGGCTGTAGCACCATAAAACTGTGCACAGAGTGGAAGTGATCAAATTGTTGGCCACCAATACTCTACCATGGTAGGAAGTTTACCAAGCAGCCCTCTCCATTTTTGGAGTTTGGAAAACACTTTAGTGGTTCATCCATCCCAATTTTTTGGATACATCAGGAATCACCGAGATGTACGCCCAAATGTACACTCCATCATTATTCCAGGACAAATTCTCAGGAGCGACGGGAAAGCAAAACTTGATGGTAGTCCAAAAAAGGAGGTATAACTCTTCGACCAGTTCACCTTAGCTGAACAAGAACACAAATTTTTTTAAGACCTTTAAGTAACTCGCATACATCATCTTGGGTCTGTATTACAGCACAGACATCATCTGCGTATGCTATAACTTTTATGGAGGCTCATTTGGGAAGCAGAGAGCCCTGACGGTTTCTCCTGCATTATATATATATATATATATATATATATATAAAAAAAAAAAAAAAATGTATATGTTGGGTGCCTATATGTAAATATTATATTTGGCACCCAACATATATATATATATATGTATATATATATATATATATATATATATATGTGTATATGTATATATATATGTATGTATATATAATATAAATAAATAAATATATAAAATTATTATATATATTTATTATATGTATATATTTTATATAATATTGTTGCGGTTCTGCAAAACCGCATGCCTCTAAGGCAATGGCACCCAACATACAGCGATCCCCAGGCAGTTATTTCGTCAGTCTTCATGCAGTCAGACCTTTCCTCATTTCTCTTGGTAACCGGCGAAGTGTGTTGCACGGGTCTTATAGCTTGGTCTAATAATTATATCTCTATCTTACATTCTATCTGATTCCATTTTAACCCTTTCATTTAGCCATGATACAAATCCAACCAAGCAAGGAAGCACACATACACGATGTGAATAACAGACACACGCACAGCCCTGTGAGAGACTCACCACCAATACTGTACAGGACGCGCATGGCGCGCCCTTTCATTCAAATCTTCACGCCAATTTACACGGCGTCTCCACTTGCTCAACCTTACTCACCAAAAGTTCACCACCTCGACCACCAACATCTCACGCACATAGAAAGGTCATCCTGTGCCTCCTTGCACCTCCACATCGATACAGTTCACCACCAAGCAGAGGCATGCGCGCGGCTCAACCGCTCTCGGTTCGCGTGGCGTGGGGACTGGCCAAGCGCGTTGGCAGTGCCGGCTGTGTCTCGCTGGGGATGCCCCGAATGGGCGCGTGGACCGACGCGACCCTCGTCCAGTCACCAGAACATGGCAGGGAGGGCGGCGAGACAGGGGTCACAGGGGGGGGGGGTCGCAGGGTGGTGTGAGGCACTGGTTCGTGTCACGCTGGATGTGCACGAGACCGCTTCCAGCCAAGGGCCTGGAAGGTGGGGCTATGATTGTCATGGCCCAATAAGGAAACCGATTCGGGTCACAGCACTTCGCTTCGGGTCGTCACCCCACCCTTCGCCCTGGACTTGTAAAAGGCGGATCGTGAAGCCGTCCGCCTCTCTCTCTGCTCTTCTCCACCTGTCTGCCTTGCCCATTCTCACCTGCCTGCCTCGCACTCATCTCTGCCTGTTTGCCTTGCCCTCTCCTTCGCCTCTCTGCTCCGTCCTCTCTTCACTGCATCTCGTCTGCTGTCGCTGCATCTACACTCGGGGTTGGTGTGCGACAGACGTTCTTCTGGACCAGTGCAGTGCACAGTTTCCACGAGCCCAGGAAAGTGATTAAGCAGGAGATAACGCGCCGACTCTTAATGTGAGATCTTTCAAGCGGAGCGTCCCAAAGCGTACTGGGTTACGCGGTCGGCCGACTGCCAGGAATTGTGAGGCTGTTAGTCCTCATCTGCTCTCCTTCCTTCTGGCTATCTAATCTTCATCGGGTTTGTGGTGTGTGTGTGTGTGTGTGTGTGTGTGTGTGTGTGTGTATGTGATGGTACCTTTCGCAGCATAAGTTAAGATTGTATAAGAGATAAGGATAAGTCTGCTTGTTTCTGCTTTTGTAAATTTCTTGCCTTTTGTCGCACCCCACAAATTCCATGCTATCCCTGCTGTACATATCAATAAACCCCATTCACTGTGCCAGATACCATTCCTCGCTTAATTGTAAATAAATGCTTTTTATAGAAATGTTCCCAGCTCGTTTTCGTCTTTTCCTTCATTGATCCAGCATGGTCCGTATCCTAGCTTAGCCGGAACGTTATCTCCCAACGATCTATTTTTAGCCGGTACGTCCTTGGCAGTTATGCTCGGCTGCATCTGATCCCGTAACGTGATCCGGTTTGAACAAGGCATACCGAGGGCGTGTCCCCCGGTAATTAGATCACGTGACCATTAGGTAACAGGTATCCAGTAGACAGAGGACTCTAATTCACGTGTGTTGAGTTGTTGGTGTTCACGGTCGATTAGCGACCCGCTGCATCACGGAGCTATCTGTGTGCGACAGCTTGCGATTCCAGAGAGTCTTGTGGGAACCAGAGGTAGCTTCTCCCCACCCCCCCTTTTGTAGTCTTCTCGCCCCAACCCCTGGTCCACAACCATATATATATGTATGTATGTATAGTGTGTGTGTGTGTGTGTTGTGAAAATCACGTATGTATAAATCACGAATCATGTGCATATACAATCACCAATGGTGTGTGTGTGTGTGTGTGTTATGAAAATCACGTCTGTATAATCATGAATGAGGTGCACATACAATCACAATGGTTTGTGTGTATCCAAGCCATATCTTTCTTTTTTGAGCTTTTGTCAGTAAATTTTCAACAAACCTTTATCATGAGAATATGGAGAAAATAATTAAAAATTTGGCCAAAATGTGAAAGGGCAAACTCATAGAGTCTATAAATAGCCCCTATTACCCCACCCTCATTAACTTTAACCCGACCGAGATGCCCCATTATTTTATTTTTATATCGCTTCCATGTTTGTTCATTTTATTTACCGTTGAGTTTCAGTGTGTCCGTCAAGGCCATCACTTTCTGTTTTTTCTTTTTTCTTTTTTACCATTTAAGCTTTTGTCATCAAATCTTCAACAAACCTTTGTTAAGAGAATATGGAGAACACAAATGAATAAAATGTACAATTATTTTAATTTTGTTTTTGTCAAGTTTAGTTTGAGTACAAAACGGAAGTGGACACGCTTTGCATTTTGAAATGCTTTCTAGTTTCATATTTGCATTCATCTGCGGTTTTATCTCATAATATTTTGTTTAGATGAAGGTTTTCTTTTCATGTACCTGCATCTTAACCCAGACATGTGGGTGTGGTGCCCAAGATAGCTTAATGAACATGTGTTCTTCATAAGTGACATAATTCGAATCATTTATAAAAGAAAAAAGATTACAAGTCTTGAATGATCACACCTCCTCTATTAGGCCAAAGCAGTACCTTTTGGAAACCAGTAGGATATTTTGTGTTCATACCCTGACCAGATTAGCTAAAATTGAATTTCACCAGAAGATAGACCAACATCTAATGAACAAGAGCTGATGCAATTCATTCCCAGGTAGACACATAGTCTTTTGCGAAAAGAGACATAATACCATCACACATTCTTATTCCCATGAATGAACAGTTTTACAAGTAAGAATGTTTCTTGGGAGGCGTTTGACAAAATAATGACAAATATTATTGCTTTAATAGTTTATTTGCCACATTAAAAATCATCTCTTAGTACTGCATTTGGATTAATAGGTAGTAAGCGAGAAAATGACAATATAGTATAACTAACTATTTGCATGCTTTAAAATCAACGAGCTTTTTAATGCAAAGAAAATAAAACACTTTATCATGCAATGCAGACAAACATTGGCTTTGGTGTACATCTATTCATGAATGTACACGTACAATATATATGAATGTTTACATTTTTGTGCAAACAAATCAGACATACATTAGCACTTTTAACAATACTGATTTTATGAAATCATTGCCATTGAAAATAATTGTTTTTCTCATTTATTACAAATCAACGAAGTGGCATTTTCACAACTCCGAGGTAAATGATAATTAATTAATTAATTATTTATTCTTAATCCTGTTACACGTGACATGTGTCACAGAATGGAGATTGAGCAGAAGTCTCACTCTTGGTATCATCGTGTTTTTTTTTTTTTACACTGTGCATGCGCAAGTCATCATGTTCTAGCAAGTGCTACATATCTCGCCATAACCATAGCTGCAAGGTGCCAGAATCTCTTTGGGTGAAAAGAAGGAAGAATGTTCTTCAAAACGTAAACGTCAATCAAGGATAACTCGGTGTGTTTGGCTATTAATTGGTCGGAAAAAAAACAAAGAAGGTATAATCCGGATGAGTTTCTTTTTGATTTCCAAGAGATATTGATGCTCTATCATTCGAATGATCTTTGATCTGGTAATTATTATATGTCTCCAGGCCTGTTGCATCTCTGGATGAACTAATTATTTCGACATCATATCATTATTCATCTTCAGTTAACATACGTATCTTTGCAGTTTGTTCAACCACTAAATCATAGAAAATAGATAATATTCATAAAACTGTCACATTCTCAGACCAAGTCCCAGCAAAATTTCAGATAATGTAGTTCACATGTCACGTTCAAACAAGGTATATATTCAGTTGTTTTAATCCTTCTTGGAGTTCAGGTGATGGAAGTTTGATTTCAACAACTTTGAATGTCAAAATAATCTGCTCAGCTACTAGTGTAGTGAAGTGTTCACTGACACCAAAACGATTAATATCCGATGCTATTTTCTGCTTTCTTACCTCCGGAAGGTTATGTTTTCACCCCTGTCTGACTGTCTGTCTGTCTGTCCGTGAGCAGAATATCTCAAATAGTTATGAACAGATTTGGACGAAACTGGATGGATAGGTTGTGTGTGTGTGTGTGTGACAAGGACAAATTCAATTCGATTTTGATGATGATCTGGATTCAGATGCTAGAATTTTTAGCAATTCTTCACCATTGAGAGATGGAATAAAAAAACGATATATCGCATGATATATCTCAAAAGTTACGGACGGATTATAAAAAAACTTTGGCGGATGATTTGGGTAGGTGACGAGAACAAGCCGACTCGATTTTGGTTAAGGTCCGGAAGCAGATCCGACCTATCAGTGGGATACAAAACATCAACCGTTAAACTTGGCGGAGCTATGCAGTCTACTGAGTGCCATTCTAGGTTTTCTCTTTGAAATTATTACCACCAATCTCATTCTTGATAATACACTCTGGAGTAGAAAGAATTGATTTCAGATCACGTTCCCTTCGACTAACGTGTAATCACTTGGCTAGAATGTTTTTCAACTACAGTATGTGACTGATCTAATTCTTATTGGTCTCATGCATGATGGTCTGTATGTAGCTTACGCCAGTGTTGTTCATGATAAATTGTCAGGTAATTTTGTGCTGCGAAAAAAACCCCAGCAATAAATAGTCTCTATCAATGGAATAAATTTAAATAGGAGTAACGAGACGGAACACTTTGTAATTAATTGACCTCACCCCATCCCCCCTGCCTGCCAATACCCCACCCATCAATAGTTCCCCTCTCCTCCCCCGGCCATCTGCCAATCTACTCTCTCCACTTTTCATTTCCTGGATCAGTGCTTGGTTTTAACAGAATAAATCACAGCTAAAGTGGCTAATTTTAATAAACCTCAATTTCTTTATAAATGCAGCAATATTTCATGTTTATTAAAGGGATGGACTTGAGAAGTCCAATAAAATGATGTTGTTGTTTATTCAACAGATATGCAGGTCTTCCATGCTTTATCACTTTAAGTTAAATCAATTTCAGGGCCTTATGTTACGTCTTCCTGTCCATGGGCCAGTGTTGTATATTAATCATTAAATTGCAAAACCAACAACGTAGTCATATTTACTTGCATGCTTTCTCACAAATACTACTCTTTCAAACCAAGCTCACTTGTTTGCAACAGTGATGAATCCACTTGCTGATAATATGGCAGACTTGTATTCATGAGGCTATGTGCAAATGCAATTCACAAGGACACAAGAATCAAAGGATGTCAATGCGAGTGAGACTTATGGCCAATCTGTATTCTGTACTTTGATGCGTTAGCATTTATCCCAACTTTAGCAGCCTTTGGGTAAAGGCTGATTGAGCTATGCACAATTTCTGAGCAGAGGTTCAGCCTCAGCTGTGTCGTGTCTGAAGAATGACTGAAGAGTAAGAAGAAGTTCGTTCTGTCCCATCATCCACACGAAGGATTCATATGTGGCTGACAACTGCGGTGAATGCTTCCTCCTGCCAGAAAGTTGTACTTGTGACAAATTATTATGTCAATGAACAAAGCACAATATAGTTCATGTCATAGCAACACCAATAACAAAAATCAATGCAAATGAAAGCTCAAAGGTTCCAGTAATGCTGCAGGAAAAAGCAAAAACTGCATGAGTTTGGTGGCTTTTTATGTTGGTTTTGGGTTAGGAATCCAAACGAAGGTGAAATTATCAAATCTTTGCATCAAACGGTTAATATTTTCTGGATTAATTAAAATATAAACAAATACTGAATTGTAAGAGTGAGTTTATTTGTTGGTTTGTCTGTTCTTCATACGTTTTCAAATCCCTGGGCCAATTTCCCAGAAATTTCCTGAACTACATTATTGTCATGCTTGGTGTTGGCTTAATGGTCAGGGTGGTGGACTTGGAATCCGAGGGTCCTGAGTTCAAATCCTGCTCGGCCATTGAATTAATACCAGGTGGGGTTGACTCAGCCTGTCATCCTTCTGAGGTCTGCAAAATGAGTGCCAGCTTGCTGGTATCCTGTGTCGGAGTGGCGACCCATCCAGGATTGTGCCCAATAGCCCAGGAAACTGCTTCGGCAGCACGGACGCTTTGTCCAGAGTATGGTCTCAATGGATAGATGGACATTATTTTCACACATGGAAGGTCATTATCACAATAAAAACTTTCAACTATTAGTCAAGTTAATGTAAATCCGTTAAATAAAGGTGCATGTACATCGAGTGCCACCCTGAGTGGGGAGAAAGATGGCGGTTTGATTGCCCCTGGGCTGCTCAGCGTTCGAAGATCAATTATTACCCCGCAGCCCGCACACATGAAACGAAAAGCAGAGCTAAGCAATTGGTTCACTTTGTCTGTCTACAAATGTCAGTTTATGATCTAGGAACAATTTGATTTCCATTTCATGTTATTTTGAACAGGAATCAGAACATGAATCAGAAAACGAACCTGCAGTCTAGGAGAACTTTGGCTTTGAATTTGTCTTGATCGTGCATTAGCAGATGAGTGAAATAATTTTTTAGTCTGTCTGCCTGTCCTCGCAGTCAAACAAAATTGAAAATCATTATAATCAAGGAAACTTACTCTTTATAAGGGAGTCATAAAGGACACTAAGAACAGGCACGAAGAGTTAATGTTACGTGTTTAAAAAAAAAAGGTGTTGTAAGAGACGGCGCATCAACGGCGGTAAACTTCCAAAAAAAAGTTTCTTTTCTACAACCTTTAAAATTTTTTATTTTATTTAAATTAAATTACATACTTTAACAATGTAGAACACAAATCGCCTTGTTGGCACTTTCAAAAACCTTCCGTTAAGCAGTACTCGGACAAAACATTCTGGCATTTTCCATCATCTCAACCAATCAACATTGCTGCTCGCAGACCTTTCCCATGTTCTTTTTTTCAAGCCTGCATGGGTGGGATAAGGTGTTCTATGAACTCTATAGTTCTGTCTGAAATGAACCAATTGCGTTTAAATAATTCCATACCAGTATGCAGAATGGAAATTAATATACAAAGGGTTCCCAGTCTCCATGGGATTACACTGAGTATAAGGAGGGGTCGCCATCGCTATCCAATACGACCTCAAACAAAGATATGAGGAAATCATTTGGCCCATCATTGCCGTGGTGCACTCCCGAGATAATTTTGCTTCAGCTTTAAACAGCAATCTTGATGTTTCAATAAGGTCGATCTAAACAACCCCATTTTAATAATATGTACCCTTTAAAGGAATTTCAAGAAAGGAGGAGGCAATGGGGCCATCAAACCCTGTGCTGGTATTGACAACTTATGGTTGTTTGTCCGTGCTTTATCTATTTAAATGCTGAGCATCAAGCAAGGAAGCAGCATGTAGTATCTTTTTTTAAATCTTTGGTACGACTTGGCCCCAGGGTTCGATTCGACTACCTCCCAGAGTTACACCAGATGCTCGAACCATTACACTAACGAGTTTGGTAACCCGGCTTGTATTTAGATAAGACAGGTGTCCCTCCTTGCAGGGACACCTGAATTTTCACAACGATCCTTCATTGTATATATTATTAACGCTTTTAATTCAATGATATCAACCAAACATAAACTCCTCAATCAAAAACATGATTAACTTAAAAAAAAAAATTCCGATTGTAACATGTTTATACTCTGGGAAGTTTATATAAAGTTTATATAAAGGCGAAGTTTATACTCTGCACCTGAGATAAATTACCAACAGATAACGAAACCTTGCATTTTGAATCTTCAACTGTTTTCTTGAACTCGCTACTCTGTTATATATTCCTGTGTCTATTGTTGTCCCTTTTTGTGTGTTTGTTTGTGTTGTTTGATGAATTAATTATTGTTTTGCCATTATGGCGGAAAGCTTGACATGCAGTTTTTCCATTTGAACCTCAGTAAATGTTTTTCATTTTTGTATTTTCCTTCCTGTCTGCTCCTCATTGCTTTCATCCAACTCGGATATCCCTTGCCCTCCCTCTAGAAAAAAAAAGCAACTTGCCATCTTTGGCAAAAATTGATAAAATATGAGGGCCAGTCAATAAGTAACCTTAAAATTTCGATATAAATTGGAGAATGAAATGTGTGTAGTTGTAGACGACATATGTTATATCTATGGGTAAGAGTCATACTGTATTTTGCCTGTTTTAGATCTGGCAACATTGAGCATGTGACGTCAGTCGAGCAGTTCCAAGATGGTGGCTCCCTTAGAAGAATGCACCAGGGAGGAGCAACGTTCTGTCATCCGTTTCTTGGGACATGAGGGTGTAAATCCCAGTGAAATCCATCGCAGAATGAAAA
>CM068952.1:147447152-147460346 GCA_035128595.1 Eptatretus atami
CAGAAGATTAAATTCATTCAACAAGAACCCGGGCAACGCCGGGTGCATTCACCTAGTTGGGGGTACATAATGCAACGGATGGCTCACCATTGCTTTCTCAGCATAAGTATAGAGTAGGAACTTTCAATTTGGCCAGGGTCTTGTCACACAATGGCCTATTCTTTTCAAAATGGGGCCCTTGATGTCCACATGTGACGGCCGGCTTAAAAAAAAAATACTCAATGATGCAAAGAATTGCTGCAAAGCATCAGGATTGCAATTAAAAGTCAGATCATATTTTTCCATGATAAATGGTCATTTACAGAAGGCAAATACTTTAAGTCCAAAGCAATTTTGACATAAAATTCTGATTGGGCAAAGACAATCAATGTGGATACTGCTAGTAACCTGAGCAAGATACAGTATGTCGAGACTGCTTTAAAGTGAAGTGTTTGGGAGGAAAGAGCAGTCATGGGAGATATTGGTATTGGTGTGGCAAATGGTAGGGGATGAAGGGTAAGGGAAGGGGGAGTCAAATGCCACAATATTTGCACATGCAAACATATGGCTTTTTCGGACCTTTTGTGGTTTTATAAGTGCTTCTAATATTATACAAGGAGAGTTTAAACTAATCAAAGTTGAGATTGATTGTATCTGTACTACAAACACTTTACCTCTCCATGCTTGGTACCAGCGTGGATCTCCAGAATTCCATGGTGGTGACAAGTCCCTTATTACTGGATGACTGGCTTCTTCACGAGATGGACTCCTCTGGCGATCTTTCGTTCTCCATAATGAAAGTTCTATTCCTGCATGGCACGCATTACGTTATGAGGATTGCATGCGGAGAAATGACGTACATTTTTGAAAACAAAACGCAAGTCTAAATTAACAGGAATCAAGTAACAGGACCCTTTTGCAAATTTAAACTTCAATAACTTTGGATGTACACATGATAAAATCAAATTGGAAATGACATGAAAGCATCAGTTTATAAAGGTTGCACAACACAGTTCCAATCGCTAGGATTCAAGATAACTGCAATATTTCGTAATAGATCGTTCAATCCGATTTTCCAACTCGTTGAAAACGTGCAGTTGCTGCTGAGTGATTTCATAAAATGCATGTGTGTTGCTCGCCCTAAGTTCATCCAAACAATGTGGCTTTGATGAGTAAACAACAGTTACAATTTTAGTCTTATAAATAGCATTCCAATGGGAACCAGTCAGGCACACGAGGTGGTCAAGCCATTGGTCCATGCTTACTGATCAACTAGTCTGGGAAAACGTCATCCAGAAGCACTAGACATTGGTTTTTGGTGAGTCGTTCATGTTGTCAGACTTACTGAGGTTTTACCGTTTGCCAAATTCAGAAATTGTGGCAGTTAACTTTACCACTGATGTGGAATGTTGCCTCATCAGAAAATGTCAACTCTTCAAGAAACCCAAGGGAAATGTAGATTTAACAACAATATCAACAAAACTTTATGCACTATGTAGAATTAAGAACTATTCTTATCGGTGAATGTTTGCGTTGATGTACAAACCAATAGCACAAACCTCAGCAAGCCAGTTGCTTGACACTTCAACTTTTCAAAAAATTTTTTCAGTCAAATGGCAGTCTCCGGTATTTCTCTCCCTTTCAGCATCAGGGACGGTTGTAAACGCAAAGAGCAAAGACCGCGTTGGCTCACCACGAGGTCAATATCCCGTCTCTTGCAACTTTTCAATCCTTTCCCTCTCTCACTGTTTTTCAACTTTTGTTTTACTTTGTTTCAATTTAACTATCTAACCTCTCCTCAGTCTGCTTTACTTTCCTTCTCCTTTCACCTGTCCTCTTTTCTCTCAAAATCCCGTTTTCTCTCTCATTTATATTAGTTTACATTACTCATGCTGAGGCCGTAGGTTGGGCGCATGAGTGTTGTGATCTTCCAGTCTGTGGGGTTGTCTTGTTTGTTGGCAGAATAACTGGACGAATGCAGCTACAATCACCAAATTTGGCACACAGCTTTATATTGTGAACATTTCAGACAAGTTCAACTTTGAGCTTATAAGGAGAAATATAAAATGAAAATTACTGCAGGACTATATTTATTCACACTGTTGCCAGACAAAAGCAAAAGTTAGTGCCATCTGGGGAGGGTGGTATTGCACAAATGGAAAACAATGGCACAAGTCAGCACCTCCATTGAGTGAAGTTCCTGTTTCAATTATTATTACTTATTACCTCCGCTACCGAAGGTGGAAGGCGGTTGTTTTCATCCGTCTGTATGTTTGTTACTTGCGAAAATCGAAGATTTTTCAAGTGCATTGGTTGGTCGCGTGCGTTATTATGTCTGTGAATCACCTACAGGTCACAATTTTTTAACCGATCTTCACGAAACTTCAACGCCTGGTAGAGTTCGTCATAAGTAAGAAGCGTATTGTTTTTTGGGTTTTTTTTTTAGGTCAAAAGGTCAACATAGGCCAATGGTCAACAACTTGTCAAATTTGTTAAATCCTCAATTTTCATCCGATTGACTTGAAATTTGAACACGATTTGCCTATCTGGTCACTGAATTCAACCACTAATTATTTTTATGGTCAAATTTGTTTGAGGGATTTTGCAAGTATCGTTTTCTGCATGATGTCTATCTTGCTTGTCTGTTTGTGTGCAGGATATCTTGAAAAGTTGCGGACAGATTCGGATGAAATTTGGTGGGAAGATTGGGTGTGTGACAAGGTAAAATGGATTCGACTTTAGTGACGATTCGGGTGCGATAATTTTTATTTAAAGTGATTTTTCACCATTGAGAGATAGAGCCAAAAACGATATATAGCACGATATCTCAAAAAGGTTGTGGACGGATTCGGATGAAACTTGGTGGACATGTTGGGTGTGTGACAAGGAAGAATTGATTCAATTTTGGTGAAGATCCAAATGCGGATCTGGATAAGAGGATTATTTAATTTTTAAAGTGATTCTTCACCATTGAGAGAGAGGGCCAAAAACGATGTAGTACTGTATAGTATGATATTTCAAAAATGTATTGGGCCCGATATGTTCTCATGTATCAGGCATTACGTGGCGGAGGTATGTGCTCTCCCAAATTTCCTTCTAGTTTACTGTTGTTGTATTATATCAATTTTATATTTATTTGTGTCAGTTTTCAAAGTTGCTTTAGATTATTTATATAATCTGTGCCTTGTTCCCCCCTCCCCTCCCCTATTATTTTCACTTTTCTCTGACTCTCAGTCACTTTGTATCCCCTGTACCTCAACTGTCCCGGTGAAAAATCACTCATTCTCACCTACACTCTGACCGTCACCTCTCACCCACCCCACTCCACCCACCTTATATCTCAGTCACCCCACCTTCGTCACCTTTCTTTCTCTCTCTGTCTTTTGCTCTAACTAAGCGTGAGTGTCCAAAATGTCAGCTTCTTGTTTGCCATATCTCAATCAACATATGATTGAATTGTTTATTGTTCCACATTTCACAACAAAAGATATGATTCATACAAATTTCAAATTCAGAATAATACAAATGTGAAATAAATCAAAGCTTCAAATGAGATAAATAAGACATGGATAATTAATCAGTGTAAAATGTGAGGAACCGAAATGAAAAGCTGAGTTTGTTAAGGATTGATTGATTTAATCTATTTCTGAATTGTACTTTCATATTCCATTTGCAGTTTGCTTTACCACAATGTTTCCATCCAAAGTTATGAACATTTAAAGTTGCATGAAGACTTTATAGACACCCTGCATTACAATTCATGTTTGGGTGCACCATTCGTGCTGCACAAGCTCCACAGCACACCGAGCCCCACACCCTGGTTCCCGGTGGAAAATTTTAATCTGTACTTGTATATCCGTGGTCATCTCGGACCCAGATGCGGTTGGATATATGACATGGATTATTTGAGTTAACACCGACTCCGTGACTTTGATATAAGCATCTGAAACACGTTCCGACGTCACTCCGCACTGACCGAACTAGTCAGAGATGGGCCGTGGGATGCTGGACGGTGTGTGGGCACATCGGAAGTTGAAACCCCCTGCTAAACTTAGCGCGTAATATGTTTTGCACCCTTCGACACCCTGACCAGAAAGGGATCAACGAATGATACGGGTGCCTCTGTGCCTGAGAAACAAAGGAAAGCTATTTAAATGTTGTTGTTCGTCTTTCGGCTGCTCCCGTTAGGGGTCGCCACAGCGGATCATCCGTTATGATCCGCATACTGATTTGGCATAGGTTTTATGCCGGATGCCCTTCCTGACGCAACCCTGGTCGCCTCTTACGACACAGGGATAAGGATTGGGTTTCGCCATGATTCCGGGCTGTGCTACACCCTCTCATAGCGCAGCCCAGTGCAGAGCTCCCGTCCTCAGAGCGATCCTCCAACCCAAGCCTCCGAGTAGCCGGATTACAGGCGCACGCCACTACGCCCGGTAAAGGAAAGCTATTTAAATGAAGGTGAAATTATAAATGATCGAGCAATAGGAGCAGTGAACATTTGTGGAGCGTCTGGATTGATGGAATCCAACTTACGAATTTGTGTAAATGCTGTTAACATCAAAGCGACTGCTCAGAGTGTTTCATCATTACTACAAAGAAAGTGAGTCACATTAACTACAAGTCAGATGTTGACGACCCTGCACCTTCCTCCCCTCGACAACTCCACATCATCACCGTCCACCTCCTTCACAACAAGCGACAACATTTAACATGAGTTGGTAAAGTTTCATTTTATTTAAATGCTCAAGTGACTCTCTCTCTCTTTGTCGGTTTCCCCCCATCCAACCACGTCCTGACACACAACTGACAGCCTCCATCAATTCGATTGTTTCTTTTGGAAAATTACTTTCGTTTTGCACGTTTTCAACTAATGTAGTAAATTCTTGGAATGCAACTACCACGTTAAACGAGGAATTACTGCATATGACACTCGGTCATAAAAATGAAACAAATGGTGGGAAACACACCCTTCCACTCATGGCACGACTCTCACATTGCGGTTAGGACTACAACTACCTGGGAGGCAGGATTTAAAAAGTTTTTTTAAAAAAACGTTTGTTTCACTTTAATCTAAAATGATAGTTTTAGCTTGAAAAATTGGCGATTTTCAGGTAAAACCGGATTTTAGGATCCCAGGTTTGTGGCTGGTTACCTGTTTAAGCTTTACTCGACATTGTCATTGGGTTCATAATTAAAATAATGTTGGCAGTTAGCCTACATTGTACGGGAGTTGGGCATGAACAAGCAAGCTAAGTTAATATTGTGTTAAATAAATGTTGATTTAGGCTTTAAAATTTGTGCAATTCTCACTTAAAAAAAAAATAAATATTGTTTAATCGATAGCTATAATCGGCATTATATCGGTAGCCTACATTGTACAGTGATGTTGGGCATGAACATGCAAGCTAAGTTAATACTGTGTTAAATAAATGTTGATTTAAGCATAACAATTTTGTGCAATTCTCACTTAAAAAAAAAAATATATATATATATTGTTTAATCGGATGCATATAATCGGCATTATATCGGTAGCCTACATTGTACGGTGATGTTGGGCATGAACAAGCAAGCTAAGTTAATACTGTGTTAAATAAATGTTATTTAGGCTTAACAATTTTGTGCAATTCTCACTTAAAAAAAAAATTATATTGTTTAATCGGATGCATATAATCGACATTATATCGGTAGCCTACATTGTACTGTATGTTGGGCATGAACAAGCAAGCTAAGTTAATACTGTGTTAAATAAATGTTGATTTAGGCTTAACAATTTTGTGCAATTCTCACTTAAAAAAAAAAAAATATATATATTGTTTAATCGGATGCATATAATCGGCATTATATCGGTAGCCTACATTGCACTGTGATGTTGGGCATGAACAAGCAAGCTAAGTTAATACTGTGTTAAATAAATGTTGATTAAGCTTAACAATTTTGCAATTCTCACTTAAAAAAAAAAAATATATATATATATGTTAATCGGATGCATATAATCGACATTATATCGGTAGCCTACATTGTACGGTGATGTTGGGCATGAACATGAAGCTAAGTTAATACTGTGTTAAATAAATGTTGATTTAGGCTTAACAATTTGTGCAATTCTCACTTAAAAAAAAAAAAATTATATTGTTAATCGGATGCATATAATCGATATTATATCGGTAGCCTACATTGTACGGTGATGTTGGGCATGAACATGCAAGCTAAGTTAATACTGTGTTAAATAAATGTTGATTTAGCTTAACAATTTGTGCAATTCTCACTTTAAAAAAAAAAATTATATTGTTTAATCGGATGCATATAATCGGCATTATATCGGTAGCCTACATTGTACGGTGATGTTGGCATGACATGCAAGCTAAGTTAATACTGTGTTAAATAAATGTTGATTTAAGCTTAACAATTTTGTGCAATTCTCACTAATATAAAATATATATATATATATATATATATATATATATATATATATATATATATCTTCTTCTTCTTCTTCGGCCGCTCCCGCGAGGGTCGCCACAGCGGGCCATCCGTATGATCCGCATAGTGATTTGGCACATGTTTTACGCCGGATGCCCTTCCTGACGCAACCCTGGTCGCCACAGGGATATGATACACCTATTTTAACCGGGTATACACCGGCCCAGTATACTGGTACTCATTCGCCGACCTCGGAAGGATGACAGGCTGAGTCAACCCCCTGGTGTATTAATTCAGTGGCCCAACGGGGCTTGAACTCAGGACTCTTGGATCCCAAGCCGCTGCCCTAACCACTGCGCCAACACCAGGCTATATATATATATATATTATATATATATATATATATACTAATAATATATATATATATATATATATTGTTTAATCGGATGCATATAATCGCATTATATCGGTAGCCTACATTGTACGGTGATGTGGGCTAGAACAAGCAGCTAAGTTAATATGTGTTAAATAAATGTTGATTTAAGCTTAACAATTTTGTGCAATTCTCACTTTAAAAAAAAAATATATTGTTTAATCGGATGCATATAATCGGCATTATATCGGTAGCCTACATTGTACGGTGATGTTGGGCATGAACAGCAAGCTAAGTTAATACTGTGTTAAATAAATGTTGATTTAGGCTTAACAATTTTGTGCAATTTCACTTAAAAAAAAAATTATATGTTAATCGGACATATAATCGCATTATATCGGTAGCCTACATTGTACGGTGATGTTGGGCATGAACAAGCAAGCTAAGTTAATACTCTGTTAAATAAATGTTGATTTAGGCTTAACAATTTTGTGCAATTCTCACTTTAAAAAAATATATATATTGTTTAATCGGATGCATATAATCGGCATTATATCGGTAGCCTACATTGTACGGTGGTTGGGCATGAACAAGCAAGCTAAGTTAATATTGTGTTAAATAAATGTTGATTTAAGCTTAACAATTTTGTGCAATTCTCACTTTAAAAAAAAAATTTATATTGTTTAATCGAGATGCATATAATCGGCATTATATCGGTAGCCTACATTGTACGGTGATGTTGGGCATGAACAAGCAAACTAAGTTAATATTGTGTTAAATAAATGTTGATTTAAGCTTAACAATTTTGTGCAATTCTCACTTAAAAAAAATTATATTGTTTAATCGGATGCATATAATCGGCATTATATCGGTCATCGCCCCCCACCTGCTCTCTAAATATCGGTCTCTGCATCAGCTCTTGAAAAACCCATAATCGGTCGACCTCTAATTTGCAGTCACCGTTGTATTAAAGGAAGCAGTGACAATATCCTGTCTCTGTGCCTGCACGTGACAATTCTTTGTAGATCGGTTGACACTTGCTGGTGGAATATGAGCTACCGTTCACTCAGAGCTATGCTTTAAATGAAAGTAGTACAGGTGTAGAAAAAAAAAGAGAACAAGTGCAGAAGGGTTCCTCAGCAGAATGGACAAAGACTGGATCAGGGGCTGTAGGAGTAATGAAGAGGAGAGTTAAGACGGTTGTAATTTGAGGAAAGTAGCGAATGCATGGAATGGTCTACCTGGAAAGGTGGTGGCAGCAGAAACAGTAGATGGGTTTAAATTGGAATTAGATGGGTACCTGGAAGTTATGGAGATAAAGGGGTATGGGGATCTTGGCAGGAATTGTCGGTAACTTCAGCATAGATGGGTGATTGTGTGCATCTGTGCTGATTGTGATGTCTGCAAGAGGGTCTCATTGAGGGATAGTGTGTGGTTGGTGTCGTGTATTCTTCACCCGAAAACAGCATTCACCCACCAATAAAATGAAATTAAAATACTCTTTGTCACTAATAGTTTATTTTATTTCTAAAACGCTGGTGATATCCCTGAGCCTGCCACACTTTTCTCATACCCTTATCCTTTTCTCATCCCTTTTCCGCCATCCCCCCCATTGAAATGAAGTCATGAGCTTGACAGATTAATTTAATCTGGTGTTGGTGTAGCACAGGCATGATGGGTGGAATGGCCACCACCTCCTACGTTAAATTTCCTTGTTATAGCTTTGTGGCAGCCGGTGCCCTTCCCCCACAGCCAGATGAAATAATCTGTGAGCACGATATCTCAAAAAAGTACGGACAGATAGTAGTACAGGTGTAGAACTTTGTGGACAAGTTTGGTGTTTAATTATCTCGATTTTTGTGAAGATTCAGATCCAAGTACGAGAAGTTTTAAAGGGATTCTTCACCATTGAGAGATCGGGCCAAAAGCGATGTATGGCAGGATATCTTGAAAACGTTATGGACGGATTCGGACAAATCTTGGTGGGCAGATTGGGTGTGTAACAACAACGAATTAATTAGATTTTGGTGAAGATCTGGATTCGAATAAGAGAATTATAAAAAGAAATCTCCAAGTGATTTTTCCACCATTGTGAGAGATGAGGTCAAACATGATGCATCAAACAGTTGTGGACGGATATGGACGAAACTTGGTTGGCTAGTTGGGTAGGTGACAAGAACAAGCCGATTAGATTTTGGTTCAGGTCCGGATCCAGATCCTGCCTATCGGTGGGATACAAAACCGAAACTGTTCAACCTGGCGGAGGTATGTGCTCTACCAAGTGTCGTTATAGTTCCATGTGGATTTATCGCTAAGCCTTCAAATAACTCACCTTTTTTGACATTCACCTTTGCAGTTGTTATTAGCTCATAAAATGGTCTAACATCAAAAACACCAAACTTGATGATTACTAGTAGGTGCAACACACAAAAACTCAGGGCTATAAATATATAAACTTACGATTGTCAATAAAAGGACTTAACAAAAAGGGCAAACCTTGGGCTGTGCAGAAACTCCAGGTCAGCAACAGCAGGAAGATGGCCTGGGAGTCAAGTACCCGTGCCATAGACGATTGATGACAGATGACAAAGTCAACCCGAGGCTGCAGATTTTTGTGCTGGCTTTGCAGCGACGTGCGTTCCTCGGTGCCTTGCGAAGAAACCCTGGTAGCCAGGAAGCTCCTCTTTATCGATAAGAGATTGTATCAAGCACTGGAAGTACACTCACTCGATACGCGACGTTGCACCCATTACCCAACCGACTTCAGCTGGCAATGATCTGAATTGAATTAGCCGTTCCCCTTATATGCTGTGCAGGGTGTCACACGCGAAATGATCGTTGGCAGCGAAATGTCACGTGATGGGTGCCGGTGCATGGCACATCACCTTTACTGCTTACGTCACAGACGACGGGTAACATCTTCGGGGACCTCCATTTTGGTGAGCGAATCATAACTTTCATCAATTTGCTCCTAATGTTTAGGAAACTTTTGCCACCGTCGTGGATTAGTGCATCCACTTCCAGCCCCCCACGCTGCCTGATCATTGAGTGAAATAATTGCAAGTAAAGTCCCTCAAAACAACCTGGTGATTGATACTTATTTAAAAACAATTCAAAACCGCTACTCAGGCTTGTTCAAAGTGGACAAATATAGGTCGAAGGAGAAACGTATGCAATACATAGATAGGATTGATAACAATTGTTTTGAAGACCTTGATCGCGTAACTGCTCCTTGAAAGAAACGAACAATATAACAAGTCTCAAGATACCTGAAAGCGCAATCACTTAGAAAAACCGAACATATGCTATTTGCAAACCAACGACATGTCATATTCTCAGCAGTTCAGATTTTTAAAGTCTGAAAGTCAGTTCAGTCTGAAAATTTTTAAAGTTTATTTGTTTCAATTTTTTTCAAGTTTCAAAAAAAGTTTCAATTTTTAAAATTGAAAGTGTCGAATTGACTGGGGATTATATGAAAACGTTACACTACTGATTGCATCGTTCCTGGGACACAGTTATATGTATACGCCACTGACACGGTGTCCCCCGAGATCCGAGATGAGACAACATTTTGGAATTTAACTAGAACACCGGCACACAGTGGCCTACCGTTATCGGCAGGCATCATGGGACCTTAAAGGTCCACCAGCGAGCTTCAGCAGATGTGACAGCGGGCTCAACGTAACATCTCATCAGTTCTGATGGTATTTCTTAAAGGTTATTACCAAAAGTATTCAGCTCATTGTTTTAATATTATACTTAATAATTATGTATACTGTATATTAGGGAATGTAAACAGTGGAGAAGGAGCCTATAGGTAATTGATATGTAGAATAATTAATGGGTGTGTATTTATGGAATGCAACAGGATGGTGCAGAGGTAGCACTTTCTCTTTGAACTAATTAGTTTGGGTTGGATTCTCAACCTGACTATAAAACTGTTCGATTCGTACTTTGCAAGCAAGGTATCGAATCAATGCATGTGCGCAGTCCCTTGGAAGGATGTAAAGCTGGCTGTCTCATTTGCTAGCAAGAGTTGGTGGATGTTTAAGATCCCACAGTGTCCTTCGACAAAGAGGAGGCAATTTATTGTCGGCGCCCTAAGCAAATTCCAAATTCCTGCTCTGGCTGCTGCTGATAAGGCAATGGCAAACCACCCAGTGTGTTTCCTCTGCTACTGCTGCAAATCTAAGAAATTCCAAATTCCTGCTCTGGCTGCTGCTGGGAAGGCAATGGCAAACCACCCAGTGCATTTCCTCTGCTATTGCTGCAAATCCCACAAATTTCAAATTTCTACTCTGGCCGCTGTTGGGAAGGCAACGGCAAAAACTCTCGTGTGTAAGTTGCGATGAGAATTCTGCTGCAACACTGAAAGGGAGGATGTTGAATAATTGAATTGCAACTGCAGAGACAGCTTTGCACGCCAATGGATGAAGAGATGGTGAAGCAAATTGAATGTCCGCACAAACAAGTCAGGAGCTTCTCTGGAATCTGGCACATGATGAGCCTTGTGAAGATCATGAGACCGTGAGGTTATGGGAACGCACTAAAGACAGGAATGTTTGCCTCGCATTTCCGTCCTTGTGGAGGTTTTATGTCCTCTTCGTCACTAATACAAATTCCACAAAGGAGGACAAAAGTGGAATGGTTAAAAAATTTATATATTAAAAGATTTATAAAACAAGAAACTGGACAATTGCTTAGCTATTGTAGTACAACATCCTGTTTCAATAAAAATTTACATCTTTAAAACTCAATATCAACAAGCACCATGCTCTGGCTGTGGCTGGGAAGGCAGCAGCCAGAGCTGTTTGAGAGTTGCCTCCTTTACACTTCAACAGTTATTTCTTCAAACTTCTACAAACACTCCACTTGTTACAACAGTACTTGATTACTCTTGTAGTGTAGCCACATATTGAGACTACAAATTAGCAACCCGACTACAATGTTAATTGCACTACATAAACATAAACTTCTTACAAACTGTAGGCCTATGCACAACTCCAATAACAGCATTCTATAATTATCTGCATTTGTGATTGGTTAGTCTCACTTAATTAAAAAAAAACCAGTAGGAAAGACAATTGAAGTTGCAAGAACTCCCTAAAATTGTATAGCAGCTTCTTATACGTTTGCTGAAATTAAATAGAGGAGTTTCTAATACTTTTAGCTAGACAATAGTCAGGAGGCAGTGATGTAGGGATTGTTATGTGATGGCAATATTGTTAGCGACTCTCTAAACCAACATCATCCATATCTTGTTTAAAATATTTCTTAGACTGTAGTTTGACATCCCTACATTGGTTAGTTTTTGTATTTAGCATAATTTTTTTTATTTGTTGCTTCATCCTGGGTTACCTTGCTGGGGTATTCGCCATGTTTTTTGGCCTGCTCAACCATGCCCTAACTTGGAACAAGCTACAACGATTTTTAAAAAAAACCTTTTGAACCCTGAGCTCCTTGGACTTTCAGCTCCCCCACCCTGGACTCCCTGGAGAAAAATAACTGAAAATTTGAAATTTGTTTTATTTTTGTTTTCTGCCTGTGAAAATGTTTTTCTAGCCGTGTAATTACAAATAAATGGTAGTTTGAATCAAAGACTATCTTGCTTTCTTCTTTTTTGAGTTTATCACCAATGCTCTACTTAGTGGTACCAGTCAAAGCAGCAGTTATTGCCTGGCTTTCCGATACGTAATAATTCTTCACAGTTCGTGCACCAGTGTGTTGTCTTGCAACGTTTTGCCAAGTCCTTATCCTTTGCCCTAGGGTTCCTTTGCTTAGCCATAAGGTACTTCGCTCTGCACGCAACACAACGATTATATTGGTAGTCGCATGTGGAGCCTTTTGTACACCATGGTGAGCATCCCGTTTCAGTCATCGCTTGTCCTGAAACTCTGCTGATGGTCGATAATTATTAGCAAATGTTGCTCCAGTAGATGGAACATCCCCTACAAGTTCCTGTCACAGTTTCTCTTCCCATTTTCACGATCACAAAATAGAAAAGATTCCCCAATGGATCAGCTTGTCCTTTATGTACTGTTTGAACGACGTTTGGTTTGAGTGGGGATCATTCCCTCATCAAGTGAGAGTTCACAATCTGGAACAAAGTAATGCTTGAACTTCTCAATCAAGCAATTTAACACTGGGCGGGTCTTGTATATTTTATCAGTCTTGTCAAGCTGGGGATCTTCCTCATTCACACAATGTAGGAGAGACCGGATTGTAAAGAACCAGGCTCTTGCCATGACCTTTGGAGAACCGGGTGTGTAAGTTAGTGTCACGTGCTTCGACCGCCAGTACTGCTCGTACCTATCTTTATGTATCAATATTTCCATGGTGACTCGGAGACCCAAAAATGCCTTCAACTCTGCCAAAGTAAGAGGCTATTGTTGGAAAGATTTTGCTGCATCATTGTTTGG
>CM068952.1:147465187-147477644 GCA_035128595.1 Eptatretus atami
AACTTTATCATAATCACAAAATCCAAATATACCTTTGAGGGGAACTGCCACAGTAAAACTATTTTTTGCTTTTGTATTATCGTTATATATTGCCTTTCTTTGACTATAACCAGGGTCTGCGTTTGTTCCTGTTGCCATATCAGGAATAAAACCTTTGACAGCACCCCTACCCATTCTATCAATGAACGAATATTGTGTAAATTTCATCATCTCAGATATAGCAGAGATATACTTAACCGCTTCAACCTCTTGTGTTCCAATATACAAACGAACACTATCAAACATTTTCCAGAAAATTTTTTATTTGCGAGTGTTGCGTTTGTGTTATTTGCAGCCTTCGTGAATGTAAATTTTCACCACAAGAAACATCCAGCTAGATCCAAGTGAGTTTGTTGATTATTTATTTCAAAACTTTTTTTTCCATTTGTATTCCAGTCTGTTCCTGTTATAGCAATTACCTTGAGTAGTCTACTTTTTTAGTGGAGTTTGAGATAATAATAGTATCTTCCAAATCATAGATACTATCAATTGCTTCCATACTTGAATTTATTTAGTAAAAAAAATTAAAACTTTTGAAACCCTGGCCCTATTATTTGGATTATCTTCTTTCTTTCTTGGGGAGACAATTGAGTTTTGCCTTTCTTAATTTCTTTGATTGCTTGTAATTTATGGGATTCCTTTTGATTTGACCATGTTTTATACTTTTTATAGCACCTGCAATGTTTCCCATGGCAAAAGCAGTTGAGCCGATGAGGTCTTTATGTTTAAGAATTGTTGAACCTTTACCCATTGGAGTATCCATTATTCCATCTCCTTTATTTCTAAATCAATGTCCTACATGCTGTTGTCTCTTAGGTTGAAAGTATCCTCAACCTAGATGCATACCTTCACCCTTATAGTGTAGCGAAAGGAACATCCTATCCCCATCTTTATTAATTATTTTATATTTTCCCAACTCGTCTTTCCTCACAATAACCATTGTATTCATTTATTGGAAAACTTCACAAAGGTGAATTATGATGGATATAATTTCTCCATTTAAAGAAATCATACGATTATCTTGATTGGTTATCCTAAAATTTACTCTGTATATGGTTTTTCCTGACACAGGTGGATAAAACAGATTTTTGGGTTCCATGTTGAATTTATAACCAATTGGAGTGGAGTATGCGCTGAATGAAAATATTGTATTTGTTCTTAATTCCATCATTATAAGCACCATCAATCAAATCACAGTGAATTAATGCCGAATTTATACCCGAGGATATTGGAATGACATACTATCATAGATACTATCAATGACATTCTATCATAGAAAGCACTTTGTAATTATTTTTAAGTTTAATAGTTGATTTTGAAGTGTATTTTTGAATATCTATAACAATATTTTTTGGTTCATCACCCTGTTCTTTCATAAGGCGAGCAATTTTCAGAAGATATTTGGGAAATCACGTATGCTCCTGGTGAAACTGTTATAGTTTTGTATCTGCTTCCTGGATTATAACGAAACTTATAATTTTTCTTTGTGATATTAAGCAGGGTATTATAAATTTCCATCACCAATAAAGATGTTTCATATGCTTTTGTGGGGTCAAGTTGTAATGGGTATGGGACTGAAGCCGTGTGATCACTCGTCATGAAAATAAAACGAAGGATTGTGCTTCTCATCTTATTTAATATGGGTTAAAATATCTTTGTATTGACATTTATTCATTACTTTCATCTTCATTAACTGGTCTGAAATGGCTGATGCTTCATTAAATCAATTGTTGTTTCCAGCCTTCTTACTTCTGAACAGCAATAACAGTCTATTCACCAATTGTGATGGTTAATTTGGAAGAAAGCTAACATGTTGTGAAGATATACCTGAACCAAGCTTACTTTAAGCATATATAATATGTTTCTCCTTCTCATTATTCTTACTTTTACCAGCAACAGAAATTCCAAAATCAAGTGAGTTTAGTCATTCAATATATACTCTATCATCCTCAGTTTATGTGTTCAACGGTTCAACAAAATATCTTTCACCTTGGAGTCCATCTTTTGTTGGAAGAAACATTTATCTGGAAGTTAGTTTAACGCTTGGTCGAGCAGAACTCCAGAACATCAATTCATCATGAAATATCAATATCTTTGCATTAACTAGACAGAACTGTGCTGATTCTTCTGTTGATATGAAACCAGCTATTGTTTTTGAATCTGTTGAATAATTAATCATTGTTCTGAATAGCCTTCACAACATAATCAAAAGGTCGACTTTTCCAGCTCTTGCAATAATCATTCATCATCATATTCTAGTTCTCCTATATCTTCTAGTTCTTGTTCTGTCATTTGACAAAAATCTTTTCGCATTTGAAGTTTTTTTTAGGAGTGTGTTCTATCGTTGTAGAAACAGGAGCTTTTATCATCTTTTGCTGAGGAGTTTTTAAAAGCGATAAAAAAATTTTTTTATTGCATTTTCATTCATACGCTTCTTCGCCCATTAGTTTTTGTCTCTATTTCTTCTTTATGTCTTCCTGTTGCTTTACGACTTTTAAAATTATCTTCTGATGTTCAGTAAACCTTCTAGCTCTTTCATTTGCTTCCATTTTCTGTATTTATTTTTTCAAAAATATCCTTTAGTATCTCATCTTGTTTGACAACAATATATTTATATTTTCAAGTTGTGTGTTTCATATAATCATCAAATTCCCTTTCACTACATTATGTTGAACAATTGTCTCTCCAAATTTTTTGTGTATCTATTGAATTTAGCTTGAATAAAATATAAAATATTAGCATTATTTCTTATCTTGCGACGAAGGAGTTGAAAGTATGATTGGCTAAGATAAATGCAATTAAAAGGAGAATGTCTCCATCTTGTGTAGAAGCTCTCCATAACCGTTTGGCTTCTCTCATTTACACAATCATCAAATATAATAAGGTTCTTTTTTGATTTATCCAAATATTGAAGTGGAAGGTTTATCATCCATATTATCACAAAGATTACAAGATAGTGAAGGAGAGCTTTTCTTTTTACATTTTTGAGTATTCCAAAATAATTGTATTATATCTTCAATGATATAATCATTTAGTTTGTTTTGAAGTTTAAATAAATGTATAATGTCTTTTTGAAGACCTCCATTAAAACCTTGTGAGAGCAATTGATACTCGGGTTGATACTACGGCACCCTCTGTGAAGCGACGCCTTGCATGCGAAACAATAATAATCCATCAGTTTTGTCTTCAGGTCAGGAATCAAACCCAGACGAGACAGCTCAAAGGAAAGTGTGTAACTTCTGCACCATCCTTTTGGACTAGTCTGTTAACATCATGCTTTTAAAACATTTACAAACCTTCAATGTGTCTACATCACCCTGTATAAAACAGTATCGCTGCCCTCAGTTGGATTTGAACCCTCAACCTCCTCAGTCAGATGCCAGTTCCATTGATCTTTACACTACGTATTCTTGAACGCAAATGAACAACATTTATTACAACAGGTTTAACAAAAAAAATTTCGTCAAAATCAAACGATATTGAAAGTTATGAATCTTAAGGGAATTAAAAAAACAAAACAAAGGTGGTGCAATAATGTTTCCCACTCTTTAAGTGAACTGTGAGGCACACACAAAACATCTTAAACCCATACTGTACATAATTTGGAGGAGGTTGTATCAGACTGGAAAAAATGTGATATGGAAAAAGGGTGATTCAAGCAGCTGTAATTCCCTACAGGTAAATCGACACCAGCAGGTAGTGCCTGTTTTTTTCTGCTCAGGGGACAGCAGGACGTGAACACATGAGCACATGCTTAGAGGAAAATAGAACGAAAATAATGACAATTGTGCACTGTCATTGCCACCTCCCACCTGCCCACACCTGTACGATTCCACGAGATGCGATATCACAGCCATAGAAGTAGTTCAAGATCTCAAGGAAACCTGTACTGTGCTTGAGGCGAGGTTGGGATGCAAGCATTTTGCTTCCTTTGCTTGTTGCTCACGACATTTCAGGGTGAGTTCTATTTACTGTTGATACTTTAAAAATGATTATAACCTTAACCTCAATGTAGACCTCCAAGTTCTTGCCTGGGCCATACATTTTTGTTTGTCTATAGGTTCTTTTATTGTAATATGTCTAAGAAATAGGATGAATTTCTGACAAGTGTTGCAGAGAAAAGCAAGATCTAACTTAAATAAGGCAATTCTCTGTCTGTACAGTTCTGAGCAAAAGTTCAGGTTATTCGAATGATGTTCATACTTTTGGGTAAATTCATGAAATTAACAGTGAAAACAGTCATATATGTTTGTTATTGTAAATTAACAGCCTTTATAAATGCAGGTGAAACAAACTGCTTCAGTAAATAACAGGAGGTATCATTTTATAGTATCAGTCAATATTTTGCGTGTCTGCCTTTGCCTTCTTGAGTAACATCACTCTTTTACCCGTGCTTCCTGTATACGACTGAAGACACTCTTACATGAATATTGTGCCAAATATCCTGTAGTACATTTCACAATTCTGTGAGGTTAGTTGGGTTCCTCTTGTTTTTCTCTTTTTCCAGGTAATCTAATATGGCCTTGATGGGACTTGTATCCAGACTCTGGGGTGGCCATTCTAATATTTGGAGCACACAAACTGTAACCTTGTTCTCCAAATACTGTTTTACTATATTGGAAGTGTGTTTTGGTTAATTTTCTTGTTGGAAAATGAATCCTCTTACAATTAAACGATTTCCATTTCGATGTTACAAAAAAGCGATGACGGTGGGCCTACGTTGGCCCTCTGGACAAAATCACATCGGTCTATCGGGGCTGATATCGGTCCAAAGTTAGCCCAAAGTCAGCTTGTTAGCTGGGTTATCACATATTTAGCACATTCCTATATTATAAGGGCTGCTTCTCACCATGAATGCTTTATACCCCCACTAGACACGTCGTGGTAACAGCTTGTGAGGGAATCACTGAAAACAGAAAATGGTGGGGGGAGGGGGGGGGGGGGGGGGGGGGAGATTGGGGAAGATGCGAGAAGTTGGAGAGCAAAGTTGTTTTGTGAATGTATCTAGTCCTTCACCACATTCGACTTGCTAATAAATAAGAATTACAACCTATGGCGAGGAAATGCTTCACTATTCCATTTATTGAATACATTGCATGCTCAGAGGCCATCCAATTATGACGTATGCAAATATGGCTGAAATACGTAGGTATTTCCAGGAAATATCGCTAGCTTAAGGTTGTTAATGTCGAGTACTTCCAGCAAGGCAGTTAGTTGATAAATGATGAATAAAACTTAAAAGGTAAATCAAGGTAAAGTTTGAGGGCTCCCCAAGATGAAGGGTCGCCGGCCTGTGCTCCTCGGGCATCATCTTTGTTAATCCGGGTGTGACATGCAAGGACCCCAAAAGTATACAGAAAATATGGTGGGGCTGGCCGCAAAACTGTGGGAGTAGTACTGTGTAAAATCAATGTACTTTTAATGATGATGATGAAGCTGATAATAATGACTCGGGTTTACCGAACGAGCAAATGTTTTCACGTGCAGCAAATGGCGAAATTGCGAATGCCGAACCCATGGATGAGTTTATATGCAGAGACGGAGCATCTTCAACAGGTGGAAATTAAAAATCATAATTGCATTGAGAAATTTATGAAACCTCCCACCTACCTTAGAATGGAGGAAAAGTGGCGACATTCAGGTGGAAACTCAAAATCACAATTGCATTGAGATACAGTATTACTGAACTCGCGAATGTTTCCACATGCAGTAAATGTTGAAACTGCTAATGCCGAACCTGTGAATGTGCTTACATGGAGAGCGAGAGAGAGAGAGAGAGAGAGAGAGAGAGAGAGAGAGAGAGAGAGACAGACAGAGAGACAGAGAGACACACAGACACAGACTTCCTATGGGTGGAAACTCAAAATCATAATTGTATTGAGAAATTTATGAAACCTCCCACCCAACTAAGGACACTGGATGGGACCCCAAACGGTTCCCCAGAAAGTTTGGTGGGGCTTGCCCCAAAATTGAGGGAGTAGTTCAGGGATGGACAGACAGACACTCTTGCTTTATTATATGCTGTAGATGAGAACTAAATAACCCACTAATGGTGCCACAATACTAGACTCAGACGATAAACAAAGGGGATCACAGGCAAGGGCTTAAACAAGTCATGAGATGGTGGCATGCAGGTTGCCAGTGCGTAGGGCAAAGTTCAGCTCATGGCGTCGAATGCCGATGAGTAGCGATGAGGTCAGGAGATGAGAAGACGGTGATGGAGGTGGCATCCGTATCATTTCAAAAGCCGTCCTTTCCATCTGGGCAACGAATCAGAGATAGATATGTTATCTCTCAAACGTCCAAAGGTCAACTCTGTACTACCCGTGCATGAAGGGTCATGGCCTTCAACACCTCTGGGACTACCTTTGTGGGCAACAGGTCCCGTCAGTAGCCACCTGCAGTCTGTGAGTGGTGCCATCTTTAAGGCCACTCAGCCTTGGGGCCGGCCCTGAACAAAAGTGTTCCATCCCTCTCCAGGGCTCTACAGCCCACTATGCCCCCATGGCTTGCAGTCCTCGGGCCAAACGGCCCATGTAATATCCTTTAAAAAGCGTGATGTGCTTTTTAGTGTCTGTGCCCACAAGTCGTCCACCTGGTCTCACCTGTTACCGGAGGTTTTACACAGTAATCTTACCCTATTCTGCTCAAAAAAGGATGCTCACTGCCTTCTCGGTGCATTTTTGACAAGCTGACTTACCTTTGACATTTTCCCCGATAAAATAATTAATCTAACTTACTCAATCACACGGTTCATATAGTCTTTAGACACTTATTGAACCCCATCTCCTTTCCACATAAGAATACAAATGGTACCGTTGAAAAGCTAATAATCGATTTACTTGGAACAAAAATTAGTGTCTGTTTAATCACAAAGTTGTCTGTTTTGAAAGCCTGTTTTTATTGGATTGAAGAAGAAAATGCGCGAATGGGAGCTTAATGCAGCGGTTCCAATGGGAACATTTGATATTCTACGACAGCAGAAATCATTTAGAAGGACACGGAAGAGGCACACAAAATCATATAGCATAGAAATATTTCTCGAAGCAATACAAAAATATACAAATAGCCCCAAGTGGGCTGACGGTCATCTCTTGAGGTTGTCGTAAAGACCTCTGCTCAATCCAAAATCTGGGAATTGTCATGGACGTTAGACTGGAGTCAATTTAATGATTACAGAAATTGAATTTAGAAATTCAAAAAAGAGAAAGTTTGAACAGAGATGTGAACCCATTCCGACTCGATCTACTGGTACCAAAAGTTACCAGGCGAGATTTTGGGGGAACACCCGAACCCTAACCCCAACCCTTGATCTGAAAGAAAAAAAAAACATCTAATAATGAGCAATCATGCAGACCATCGAGTAGAAGGGCTTTATCAGGTTTCAGAGCAACCAGTTGGTAAATAAGGGACGAGTATGGTTCTGAAATTTCAGGGGGTAACCCCCCCCTGGGAACCCCCATGATCCGAAATCAAAAACTCGAAGCCCAAGCGATTGTCCGGGATACTATCTTGTATTCATGTGTCAATTTACAGAACAATCAGCCCGGTGATAAGAGAGGAGCCACAAAAAATAGCAAATAGTTAACAGACGACTCGACGACCAGACGGATGGACATCTGGACATCACGACCCATTTTTTAAGGTCATCTCTTTGAGATCGAGATGAGATGACCTAAAAAGTACACAGAAGGAGCACACAAACAACACCAACCACAGCCATGTGATGACAGCATAAACAACAATAATCACATGAAATAAAATATCCTTTTTTCATGTGTTTCACTTCATGTATATATGTACTGTATGTATGTATGTATGTATGTATGTACTTTATATAATCGAAAACGGCTTGGCCAATCTCCATCAACTTTTGCATACTTGCCCGGTGTACTCAGGGTCAGGTAATAATAAGTATTCCTTTTATGCCGTGAGGTGCATAGGGCCACCGAGGCAGTTTCATTTGGCTAAGGAGTACAATCCTGGATGGGTCGCCACTCCAACACAGGATACTCAAATGGCTTATTACACCAATGGTCTGGTACTCATTTTGTCGACCTCAGAAGGACGACAGGCTGAGTCAACCCACCTGGTGTTAGTTTTTAACAGCACGGCAGGGGCTCAAACTCAGTACCCTAAGATCGTCAGCCACCTTAACCGTTAAGCCAACACCAGTGACCAGGCTTATTCTCAGGGTCAGGTCATGGGCACAAAATATCACCCCACACCCCCTGTCTGAGATGGTGGGGAGGTGACTTGCTTTTCACCTGTACATGTGGAATAGTGCAAGTGGTTAATCACTGATCCCTGCCTGAGGGAGGGGGCATTGACATCTTATTTCACTCCCGGAGGGAGCGGGTATTACTCGAATTACTAACAGATTACATATTTAGGCCAATAAATGTTATGCGGTAAATCACAAGCATTGTTTCAGTTTTATTGCTGAAAACTTGCTTTACTTGCTCCTCTTTATTTTAATTGTCACTTTTTCACTTTTAACTATCAGTCCTTGATGTCATCCTCACACCATCGCAGTATGGTTTCCTGAATGAGATGATAAAGGGATTACCTTGACAAGAGAAGACAGCACAGGAAAAAAAAATCTACTGATCACATCAACGAAGGTCAAAAGGCTTTTACCTGAGCACATTGAAATGACTAGTCCTGTGCTGGCAAAACTGGGCATAGAATCCCCATAGATGTTGGTCCTTTCCAGATGTCTCCGGGAGCGTCACCACACTCTTCTCATTTCCTGATTCCAAAGAAATAGGTTTTTAAAAACATGAAAAACTTTTTGAACTCTCATTGTGTGTATTTCAATTGTTAACATGTACATAATGCCAGAAACCATTCTCATAATAAAGTACTGGTACACAGAGAGATTATATGTGAAACATTAATCTGGTATTTTAATGAAAGGAACTAGTAAAAAAATGGAGACCATTTCTCTGGAAAGTCAGTCATTGCTACATTAAAAGCCGTTTTAAAGAATGATGTTTACCATCTTGTAGTCCTGAAAAATTGGGACTGCAGACGCCGAACCTGTTCCTTTTAAACTACTGTATTAAGTATTCCCTGCACTCTGGACTAATCCTCCTTAATGTACTTGTTTTGCAAACCTCACTGATGCCCATCTAGCTAAGAGTTATGGAGAAAGTGAGGAAAATCCTGCGGAGGAAACCCAAGCAGCCCACAACTGTGAAAATGAATACGGCAACGACTCAAGCGCTTGCATTCCCGAGAGCCAAAGTGGTCATCTGAAACCTGGTAATCATAGACAATATTTCGCTTTGTGCTTTCAGAGTTATCAGCTTTCATATTTTGTTTATCTCTGTTTTTTTCTTTCAAAGATGCACTTGAAGCAGCAAAACAAGGACATTGGCAACAACAGTACAATATATTTTGTGTGCAGTTGTTCACAACGAGTCGTGCAGAAAATAATGGGAACAGTTTGGTGAAGGAGTACGTAAAGCCTTGCATTGCCCTTTCTGGTTTAGGTTTGAGTCCCATGGCTGCTCAGTAGAGATTTCCAGACAATGTGATGAAGTCACAATCAGCTTGTCCAGGATTTGTGTTTAGCCACAACAATGTTCAAGACTTGGCTTGAACACCCCGTTACTCTTTCAAAGTGTTGTCCTCTCCCACCACCACCACCATGCATGAATTGACGGTGCTCTGTTTTATGTCATCCTGGTGCTTTGCAGGCAGGGTGTTCCATCAATTAGTAGATCATAGTTCGGACGGGATGTTAAGATGTCTGTTCTGTCTGCTGGCAATCACTTGTAGACATAAAAATCCCATGCATAGCATATTTCGGCAAGAGCCGGCCAATGCGTGCCACACACCCTGGCCATTTAGCCATAGACAGAGCCACATCCACCTTGGTACACCTAAGATGCATCAAGGTCCATAGCAAGTTTGATTACTGCTCTCTCTAATGGGCAAATACTCCTGTTTTGCATTTGTCCGGCCGAGATGATGTTGTAGAATCCAAAGCTTTCAAAATAATTTGCATCTCTAACAAAAAACATGAATTGCAAGGCTGGCTGCTCTTTCATCGCAGACAGGTTGGTGGCTTTTGTCTTCTTCATTTTAATGTCATTTGTGCTACGGTCTTGCTCCCTGTGTGCTCTCAGTTCTCTGCCCCTGCCCACCCAAGACACTGGAGTAATTATTCCATTAACACCCTCCTTATTCGATTTCCAAAGTCCCGGGTTACTACTCATCTCCATGAGGCTTTGTTCCTGTTTGTCTCATGTTAAATCGCCTTCCCGAGTCCATTCAATCCTGGATGTTTCACCAATATAACATCATACAATTGGCTTGGGGGCCAAATCCTGGATGGGTCACCACAACAACATGGTTTAATTGGCTAGGGGGCCCAATCCTAGATGGGTCACCACAACAACATGGTTTAATTGGCTTGGGGGCCCAATGCTGATGGTTCACCATGATAACATGGTATAATTGGCTTGGGGGCCCAATGCTGGATGGTTCACAACTATAACATGGTTTATTTGGCTTGGGGGCCCAATCCTGGGTGGGTCACCACAAGAACATGGTTTAATTGGCTAGGGGGCACAATCCTGGATGAGTCACCACTATAACATGGTTTATTCAGCTAGGGGGCCAATCCTGGATGGTCACCACTAATACACAGGATACTCAAATTGCTTCTTTTTCACAGCAAACTGGTACTCATTTACTGACCTTGGAAGGATGACAGGCTGACTCAACTCACCTGGTGTTATTTTGTCATGGCACTGGGGCTTGAACTCATGACTTTAAGATTTTAACCCAACTACCTTAACCATTAAGCTTTCACTGAAGCTTTTTGTCTAAATGGCTTATTTTTTTTTATGCACTGCTAACCTTGTTGGAATCTGAACAGCAAAATACTATATTTTTGAAGTGCATATTATTTTTAAAACTTAATTTAACAACTCTGTAAAGCTCATGAATGTACTAGTTATAGATCATGTTGTTTCAATTATTTTTGATACCTTTTCCAGTATTTGTTAAATGCATCATGACTCTCAAGGAATAATGAATTAAATTACTCATCTCACGAATCCCACAGATTTTTAATTTTTTTTGGTATACCTTGTCGAGGCTCGTATAAGAGCTAACACACAAGGCACGTCAAGGGGGGGCGTGAGACAGGAGGGGAGGGAGTGGGAAGGACAAAATAGTGGGGAACAGAGACATTTGGAGATCTGTGGAAGGGAGAGGGATGGGACGGGGAACATGGGGAATAGAAGATGGACATTACAGGGACTTTCAGGAAGGAAAGCAGAGAATTTGAAGGAGGTGGGCTTGGGTGGATTATCGGGGGTAGAAAAGATCGAGGATTTGGATGGGGGATGATAAGAGGTGGTGGTGAACAGCTGTTTTGAAGGCCTGGAGGGAAGAATGGGAATGAATAGAGTGAGGGAGTTTATTCCAAAGGCGGGAAAAAAGAGAAATGAAAGAGTGAAGGTGAGCAGTGGTTCGTGATTTTGGTAGTTTTACCAGAAGGGGGTTGTTGGCGGACCTTGAGCGCCCTGCGGAAATGTGGTGGGGACAAATCGCAGAGCGAGCAGGGGGGCGAGGCTGGAGAGGAGACGGTAGAAGACAGAAAGACCACTGACCAACCTGCGGTGATCGAGTGAGAGGCCCAAAGACTCAGCCTCATTGCGGGAGAATTGCCAATTTAATACTGAAATGCCTGGTTTCTCACAGCGTAAAGCCGAGAAGGTGGAGGCAGGAGCACCAGCACAGAGGGGAGAGCAGTACTCCATCAGGCTGCGGACAAAAGCTTTGTAAGTGGTCAGGAGCTCAGGTGGCCGAGGAAGGACTTTGCACGACGGAGGATTCCCAGTCGGCGACTGGCTTTGGAGGCGAGGTTTGAAATGTGGCTTTCCAGGAAAGGTATGGCAGATAGTGAGACCCAGAAGCTTGAAAGAAAGGACTTCTTCCAGAGGATTGTTGAGAAATGGATGGGGGGGTTCTAAACGGTCCTTCGGAAGAGACATAGTGAGAGTGTGAGATTTGTCTGGATTGAAAGACATGTTCCACGTGTTGGACCAGTTTGTGATTTTCTCAAGATCAGCAGTGAGCGAAGAAGCTGCTGCTTGCCAGTCTCAGGGATGACCGATGGTACAGCAGAGGGTGGAGTCATCAGCAAAGAGATATAGAGGATTTTCGCAGAGAGTCGGAGAGATCATTGATGAAAACCAGAAAAGAACAGGCCCAGAACGCTCCCTTGTGGAACTCCAGCCTGGACAGGAAGAGGGATGAAAGAACTCCATTTAGGGCCACACGGTGACTGCGACAGAGAGGAAGTCTGCGAGCCATGAGTGGAGATGGCCTTGGATACCATAGGAAGAGAGTTTGGTGAGCAATGCAGGGTGCCAGACCGTGTCAAAAGCACGTGATA
>CM068952.1:147485212-147495343 GCA_035128595.1 Eptatretus atami
ATATATATATATATATGTATAGTAGAGGGTAGACTCGAAATGTCTCTCCTTCCTAAATGAGTTCAAAATATATATATTGGGTCAGAGTCCATCGCATCCTAAATGTGACAAAAGTGCGACGGGTATAATATGTTTTGAAAGTCGAGAATCCCCCCTGGTCGAGAGGCTGGATCAGGGAGGTGATGTTGGGCGGTAGGAGGAAAGTATTCACACCCCACCACTTTTGTCACATTAACAACAAAATGTGACAAAAGTGGTGGGGTGTGAATACATTCTGAAGGAACTGCATATATATATATATATATATAATATATATATATATAAAATATTATATATATATATATATTATAATATATATATTGTTGTGGATTCTCCGTTCGTGCGACGGCCGCCTTTTCCGATTGCGGCCGCCACGCGCCCACCGAACGGCAATCCAGTCGCAGCTTCGGAATCAACGCCAAACCCAGCTATGGGTGTTGTTAACCCACACGCATAATCAGACAACTCTCGTTCATCGCTACAGGGTTGAATCGCCGGAATTGTCGATGTACCTAATTATTCGCAGACAGAGAAATGCCGATCTACACCTAACGAGCCTTGTCACGAAGAAAACGAGCCGCTTAAAAAGCTCATTCCGTTTGCGATTGCCCGCAGGCGTTTTATATACGCTAAGCCCCGTCAGACCGATGTACATATTTATCGGCGATTCTAATCAGCCAGCTATTATTCCGAACGCAATTAAGGCCAGTTCAATGGAGGAAGGGATGCAACAGCAGGTGAAATTCAACAATAGAAACATTTTATTTCCTCCAATGCACATATGCAAGCAAGGCAATGATGGGGTAGGGGACAAGACACGAGCAGAAAACCTACAACCGTTATCTATTACCATGCCATGCAGTGTAGTCAGTTACCACTTAAGGCTTGTCACACTCTTGACGTTTTAGCAGCTTATGGCAATATCAAAATGTATGTAAAAACGCTGGCGTACGCTGAACATTGATGGTTTTTTTTCCAGTTCTTGACATTATTCATAACGAGTTGACGTATGCATAAACGCTATTAGTAACGTACACAGAACGTTTTCGAAACATATAGAAACTTATATCAACGAATGCTGAGTGTGTGGCGGCGTTCACAACCTATGCCCAACGAATAGGTCTAACTTAATCCATAGCGCGTTAGCAGCGCTATCGCCGACGATCACGGGGCATAGCCTATTAAAAAAGGCTGCCTCGACATTCAAATATAACCGCCACTAGACATCGAAGTGTCAAGACCCTGTCACCCTTGATCTTTTTAGCCGCATATGCCCGACGCTATGAAAAATTTGCGAATACGCTGGCCACCACGTCGAATTACGTATGGTAGTTTGTATAGTTAGAGCCACACTGAAGCATGCTGAAGCACGCTGGCATTATGTCGTAGTACGCCGAGTACATCGACAAATTTTCAGCATGTTGAAAATTGTTCGACGATGCCGCGTATGCTCACATTCTGCATACGCTGGCATAAGTTGTAGGCATGTTACGCGCATCGTTTGACACACGTCGACACACGTTACTTTAAGTTACTCATAAGTCGAAAAGCACGTCGATGGATGTTAGTGCTCAGTGTTCCAGGACTCCCTGCGTTTTTTTTTTTGGTTGTTTTTCTTCGGTTATGACGTGATGTTGACACTTTCGATTTCTAGTGCGGTTATGCATTTAAATCGTTGGAGCGGCAGCCCTATTAATTATATATATTATAACCGCACTAGAAATCGAAGTTCAACATCACCGTCTTACCAAAAGAAAAAAAACAAAAAGAATTAAACCAGGAGTCTGGAACACTGACACTAACCTTACCTCGACGTCTGTTTCGACTTATGATTAACTACAAGTAACGAGCTGTTGTCGACGTGTGTCAAAACGATTCGCGTAATGCTGCCATAAACTTATGGCCAGCGTAGCGAACTTGTGAGTCATACGCTGGCATACGCCCCCCCCCCCCCCATCGAAAAATTTCAGCATGGAAAATTTGTCTAACAGCCCGTTGTACTTCGACGTATGCCAGCGTACTACGACGTGTGCCAGCGTCTTAAACGTATACAAAACTTACCCAACGTATTCGACGTGTCCAGCTTTTAGACAAATTTTTCATACGTCGCATGACGCTGGCTAAACGTCCGAAGGTGAAGTGCCTAGTAGGACAAGGCGCCCACAGACTTCATGCGCAAAAAACCCCAAGAAAGAAAGAAAAAGCACCGTGCTGTTAAAGCCGTTTATAATTGCTCGGAGCCGGGATGCTGCAGGGGCTCTGAGGAGGCCTGCAGGTTACCTTCATCGCCCTGGAGGCGACTCGATTGGTCTTTTGGCGCGGCGACCCTCGTATGTCCCTGTGTCAAAGCGGCAGCTGTGTGTAACGGCGGTGGTTCGTGTCCAGGTGCCTAGCAGTCCAGTCTTCATCGGCCATGGCCGGTACGACGTCGTTCAAGGAGCGAACGGGCCGCGTCTTTTTGAGTTGATGCGCTTAAAGAGCCCGTCACTCCTCGATGTTCGCGTGCGAGCGTATTGTAGCTGCTGGCGAGCTTCTCTCCGCTTGCCAACCGACCAACTCCGACCAACTCTCGACCAAATCTCGACCAACTGCTGGCACTCTCCACACCGACTCCTCGACTGGACTCCGTCACTCCACCGGGACTTTTCCAAACTTCCACTGCACGCGCTGTATCGTCTCTGGACTGTAAGGCCCAGGCCCACTCCAGTCTTCTCTGGCGTTCAGCCTGGCTTTCTTTTATCCGGTTCGGGGGGGGGCGCTTGGCTTTCACCTCACCCTTCACCCCCGCTGGCTCCGTCCTTTCGTCGTTTGATCCGTTCGCAAGTCATGCGCGTGTACGTTTTGAGATCCTCACAACGCGCCGGTTTGAAAAACCCTGCCACTGCCGTGAGAAGCCATCGTGTTCGGCTCTGTGGAGATGTGGTTTGGGATTGTTGCTGGTGAAAAAATGCGGGCGCCGTGTGAGAATGATGTGAAGGAATGTTGTTTGTTTGTTGAAAGTGCTGGTGTTGTGAGATGCATGTGTTTGTGGAGATGATGTGCAGATTGTTGTTTGTGAGATGTGGTGAGGAGATGTTGTTTGTTTTAAAATAAGATAGAAAAGTATAAACTGGCTAACTCAAAGATGCACAGCCGCGTACACGGATAATTCCCGTAGACATTGGTGGGGGAAATCTAACCTGGACACACACTATGCATCGTAGTAAGTGCGTGATCTCTGGGGAACTAATGCTGCATCAGTCATTTCCACAACCGTAACAATATATATATTGTTTATATATATAAATATATGAAATATATATATATTTAATATATATATAATATAAACATATTATAGCCTCCCATCATGCTCAGCCTTTTGGTGCAGTGCATCTATTTAGGGCACATGCTATGCCTGAGTGCAGTGCCCTATTACCCATACTACGTGGCTAGGCACCAACCTCAGAAGATAAACAGGCTGAGTCAACCTCCTGTGTGTTAATTCACCAGCAACGGGGCTCAAACTCAGGACCTGGGAATCCAAGAAACCACCTTAACCACTAAGCCAACGTCATTGCTTTGTAAGCCAGGTTGAGGTGCGACAAGGACGAATTATTTACATTTTGGTGGAATATCCAATCCAGATACTGGAATTTTAAAGTGATTCTTCAACACTGATAGATGCGGGCCAAAAACCATGTATATTCCACCATATTTTCAAAAAAGTTGTGGAGGTTTATGACACAACTTGGTGGTTGATCGGTAGTACAAAACAAGAGCTGAGTTAGATTTGGTTAAGCGTCCGTCCAGATGCAGAACCGGCCTATCAGTGGATAGAAAACATAATTACCTGTCAGCCTGGTGGAGGTATGTACCTTTGAACTGTCTATAAGACTGAAAGATTACGAGCGTGCTGAATTGTGCTGCCATCCGCCATCTTGGAGGGCCACTCGTTGCAGACAAATTTTGACTCACTGATGCACTTAACTCGATTTTGATTAATTTGAGTTGAAGATCAAAGTCGAGTGTGAACACTTTCTCACCCGTTTAACACAATGCCAAACGTGGGCTGCCATGATCATTGACTGCTGGCCTAGAAACATGTGGTGTGTGCAAGAGAGCAGGCTGTGCATGGCACACGACGGTACATGCAACGTGAATAGCCATAACCTTCCTGCTTATATACAGTTCAATGCTAGTGCCTCTACGAATGCTTGTTCTCGTTATTTCTTGTTGATTGCTTATTATATTCTGCCATGTACAATTTATGGGAAAAATAGCAGGAATTTTTCTGATGCCATTTTCCTGTTTGCTGATATGCTACAAACTCTCCTCCATGAGCCTTAGACACTGAATATGTTGAAAATCATATTCAGGAAAAAAAAAAAAAAATAGATTTGATTGGATCACATTTGTTTCGCTTATTAGTTTTGTGCTTTCCAACCTTCATTTTAACCTATCAGTTAAGAAGTCTATCTTAAAACCTTCATTTGCCTTAAGGGCTGCACTGCGAATATGCAAAACTAATGGAAGTTATATCCTCCAGGCAAACCCAACAACCTGACCCTGTCAATTGGACTCATTGAACCACATTTGTCAGTACTTTTGCACACGACTGCAGTGGATATGCACGAAGCGAGTGTCCGTGTTCATGTCAAAACAAGAAAGTTATGCAGAAGAGAGACATCGAGAATGGACTGAAATGTTCTGTTCAACGGACTGACACCTGAGCAACATATGGGATCACCGACTACCAATTAAATGTATTGGACTCCATTCTGCGATCACGTTTGACACATGTAAGTTTTACTTCCATTTTTCGACATTATGTGACGAATCAAAACCTTTTTCATTTCCAAATAATTTTTTTTAAGTTATGTTTTTCTGTTACAATTGCTTGCCAGTTCATACAGGGTGTCCCATAAAGCTTGTGCAACGTGAACTTTTATAACTTTTGATGTTACACATGATAAAAACAAACTATCAATGTTCATGAAAACAAAAATCATAAACTTTTTAAGCAACGCCAGTAAAATGTTTTATTACAACATAATGCCATTCACTGATACATTTTTCAGTCCGACTTTTTAATTCTGCTGCTGAGTGATGCCATGAATTGCATTTGTGATGATAGCTTTCTTCAAGAATGGCATTTGATGATAACAGTAAGTTTCACATGGCCCCCCATAATAGTCCAATGACAGGTCGAGGAAACAAGGTGGTCAAGCCAAGTGGTCCACATCTTACTGATCCACTTCGTCTGGGAAGACAACTTCCAAAATCTTGCACACCCACAAGCAATGCAACAAGTGAGCGCGAGAGTCAAGGTCAAAGGAAAGGAAGTGTCAAAGCACACTCCCCCCCTTCCTCCCTTGTCCTTACCCTCCCCCTCCCCTCCCATCCCCTGCACTCAACTCCCTCCCCTCCCTCTGTCATTAACAGTGTGACGCTCAAATATCGGGGGCCCTTCGCTAAAACCTTACAATCTTTCCCACACAGTTGTTGCCACTGACAAAAACAGACAAAATCTGCCAACAGAAACTTTCTCCCTCGAAGATGTCTCGACCAAAGTATCTCTCCCTGTTACTCCTTCCTCTGGTATTGACAGAACCTTGAGCCTCATCCTGGTGAGAGTTTTCTCTCTTCATCAAAGACTGTAGTCCTCACTCTCCGTGCACTGCATTCACTTCCCCGTCCACTCCCATCCTCATGTTTATATTGTGTACTGTACTGTCCACCAAACAGTGCATGACTCCATTTACCCTCACTACCGAAAAACATGACAACTTATACTCTCGTCGAACGCTCTCTTCCTCATATGTGGTGACTTCAATTGTCATCATGCCGGTTGCGAGGGGTCCTCTCTTCACCTGTATGGCACTTCAGAAAAAGCTTTTTCTGCGGCTTCATTGGAGCTGACTCAATCCGTCAATTTCCCAACCCGGAATCTCAATCATGTACTCATTTTCTGCTGGATCTGATTTTGACAAAATTTCCCTGAAAAATATCTGCTGTTCTTCCTCACGCCAAATGGTTCTTCTGACCACGTGCTTGTCAAACGTTGGACATCTCTCTGGCTGTTATACAGAGACCACCTCAGGTGCCATCGAGTCTGGCATTTCCACTGAAGCGACTGGCAGGGTCTCCAAGCAAGCCATCAAACTTCTGGACTGATCTCCCATCACTACTTCCTCCACATCAACTCATCCTGGAATTCTTCCGAAAGAAACTTGTATCCCTCGATGCACAGATTTATCCACTCTCCATCTCAGTTGTCCGACTTCTCTCCCGCCCTTGGTTCACTGACGCTTGTTGGTGAGCATTTTCCTTGAAACAACTTGCTATTGCTCATAGAAAGCAAACGCAACTGAGTCAGTTTCTTCCATAAAGTCAGAAACAAGTGTGGTGTTCTACCCTCAGGGAGCCAGAAAACAACATCTTCTAATCTCAAGTCTGACTCTCAAACCTCTCTCCCTCCTCCAAATCTGTGGCGTCTAAATCAAATCTGTTCCTGGTTTACGTTCCCCCTCCATTCCCCTCCCTTACCTCCAAATGCGCGCCACTGCTGATACCTGACATGAAAAGGCTGAATGCCTAAACTCGGTGGTACATTCGAAATTCTAGTGTTCGAAACCCCATTGCTTTCTGCTTACCACCTTACCCAGTCACACCCAAACTGTCCCTGGACTATTGAGTCCTTTTTCGCCTGACAAGTGGAAGAGCTTGCGTGTCAACACCTCGAGCTCAGATTCTGCAACTGCGTCCAGGACGGGCATCAGCCACGTGTCCTAAAAACCTGGTCCTCTGCTCTTGCTCACCCTCTCTCTGTTCCATCACCCGTCTCATTTAATCAAGGTCATCGCCTCTGCTTGAAATCAGCAAACATACTGCCTTGCATAAAAAGGTGCAAAAAACAGATCCCTTGCAACTACAGACCAATCAGCCTTCTCCCAATTATCAGTTAAGGTTTTGGATCCATCATCGCTCAGACATTAAATCCTCCTCTTCTCCAATGCCTTGATTTCCGATCATTTTCATTTTTTTGCTCCACCCCCAACCCCCCCCCCAAAGTCACTCTTCCCGGATATGCTGCTTCTGCTCTCCAACAATGGATGGATCCTCAATGCCAGACATGAAATTCAAGCCATATCCCTAGACAAGTATCGTTGCTTTTGACACCGGTCTGGCACCTGCCCTGCTCACAATGTTCCTTTTCCCTTTTTTTTTTCCTTGTATCCAAGGCCATCTGCACTCATGCGTCGCTGACTTTCTCTCCTGTCGCGTTCAACATCTGTGCCTAAATGAGTTCTCTCATCCCCGTCTTCCTGTCAAGGCTGGAGTTCCTCAGAGACGCGTTCTGGGCCTTGTTCTTTTTCTGGTTTTCACAATGCATCTCTCGACTCTCGGGAAATCCCTCTTTTCTTCGCTGTGACTCCACCCTCTGCCGTAGCATTTGTCATCCCTCATGGATGGCAAGCAGCAGCTTCTTTGCTCACTGCAGATCTGGGTAAATCACAAACATGCTCCAACACGTTGCAGCATGTCTTTCAATCCTGAGAAAATGCTCACACGTCTCACTATGTCTCTCCGAAAGAAACCTCTCTGATTTTGGAACCCCTGTCTCTCTCTCTCACGGTGTTTGGAACCCCCCCCCCCCATCTATTTTCTCAACATCCGCTTAAGAAGTCCTTTCTTTCAAGCTTCTTGGGTCTCACTATCGCCATTATCTTTCCAGGAAGCCTCATATCTAACTTAGCAACCTGGCCTCCAAAGCCAGTCGCCCGACTTGGAATCTCCATCGTGCAAATTTCTCCCGCCCAACCATGAGCTCCTGACCACATTACAAAGCTTTCGTCCTAGCCTGAATGTAGTATTTCTCTCCCCTCTGGGCTGGTGCTTCTGCCTCCCAACCTTCTCGCTTCATGCTGTTGGAAACCAAGGCATTTTTCGGATCATTGGCATATTCCGTGATAGGCTAGTCTTGGGCTCTCACCCTCTCTACCACAGGCAGTTGGTGATCTTTCTGGTCTTCTACATCTGCTCTCTTGTCTCCCCCCTGCTCTGTCTGCGATTTGGTCCCCCACAATGTTCCGCAGTGCCAACAAGGTGTGCCAATAACCCCCTCCGTAAAACTACCAAAATCACGAATCACTGTTCACCTCACTCTTTCATTCCTCTTTTTCCCACCTTGGAATAAACTCCCTCACTCTGTCAATTCCCAATTCTCCCTCCAGGCCTTCAAAAAGCCGTTCACCACCACCTTTATCATCCCCCATCCAATCTCGACCTTTTCTACCCACTTAATCCACCCCAAACCCATCTCCTTCGGGTTCCTGCTTTCCTTCCTGAAAGTCCCTGTAATGTCCATCTCGTCTATTCCCCATGTTCCCCGTTCCCATCCCTCTCCTTTCCACAGATCCTAATGTCTCTGTTCCCACTGTTTGTCCTTCCACTCCCGCCCCTTTGTCCCTCCCATGCCCCCCCCTTTTTTTCCTCGGGCGTGTGGCAATCGTGTGGTTAGCTATCATTACAAAGCCTCGACAAGGTATTACAAAAAAAAATAAAAGAAGTATCATAATCAATGAAACAAGAAAGAGCAATCAGAGATTGCAGAACCCTCCCAGGGACTTGTTTGTGTGGTGTTATTTCTGGTGGTTACATCATTAATTATAGATGAAAACTAGAACTGCCACTTTATAGTGCTTCTGATGACCGCGTACCAAGATGCGCCTGCTTTTTGACACTTGACGCCTGACCAATACATTTTCTTGTTATCAATTGAATTTCACAACAGGATTAAAGTATTCAATCAAATCAAATGGAGACCAAATAGTACAGTCCTCATCGGAGTAATCACAAGGACTAAAACAAGAAAAACAAAGATGATAGTCATCAGAGGAACCTGGATAGGATTCGGATTTCAGCTGCTACTCCTCCCCCTGAAATACATCCAGGTACACCCAAGTAAGTGGCCTTATTCAAAAAAAAAAAAAAAATCAAAAATAACTGATCAAACATTTTAAAATTGTTGGGGCTAACAGACCATGTGTCCTGGTCAGTGTTAAAATTTTAAACCTATATTCCCATGTTACTTAGATCATGAATGTTGAAGTTTCACGTTGGATCCGATGAAGCGGTTCAAGAGAATTTTTTTTAAAAAAGATTTTCTTTTCAATCCAATTTGGCCGCCAGGACCGTGTAACCATCAATTATTTGTGAACACTCTGCTATCCCACAAGGCATGGAGACTTTGTCTGTGAGTTTCCCCTCAATCTTCAGCCGTTATGGAGAAGAAATTTTTTGAGGTTGTAGGTTAATCCAATATGAGCTGCAAAACCAGTGACTTTGAGTGTGAAACTTTTGTTCCTCATGGATTATGCGATCACACCTGTAAAGTTTCGCCTCGATCTGTTCAACTATTTCAGAGAATAAGATTTTGAGGTAAAAAGAAAAGAAAAAGATATGGCTGTCGAACCACTGTGACGACGATATGATCAATTATTCTGTGGACCAATTTATCCCAAGATGACCGTCAAAAGTTCATACTGATGATTGTAGTATTATAATATATATATATATATAATTAATATATTATATTGTATATATGCAATTATGATGTCATAAGGAAGTCACCTATGACATCATATAAAAAATCACACATTCCCCATGTGGAGGGCAAGTTTAATTTTCCTTCTTGCAGTTTCAGAGATGTAGAGCGTCCAAATTTTTTCCTGTTTGTCCAACGTGGCTGCCATACCACATGACCTGATGACATCATAATTTTCATTACAACATTTCGTACATGAGTAGTCTTCTATGGTGTAAATTTAATTTCAAATCTTTGACGAGCCAGTGCAGAGAAAAATAACTCATGTTCTGTGCGGACAAACGAAACTCGAGCAGACAAACAAATGGACCCCAAATGCCAATACCTCTCTCGTGATGAGGGTAATTAAATAAAGATTGATAAAAATGAAATAAATAATTCTGGCAAGCTTACTCATTGATGCCAAGGTCTATGACGATCACTTCTCGTCGTTTTATGTTACTGCCGTAACAGCAGCTGCGAGGCTCGTATAAACGCCATCGCCCAACCCAACTCATCTCTTCTTG
>CM068952.1:147513822-147539264 GCA_035128595.1 Eptatretus atami
ATATATATATATATATATATGTATATATGCAATTATGATGTCATAAGGAAGTCACCTATGACATCATTAAAAAATCACACATTCCCCATGTGGAGGGCCAAGTTTAAATTTTTTCCTTCGTGCAGTTTCAGAGATGTAGAGGTCCAAATTTTTTCCTGTTTTTCCAACGTGGCTGCCATACCACATGACCTATGACATCATAATTATCATTACAACATTCTACATGAGTAGTCTCTCCTATGGTGAAAATTTAATTTCAATCTGACGAGCAGTTGCAGAGAAAAATACTCATGTTCTGTGCGGACAAACGAACTGACAGACAGACAAACAAATGGACCCAAATGCAATACCCTCTCCTCTGATGAGGGTAATAAAATAAAGATTGTAAAAATGAAATAAAAAATAATTCTGGAAGTTTACTGCCATTGATGCAGTGTCTATGACATCATCTTCTTCGTCGTTATGGTGTTTACTGCCGTAATCAGAGCTGCGAGGCTCTATAAACGCCATGCACCCAAACTCATCGGCTACAGCCAAATACAAAAAATAAAATCAAAAATGCTAGGGACTTTATATTATTCTCCCCTTTTCCTATATTAATTTTAAGACTGATTTGCAGAGTCGAGGGTGCTTCTGTTTGAATTGCCAAAGTGTAATGGGGGTACGCCCGACCAGGGGATCCCCAACTCTCGGACACTATGAAAGAGACGTGAACTGGATTCTCCATACAGAAGGCATTGAGTGAGAATGTGTTCCAGGTCTTCAGGAACTTTACACTGCTCCCAAAACCCCGTCCCCCCCCCAAAAACCCGTCGGGTGACACCCTATCCTATGTGAATTGGTGTATAGAGCACAATGTCCAAGTCTGAGCCTGTAGAGGATTCTCTGGTCCCTTTGGTAGAGTCGAGGAACCAAGACAGAGGACTCAACTGAAGGGTGTACCATCTACCCTTGGTGGAGGTCACCCACCATCTACCCATTAAAGCACCATCTACCCTTGGTGGAGGTCACCCATCGAGATTGCCATTTTTTGTTGATGTGGACCCTAATTAGATTGGAGAGTTCTAATGGGCTCAGAGGGATGGGGGTGACGAGATCAAACCTTGGTGCCCATTTGGCTGAATGGATTTCAAGCCTCATTGCCTCCATTTCCCATGTGAGCAGGGATCCAGCACAGGTCAACGACCGTGCTCCTCCAAATGGCCATGTTAAGCAGGTGAAGCACCTCAAGAACCAGGTCCTGCCTACATCCAGACTGTAGGGACTCCAATGCTTTCGGACCAGAGAGCGAATCAGAGAAAACAACTGCACTCAGGGGATTAAAGTCAATTATCCATTCGAGGGCCAGGACGATAGCAAAGAGTTCAGCCGAGAGCACTGAAAGATGGTCAGAAAGCCGAGAGGACTCAATCACCTTAACGGCTGGGATACAAAAAGCAGCCGCTGTTCTCGCTAGTACCGGATCTTTAGAACCATCTGTATAGACATGTAAGGATTGGCTCCAAACCGTGTTGATATATTCCATGGCCTGGTTACACGTTATGACCACTTTGTCCCTTTTGGTTTTCTCCCATAGATCCAGGTGGATGTGAGGCATTCCTTGAATCCAGGAGGTCCAAACTACCACTTTGTTCGGGGGATGAGCTGGTAAAGAATCCAAACCCATTTCTTTAGCTGCCCTCACACATGTAAGTCCGAAAGGAGGAGGGAAGGAGGATTTGCCAAGAGCTTGATACTCCCAACAAGCCCTTACATGAGCCTCGACTTGGTATACAATTTTTTTGAAAAAGGCCAAGAACAGTGCTTTATCTGTGTGGTTGTCCCCGGCGGAAATGCTCTTAGCCCAGTACCTCAAGTTGGACCCCTCCCAACAGAGAGATAAGGGCAACTCGCCAGCCTCCGCAAGCAGGGCACAGACTTGCGTGCTCTTAAAAGCACCCAGACACAACCGTATCACTTTGGCTGAATGGTTTCTAGCTTTTGGCAGTTTGTTTTGCACAAGTTCCCAAAAGGCTTGATTGCTGTAATCAAATTGGGAGTGGATGAGGGTTTTATACAGGAGAAGGAGACTTTCATGATGAACTCCCCAAAATGTACTGGCAAGACTTTGTAGAAGTTTTTTTTTTAATATGGGTGCTCCAGGTTAGGCCCTTGTCGAAGGTAATTCCTCGAAAGGATATATCGAGGGAAGTTTTAAGTGATCATACATCTATTCTATGATGATGCCTGTTAAGAGAGTGTATGCTGTTGGAAGGGATGTTATAAATCTGTATTTTTGAGGCTGTTGTGTTTTAAGATTTGCCTTACCCTAACGCTAACCACAAACTCTAACCCTTAACCCCGAACCCATTAACTGAAAGACTCCATTAGCTCATCATGGAAGGCAATGCAATGCAAAAAGGAGATGTGAGATGGAATTAGCAAGTGAAGCTTGATTTGTTTTTACCAGGGTTTTTATCTTACCCCATAACCTTAACCTTCTAAACCCTTAACTCTATCCCTATCCTTAACACCTTTTACCACTAACACTTAACCACTTAACTGCTAACCCTTCCTTTATACTATTTTGCTATTTTAAACCAGTCTTCTTAACCATTACATGATTTATCTGTTACAATCATCATGTCCTTTGTTCCCAGTACCTGTTCCTCCAGAAATACTCTTGGTTGAGCCACGCGATAATGAAATGGTTTTACACTGGGCACACAAAAAAAGCAAGGATGAAACTTCGTACAACGTCACAGCACAAGCAACAAATGGCACTGTTGTTCGCAGCTTCATGACAACAAAGAACCACGTGGTCATTTCCAATATTCATCCAGGACTACTACTCTTCATCCAACTGAGTACTGTGTCGAATCGTTCACGTAGCAAGTCCATCAATATCACCGCATCTTCATGCAAGTTCCCTGCAATTCTAATGACTTCATCTTTATTATTCTGCGGGAAAAAAATATAAATAGACTTATCTTATAACAAGGGAACATTTATTTTGACATGTGAATCAATTGAGTGATTCATTGAGAGGGAAATGGTGTGTGTGTGTGTGTGTGTGTGTGTGTGTGTGTGTGTGTGTGTGTGTGTGTGTTGGCTTGTTTCATATAAAATGTATTTAAATTATATATACATAATATATCTATATCTATACATAATATATCTATATATATATATATATTTAATATAATATATATATATATATATATATATATATATACACACACACTAGCATGGATCGGCTTGCTATGCTCGCATCTCCACACATTGTTGGTCACCGATTTGCTTGTTGTGATTTACACAAATCATAATATAAACATTTATTTTGTTCAAATATATTTGTAATATTGGAGATTTATATTTATTTGAAATTTATTTGTAATATGAGAAGGTCCAAGTGTCGAAATGGTCAGGGGTCTAAGCTGTCTAATCTGTCTGAATGGTGTAAGGGGTCAACGGGGTGTTTTGTTAGTGTAAATGGTGTTAATGTTACCGGGGTCTAAAGGGTCTTGGAGGTCTTTTTGGTCTTCAGGATCTTTTGGGTCTGTGGGATCTTTTGGGTCCTTGAGGACTTTTGGGTCATATTTATAGACATTTGTGGAGTCTGCCACTAATGTTAAACAGGATGTGATAAATAGGCACACAGTCACATGGTTTTACAGACTGTTACATGATGGATGTATGGCTTCAGGAACAGACCATGCTTTTCGTTTTTACATGTATGTATGTATGTATGTATGAATAATATATATATATATAATACATATACATAATACATATCATATATATTATATATATCTATCTATCGACTATACTAAAAAAACAGAATATGTTTGTATGTATGTTTGTTCGTCTTTATAGGCAGCCGACCCGTTGGATGGAATGAGATGAAACTTGGCGTGAGTGATCCTTGGGACATGAGAACGGACATGGGGGGGGGGGGTCAAGTTCAAGGTCAATTTCATCCGATCGAGACGGACCAACGCCATTCGACAGATAATCAAAATTAAATGCACAGTTGATTGACGACATTCACTTCCGATTCCGGTTTTCGAGTTATGACGTCATAAATTGACTAAAACGTCAATTTTTCATGTTTCTTTGTCCTTTATAGATGGCCAAACGTTGGATACAATGAGATACCTAAGCTGTTGGGGTTAGGGTTAGGTTAGGGTTAGGGTTAGGGTTAGCTGTTACGGTTAGGGTTGGGGTTAGGGTTAGGGTTAGGGTTAGTTGTTAGGGTTAGGGTTAGGTTATCTAACCCTAACCCTAACCCTAACAGCTAACCCTAACCCTAACCCAACCCCAACCCCACCCAACCCCAACCCTAACCCTCACCTAACCCTAACACTGCTTTTCCATTCCCTCCCCGCCTACGGCGGGTATGCTTAGTAATATTACTAAAACTCTCATCTTGTATATATGTATGTATGTATGTATGTATGTTCCCGAAATACAGCCAAAACGGTGCATGATAGCGCAAACATTTTAGGGCCACCTTAGCCACCATTCTCCTGCGGTGTATCAAGTATCAAGTGTATCAAGCAGTATCAAGTTTCGTTCAAATCTGGCAACGAAAAAAATTATTAAAAAATCAATTCCCGATTCAGTCAAGTTACTCTTCGGAGTATTTGAACAATGCAAACAACCTCAGCGGTATAGTTCACTGCGAACTATGTTTTTTTTTTTTGAAATGATTTTTTATCAACTGCTGTCACAACGGGTTCACGGGTCGTCTCGTATGTATGTTTATATATATATATATATATATATATATATATATATATATATATATATATGGTATATATGTATTCAGAAAGTATTCCCACCCGTTGACTTTTTCACTTTTTGTTGTTCCAGCCTGAATTTAAAATGGATTAAATTTAATTTTCTTGTCACCGATATACACAAAATACCCCATCATGACAAAGTGAGAACATATTTTTAGAAATTTTTACAAATTCATTGAAAATGAAAAGTTGAAATATCTAATTTACATAAGTATTCAACCCCTGAGTCAATACTTTGTGGAAGTGCATTTGGCAGCAATTACAGATTTGAATCTTCTTGAGTATGTCTGTATCAGCCTTGCACATCTGTATTTGGGGATTTGCTCCCATTCTTCATTGCAGATTTGCTCAAGCTCTGTCAAGTTGGATATCGAGTGTCGGTGAACAGCAATCTTCAAGTATTTCCACAGATTCTCAATGGGATTCAAGTCTGGCCTTTGGTTGGATCACTCCTGGACTTTCACATTCTTGTTCTGAAGCCATTCCAGTGTTGCTTTGGCTGTGTGCTTAGGGTCTTTGTCCTGTTGGAATGTAAATCTTCACCACTTTCTAAGGTCTTTTTCACTCTGAAGCAGGTTTTCCTCAAGTATTTGTCTTATTTGACTCCATTGATTGTTTCCTCTATCCTTCCAAGTCTCCCCGTCCTTGCCACTGAAAACATTCCCACAGCTTGATGCTGCGACCACCATGATTCACTGTAGGGATGGTGTTAGATGGGTGATGAGGTGTGCTCGGTTTCTGCCAGATGTGCCGCTTTGCATTCAGCCCAGAGAGTTAAATTTTCGTCTCATCAGACCACAGAATCATTTTACACATGCTCTCAGTCTTTCACGTGCCTCCAATTGTGCTGTCATGTGCCTTTTTCTCAGGAGTGCCTTTGTTTTGAAACTGCCATAAAGCCTAGATTTGTGAAGTGCTGCAGAGACTGGTGTCCTTCCGGCAGGTTCTCCCATCTCAGCCAAGGAACTCTCTAGTTCTGTCAGAGTGGTCATTGGGTTCTTGATCACCTCACTGACCAAGGTCCTTCTTGCCCGGTTGCTCAGTTTGGTTTGACGGCCAGCTCTAGGAAGAGTCTGGGTAGTTCCATGTTCTTTCCATTTCCTAACGGTGGAGCTCACTGTGCTCTTGGGAACTTTCAACACTTTAGAAATTGTTTTATACCCTTCCCAAGATCAATGCCTCCTCATAATTCTATGCTAGAGTTCTACGGACAGTTCCTTGGACTTCATGGTGGAGTTTCTGCTCTGACATGCATTGTCAACTGTAGGACCCTTTGTAGAAAGGTGTGTTTGTTTCATAATTATGTCGAATCAATTTAATTGGTCACAGGTGGACTCCAATAAAGTTGTGGAGACATCTCAAGGATGATGAAATGAAATTGGATGCACCTGAGCTCAATTTGGAATATCATAGCAAAGGGGCAGAATACTTATTGATGTAAGACATTTCAGCTTTTCCTCTTCATTGATTTGTGAATATTTCCAAAAATGAATTCCATTTTGTCATTATGCATATTTTGCGTGGATCAGTGACAAAAAATTTAAATTGAATGCATTTTGAATTCAGGCTGTAACACAATAAAATGTGACAAAAGTTTAGGGGTGTGAATACTTTCTGAAGCAATGTATATGTACAACCCGATTCTTGAATCCCATAAATTTGATTTCTGATTTGTTTAGAACACATCTGATGTCCCTCTAAAACAGGGGTTCTCAACCCACTCACTTCCATTATCCACCTGGAGCGGCATTGCTCACCCTATTACCCAGACTAGACCTGAAGTGTCCTAAAAACTTAAAGTAGTAATTTTAAACGTGTTTTAAGATCATTTTAATTCAACATAAATCAGAAATTAAATATGATGCAACATATAGGACATATGATCAGGTAATTCAATTGGAAACTTGCACTTGTTTTTTTAGCTCGCCTGTTCGAAGAACAGAGAGCTATAGCGATACCCCCGGCGTGAGCGTCAGCATCAGCGTGAGCGTGAAAATTTTAAAGTTTTTGGGCAAGTTATTTTTTCCTTTCTAATGTTTTTATCTACCACACTTTTTATACGCCCGATATATTATATATAATATATATATTATATATTATAATATATATATATATATATATATCGGGGCGTATTATGTGATACCGGTCGTCCGTCCGTCCGTCCCTCTGTCTGTCTGTCTGTCTGTCCGTACATCCGTCCGTTCCTTTCCGCACTCTAACTCCCAAAGTTTTCAACTTTCACGTTTCATATTTGGTACATAGGTACAGACTGTGGAGACGGTGTGTTGCGACATACGTTCGTCATCTAAAGTGGTTGCCATGGCAACCAGGATGCTGTTTTCCATGTAGTAGCACAATTCTGTATATACCTTCTTGTTTGGGCGTATATTGTGCTCACTTGGCTCTGTTACTGATTACAATATACAAATTACATATATTGCTTTAAAATTATTTGGATCAGACTTCACTGCAATGCTTTATAAAAAATATTAATTATTAAACGAGTCTTTTAAAAAACGATAAATGTATAAACAGGCGAGCATTGGGTGGCTTTGACACCAACTCTGGTTGAGACTTGCCCTGGCAATCAAGGAGTTGTAACACTCAAAGCACATCACAAATCTACTTCACCTTCCAATTTTGTCTCATGCTTTCGTTTTTATGGACATCAGAGATGAAAACGCTGACTCACAAAGGTAGGAAGATGAAAATGCGATGAGAACCTGAAGAGCTATGTGGCTGGTCTTTGGGTATACCAGGAGCATCTTGGCCGTGACATGGGAAAGGTTCAGGCTGGGAAAATCGCTACATTAAATGAAAATGATAGAAACAGATACATTACATGAATATGATTGACCCTTTGAACCCTAGCAGCAATTTCACCAGCTGCTATTCAAACTTCCAAATTCCCGAGCGGCTGGATTTTTTCTCCAGGGAGCCCAGGGTGGGGGAGCCGCAAGTCTTAGGAGTTCAGGGTTCAAAGGGTTAAGTACAACCGAAATTTAATATAAATGTGAATGTATGTCTAATTTTCGTTCATCGGAGTGTGTGATTTGAAAGCGGGATTTTTTTTCCCTATTTTTGATTTGAAAGCGAGCTTCCATTACCCTCCTGGATACTCTCAAATGACCCCCTTGTTGAGAACCCCTGCCCTAAAATGTATACAAGATGTATATGAATGTAAGATTTCATGATGCTATAAACATTTTTGTGCTGTAAGTTTAACTTAAATTGGGCTATAATAAATTTGGAGTGTGTACTTACCAAGTGTGCAATGAATGAGTGGTACTGTGTATAAATTTGCAGCATGATTATGGCACCGTCAGCAATCTGACACTGAATGACTTGCAATTCAAACGATATCATTGTTCTCTTTATATATTTTTCTCCTCATCATGCAGTGCCAGCTCCGGTAGAAACCATATTGGTTTGGGAGCAAAGCAAGTCTTCAATTGTGGTCTACTGGAGGACACCAAATGATGGCTTTTTCACTGGTTTCATTGTTACGGCCAAAGGGAATGACCGGAGCCAACACTCAACATCGGTGCTTGAACATCGACGTAATCAGACAAAATGGGCCGAGATCAAAGACTTGAACGTGGGCTCCAAATATAAGATCAGCATTGTGACTGTGATCAGATACTGGCACAGTGCGCGCGTCCTGCTGTCTGGAGACGTTTATACAGGTCCCTTGTCAAAAAAGTATTTCAAGTGGATTTAAATTTTTTTGTACTGGATACTAAGCCAGCTTTTTGATGCGCCAACATTTAATGATGCAAAGCACTGCTTACTGAGAGCTTTTGTTGTCTGCTTTTCTTATGCTTTCATAAATGCATTGTGGTGTTCAGTTCTTAAAACTGATCAGTAAATTTTGTTTGCGAATGGATATTTTCTTCAATATGATTACGTTAAATTGCATGAAGGTTAGTGATGGAAACGACCATTTATTGCTGAAATATTGAAATCTAAAGAAAATGTGCTCACAAACTAACTCCAGTGTGCAGAGTGTGTGCAGCAGACCTCCCACCCCTCCCCCATAATCTGCTCCACCACCAACCAACTTAGCTTTGTTCCTTTTTATTCGAGTGAACATCACCTGGTATTCTGTTACAGATTTTCTGTGAGTGAGCATCTGCTTGTCAGACGCACTTCTGTGCCATGGCAAATAATTGTGTGTGTGTGTGTGTGTGTGTGTGTTAGAAGTCCAACCCCACCTCCCAGTGGTCATCGGATGTAATGTAAGGTATTACACCTTGGGGCTATGGCTCTGCGCTTGAGGAGTACTATGAGTTTGAGTGCAGGATACCGTTTGATGGTGCCACTTAGCTCATCCCTGGCGTGTTCCCCCACAAAGAACTTGCAACTCTCCAGCAAATAGAAAATCAAAGCGAAGATGCCCAATCTGGTATTTTGGATCATGGAAAGTGAGATCGTTGTTGGACAGTGAAGGATCCTTTGAGACAGCGAGGCAGAGCCCTGAACAAAATTTTGCAGAGGACTGCAGAATAGACTTGGTAATCAGACAATTGGATCGACTTAATATTAGTGTTGCTGATGTCAAGTAGACGAAATGGTTTCGAAGTGCAACTTATCATGTTGGGAAGAGTATTGTCTTAGCAGCAGGCTGTGAAACACCCCCAGGAAGGGCAAATAGACAAAGAGAAGAGGGTGTTGCTGTTCTCACAGACCCAGCTATTGATGCTTGAAATGCTGGAGGGGAGGAGAGATGTGGAAGATATGGGGTTCGAGACTTATTAAAGTAACTCTTCAGAGAGGAAACAGTGAGTCAGATCACATACACATTCTATCATGCTATGCATCAAAATTTGTGACCATAAGAACTGAAAAGAATTATTTATTGAATCTGCAACAGGCACGAGATGAGATACTACCACAGGAGTCAAATGTAGTATTGGGGGACTTCAATGCACGAGTTGGATTTCATAATTCAGCAGAATATGACCAGAGGGAACATGTATGAGGACTCTGTGGTTGTGGGAAAATTAATAATGATGGGAATTGAACTGTTGAATTTTCTTTCCTTAAATGAAGCTATCATCTGCAACACCTGGTTCCAGAAAAGGACATCTACAAACACAGTTGGTAACACCCAAAGTCAAAGAAATGGCATTGTCTCGACCTTACCATCGTTTGACAAAAGAACCGTAGGAGGTGCCTCAATGTCACAGTTAAGCCTGATGCTGACTGCAGCATGGAGCACCTATTGCTGTGCATCAAGTTTCGGATATTGGGTTGGAAGTGCTGCCATACACCCAAGAGAAGTATCACCAGGTTTTATGTAGTTAAGCTCCATGGGAGAAATGCATATGGCAAAGGAGACAAAGGAGATAACACACCTCGAGGGCACTTTCAAAAATTGTCATTCTCTATGGCCAAAGATTTGTGGAAAGAGAACGGTTCAGTTGAAAAAAAGTGGTCAGCGTTACAATCTTCTCCAACGGAAGCTGCAACATCAATGTTAGCCACTGAGAAGTGCAAGTATTCAGACTGGTTTGGGGAGAATGCTGATTCCCTTGAACATCTCTTCCAGAAAAGAAACCATCTGTATTCAAGATAGCTGAAAGGTGGTCATGAGAGTGCTCGGCTGAAGGTTGCAAGGGCTCGGTGGATCATCGGGATCCTTGGTGGGCCTTGAGAGCAGCCACGAATGCATGGTTTCTGGGAAAAGCACAAAAAGCCCAACAAAGTATTGGTCGCTAGATGAAGGTAGGGCAGTGTATCAGGGATATGCAGCATGCTCGATGTGGATTAGTACCATCAAAAACAAATGTAGTAAAAGATGAAGAAAGCAACCCATGCACCACAGTGGATGCTCAACATCATCAATGGAGAAGGCACTTCACAATGGTTTTTAACATTTAAAGTCAATTCTGCATCGAATAAGTTATGGAAGTGAAGTGGAGACCCATACGACATCAAATGATGGAGTTACTGACAATTAAGGAATTAGAAGAAAGCCATAAGCTAGTTAAATATTGGTACGTCTGGTGGTTCCTCGAGCATTGTGCCAGAAATGATCAAAGCTCATGTTGTGAAGGTGAATTTCTAGATCTATAATCGAACCTCTTGCATGTGGTATGGAAGGAGAGGAGGGTGCCAAAGGCTGTGCTCGTCCCCATACCCAAGAAGGGGGACCTTAGTAAGTGTGACAACTGCTTGGGCATAGCACTACTGGATGTAGTTGAAAGGATGGTTGCCAAGGTTATACAGAGAAGACTACAAGATGTAGCTGAAGATGTGCTCCCAGAATCCAAGTGTGGATTATAAAAGGCAGTTCATGAAACACCCACCCAAGCCGATAGCAGAACACCAAATACCAGTTAAATACCATGAATGTTACACGACCTTCAGGAGAGAGAGTGACAAGAAATGGCATAAAAGGATTTTTGAGAGACAGAAACATGTTAGAGAACAACGTGGAGAGGTCCAGTGTATATCTTGCTTGAGATGGTTCCACAGTCGCGGAGGTCTGATTGTCTACAATAATTGTAGATCAGCTGCACATGGAGTGTTTTGTATTGGGCTTTAAATTTACTTCCCTCGTAGCTACCCCCCTCCTCCCCCCCCCCACCACACCTCCTTTGGAAAGGGTTGAGTAGCCACTAGCAGCAGCAAAACAGAATAGTAATTACAATAATAATAATAATAAATAATTAATAAGGTGTGTGTGTGTGTGTGTATGTAAAACAACGGCTTCTGTGTAATTATGAGTAATACATACATGTTGTGCTTTCCAAAAATGTGACTACCTTAACTTTATGGAATGGTATTTAAAGTAATTGATTACATGAGAAGACAATGACACATGCATTACGGTATTGATTCAAATAAGTGGTGTAACTTACTTGAGGTAAATATGTTGTTCGTCACCTTCTGACTAAGCCTGGCAACATGGTCGTCACACAATATGCTATTCAAGAATAATTCCCTGATCCCTTATGGTATGAGAGATCACAAAACTCAGTTGAAACTTTAACTTTTAGTCGTTTATGACGTATATTTACCATCAGGTGGAAGGCACCCACCGAAATATTCGCGTAACCACAATAGAGGCGGTTTCCGACTGCGTGAGCTAATGCTCCAAGGACTAAACCAACACAGCCCTTCCTTGAATCAATAGATGAGCACACACTTTTTTTGTCACTTCCCTCTCCCTGCCAACTGATGGCACCCAACAATAAAATAACTTCTTCCCAGAACAAACCATGATGCCCCACCACTGCCCTCTCCCCCCCCCCCCCTTCCCTGAGGCTAACCAATCTCTCTCTGGCCATAGTGGTCTCTCCTAAAAGGGAACAGCAGACCGATCACCCACCCAGGCATCCAACCAGTCAAGGAAAGGGAACTGTCCAAGGCCTGCCTACCACATGCTGGCTGACAGCTGGGAGGAGGAGACTTCTCCTTTGTTCGTGGGAGGGAAAAGTGGTGTTTCATCCTGTCCTCATCTGACCTCACCTGGTTCAAGATAGAGGGAATTTGTGAACAATACATCTTCACCTATCTAGTCAACGATAGAAAGGCTCGTTACCCTGGCGAGCTGCATGAAGTACAACCTAACCCGAACACATATCCTTAATACATGTTTCAAAATCTCCACACCTCGATTTCCATATTTCTCATTGTTCCAAATGTTCTCTTGTAGCTTGGATTGCAAGGTACACCGGGATGTTGGTGAACAGGGAAATCACATCAAAAGAAACCATGATCTCATCATCTCGTATAATAATGTCTTTCAATCTTTTTCCAAACTCAAAACGGTTTTTCATCGTCTATTGTGCCTGATAAAGCCAGCTGCGAAGCCAGCAAAATGTTGCCTGAGACAGGGTCTGCTCTCGGTTTTTTGCTCAAATTAGTGGAGTCGATCTAGTTTTATTTTTAATTTTTGTTGGAAGCGCCTTCTTCTTCTTAAAAAAGAAATATATATTTATGTATAGATATATTTATATCGACTCCTCCCATGCTCTTCTGACTGAAGAAGCTGCATAAAGCAACCATGAAAGGCTCCCCAAGTTAAGCCCTTTGCTGTTTCAAACCCTTCCCAGAGTTCTTCCACAGCCGTAACGACATTCATAAATAGTACATACATGAGAATCCCAATGCTTCAAACCCCCTCAGCTGCCAGACCAGTTTCATCCCTTGTTGGTGAATCATCAGCAACAGTGCAGACAGAAACGTGCACCACTGAGGCTCCCAAGCATGTACCACATGTAAACGTCAAAAGCAGTCAATATACCTCGTACAAATGAAAAAACAAAGACCCACTCACATCTCTCACCTGTGAAAGAGACATGCACCACTGAGGCTTAGGAGACACCATTCTTCCACGAGAAAGTCAATCAACTCAAACCTATCTGATGGAGGTGAAAAACGCTGTCTCAGGCGTCGTTCCAGAATATCCCATAAATGCTCGATTGCGTTAAGATCTGGTGACTGAGAATGCCATGACATATGCACAACATCAGTGTCATGCTTATCAAACCATTGGGTGACAACACATGCTCTGTGGAAGGGGGCATTGTCATCCTGGAAGACACCCCTCCCAGCAGGCAAGAAATGCTGCAACACGGTGTGAAGATGATCACTCAGTTCCATTAAGTAGCGATTGGCATTTACCATGCTTTCTAAGGGAATGACTGCACCCAAAGCATGCCAGGAAAATGTACCCACAACATTACAGAACCACCAGAACCCTCCACTGTTGGAAAAAAAGCACTCAGGGTTATCGAGTTCTTTGGATTGGTGCCACACGTGCACTCCTCCATTTGTCGAGAACATAGTGAAGGATGATTCATCTGACCATATCATATTTCTCCACTGCTCGGGAGTCCATTGCCTGTGCTCTTTGTCCCACTGGGCTCGCAAATTGCATTTCCAGGTGAGATGAGTGGTTTGTGCACTGCAACCTGACTATAGTGTCCTGCTCGATGGAGTTCTCGGTGGACTGTTTTTGATGAAACGGGCTGCTCGTACCCCTGGTTGAAACTTACATTCAATTGATCTGCAGTTTCTCGTCTGCTTTTCCTTGCTCTTCAAATTAATGCAGGGATATCATGATCCTGGAGTGTATGATTCCGCATACTGTTGCCCTTTGCCGATTATGTCTTTCTCTCGGAGTTCCATGCCAACATCACCTTCGACACCGTTGCTTGTGAAACATCAAAAAGTTGAGCTGTCTTTGGCACTGAAGCTCCTGTCAAATGTGCCTCAACAATCACCCCTTCTTTCAAAGTCACTGAGGTCTCCTCTTGCAGCCATGCTCGCCATAATTATAGGCAACCAGTGTTTTTGCCGCCAAAAATTGTTGGATAGAGAGCAATGTGTGTTAGGGCAGGTTGTCATGATGGAGGAGAAACCCGTTCTTCCACTTTTTTGGTCTTCTTCTTTTGTCATCTTCCAGCAACTAATTTCCTTCCCGAAACCTTTGAAACCACTTGAAAACAGTCTTCTTTGTCACAAATGCCACGGCACACTGGCACGTCATAAAATGGGGCTTGTTGCGTGACGGCAAGTGAGAGAGAGTTAATGAAATAAGCTCTGCCCACTGACCTCAACAATGTTCATGCCTTCATTAGTAGTTGCACCATTCACCTAACTTTTTGATCACACCTCATATATGTATATATATACTCTTTGAGCCTTTATCACTGTTATAAAACAAATACTGAGCTGATGCTGCAATGAAATATTGCTCTTCCTCCTCTTCCTACTCTTCCTCCCAATCCTCCACCTCCTATTTGTTCATCCTCTTGTTGAATCAATGTGTTATCTTCATTGACCCACTGTCAGTGCACTGCCTTCCACCCTATATTACATCTCTTCCATGAGCTACGACTTTGTATGCAGTAGATAAATAAATATAATATGAACGTGATCCAACTCAACATTGCATGGTCAATTGTGCGAAAATTATTTTCTTGTCCTTTCAGATTCAAAGAAATTTAAGGTTAAAATGACTTTTTCTGAAGACTTCAAAAACAGCCTGAGAAATCCATATGGGAATTTCTACTGGAGCCTTTGTAAAAACCTAACCAAAGAGGTAAGGTGGTAGTATGGGGGTATTCATAATTTCCCGACATTGTCTGGTTGAAAATGAGTTTGGATCATAAAGGCCGTTACAAAAAAGCAAGAGAGCATTAAAATCTCCAGGGTACGTAGATTACAGTACACCTGAGAACCAGTGCGGATTTCTTTACCTTGAGCTCTGTTGTTCCACTCAATGACTGACACACAGAACACTTTGGGAACAGGTGTTGCTCAGAGGGAAATGAATGCACAATCCCTGAGGACAATGGTTCCCAATTGTCATTGTTGTCATGGCAACCCCTTGAATAATTTTGTATATAAAAAAATTTCAGAGTAGATTAAATCATACATTTTTATCATTAAGAATATTATATGAAATGTAAAATTAATAATACTCTTTGGTGTGCAAAGCTGTGCATGGATATAATCGAATTATTAAGCACCTTTGAATGCCTAATAGATATTGCCGTCGATAGTCTCTAACTTGAACATAATGACCATTTGAGGTATAGAATCAACTTCCAGTTCAATGAGATTTTAAATGATGTGTTTATATGAAACAACCTTGTCGAACTGTACTTACTAATCTTTAATGAAGAGTCGGTAAGTTATCACAGGCACTCTGACCAGATTCCAAATTATGGCTCCAGCTACAGTTGGGAAGGCAAGACGGTTGATACAAGAAATGGCAAATCTCTCTGTAATCCATTATTTCCCCATAATTTATGTGGAATCAGCCATGTCTACCTTTTATCCATCACTAGCTATGAAATATCACATACATACCATTTAAATATCACAGGCTTGTCATTGCCAATCATCGTCAATTCTCCTCTTTTTTTTGTGTAGCATGTCGAGGCTCATTGAGGAGCTAAAACATGGAATGGATCCAGATGTAATAGAACAAAAGGAACAGTGTAAGAAACTGAGGGAAACACACCAACAGCAGGGTTGAGGGACAAAATAGAGGCATACTTGGAGAAATAAGGGATGTGGGGAAGAATGAGGCCGAGGGGAGGACACGCGCGGTGAACAAGATGGATACAGCCGCAAATCCTCAGGAAGGAAAAACTGGAAACGTGGAAAGAGGTGCGCTTTGGGACGGTTAACTGGGGTAGAAAAGATCACGGTTTTGGATGGGACTTTTGGGCATGGTTTTGGAACCCACCGCATCAATATCATGTCTTGATCCGATGTTCTTGATGTTCTTGAAGCCATGGAGGGAAGAATGAGGTTGAAGAGAATGTGAAAGTTGGTTCTTCTCCTACCACTGAAAACCATCACAGAAAAAAAGGTTCTTCTTTCAAAAATAAAACCTGATAATGATGAACGAATTCCTCTCACTTTAGTGTATCACCCCAATAATCTTGCAGTCAAAATAATTATCCAAAGAAACGTTAAAATCCTTCGGGACGACACAGAAACCACTTCCATCTTCTCTCAACAACGTGTTTTCATTCAAACGAGACCAAACTTTGCGAAATTTTCTGGTTAAAGGCACACTACCTTCCAATCTACCACCTGGAACATTCAAATGTCTGCACAGTTGTTGCAATACCTGCGACTTCATCACCCCCACCACATCAATAGCAGGTCTTAAGCACACCAAAGCACAGGTCCTAAGGATAATTTTACCTGTACCACCTCCAATGTAATCTGCTGTGTTTCTTGCTCACTTGCAATAAACTACATCAGTGAGACTGGACGATGGCTTGGAGACTGCTTTAGAGAACACTGTCCTCTACGATGTCAGTATCAACAATGATGATATCCGCAAACTGGTTCCTCGTCACTTCAACTTGGCAGGACATGCTATCCATCATATGTCTGTTTGTGGTTTGATACTCCACCGTGGAAGCAATGACTCCTGGAAGCTCAAACAACAGTATTTCATCCAAAAATTTGGAACAACAGTACCAAACGGCCTATATGAAAATTTCTCTTTCTGCGAGTCACTCTGTCCACTCAGGCTCATCCTTCACCCCTCTTTTCATTTACTTTTTTAGTCTATTTCCTTCTTCCTTCCTCATCTTTTGCTTCCTTTTCCCCTCTACCTTCTCCCCCCCTCCCCAATCCTCCTCTGCCCCCAATCCCCCCTACACCAACCCACTCCCTTCTGCACCTCCTACACTCTTCTGCACCCCCACTGCCCTCTACTCTCCTCTGCAACCCCTTACTCCCTCTCCACTGCCATCCCCTCAATACCCCCTAATTTCCTCCACACCCTCCACCATCTCCCTCTCACCTCTTCCACAGTTCCTCCCTTTCTTTGTCTTGTCATTCTATCTCCCTTCTTTTTCTTATTCTTCCTTTTCTTCTTCTTCTTCCTCTTCCCCACACCAACATGTCACTCATGACGTTTCACCCTGAGCAATACATGACACATGAAGTACACACCTCTGTTCAATGGCGCTCCTCATTCCCAGCGCATCAATGATGAAGTCATTTGCGGAAGTCTCTTTTACCACCCCCACTCCCCCCCCCCTAGATTCCTTTCTCTTTTGCTCCGACGAAGGGTAAGGCCCAAAATGTCAGCCTCTCTTTCTCTCCATGGAGGATCAATCACCATCTAAGGTATTATATTCCTATTTGTTTTGATTACCTTTTAAATACCTTTACCTCTATTTATATACTCCATATTTACTTATTTATTTGTTAGTTTTTTTAAATGTAAAATCTACACATCCCATATTTTAGGCGCAATTAGGGACTGTGTCCTCGATGAGGACTCACATTATTATTCATCTACTATGTACTCCTCTTTCGCTCCTCTTTTTCAGTTCTTTTTCTGAGGGCCAACTGTTTGCATCATGAATGGTCACCAATTTTATTCCAATTGATAATTATACTCGTATACATTCCATGACTGACACCCTCAACTAATGAGCACTCGGCTGGCCTTTTTGCCATTGTTCCCAAGTAATGAAATCGATCATTGCAGCTGAACTCAAGACTCATCTCTTTTCTCATGATGTGATTTCTGGCCATTTGCTTGGCTTCTGCCCAGGCCAATTAAAAGGCTCAATGCCTAAACTCGGTGTTTGCAGCTAAATCTTGTGTCCAAAACCCATCGCTTTCTCTACCCACCTTACCCAGTCGCAACAACTGTCCCTGGACTCTTGTCCTTTTCTCCTGACAAGGTGGAGAGCTTGCTTTCAAATCTCGACTCAGATTCTGCAACCGGTCCAGACGGCATCAGCCCACTGTCCTAAAAACCTGCTCTTCTGCTCTTGCTCACCCTCTCTCTTTTCTATTCACCCCTCATTTGCCCAAGGTCATCTGCCATCTGCTTGGAAATCAGCAAACATCACTGCCCTGCAAAAAAGGTGCAAAAACAGATCCCTGCAAAACAGACCAATCAGCCTTCTCCAATCATCAGCAAGGTTATGGAATCCATAATCGCTTCAGACATTAAATCCTTCCTCTTCTCCAATGCCTTGATTTCCGATCTTCAATTTGGTTTCAGACAAGGCACTCTTCCCTGGATATGCTGCTTCTGCTCTCCAACAATGGATGGAAGTCCTCAATGCCGACATGAAATCAGAGCCATATCCCGGACATATCACGTGCTTTTGACACAGTCTGGCACCCTGCCCTGCTCACCAAACTCTCTTCCTATGGTATCCAAGGCCATCTCACTCATGGCTCGCAGACTTCCTCTCCTGTCGCAGTCACCGTGTGGCCCTAAATGGAGTTTCTTCATCCCCCTTCCTGTCCAGGCTGGAGTTCCTCAAGGTAGCGTTCTGGGCCCTGTTCTTTTTCTGGTTTTCATCAATGATCTCTCCGACTCTCTGGAAAATCCTCTTTATCTCTTTGCTGATGACTCCACCCTATGCTGTACCATCGATCATCCCTCAGACCAGCAAGCAGCAGCTTTCTTGCTCAATGCAGATCTGGGTAAAATCACAAATGGTCCAACAGTGGAACATGTCTTTCAATCCAGACAAATCTCACACTCTCACTATGTCTCTCTGAAAGGACCGTTTAGAACCCCCCTCCATCCACTTTCTCAACAATCCTCTGGAAGAATTCCTTTCTTTCAAGCTTCTGGGTCTCACTCTGCCATGACCTTTTGTGGGAAAGCCACATTTCAAACCTCGCCTCCAAAGCAAGTCGCCGACTGGGATCCTCCGCGTGTAAAGTCCTTCTCGGCCCACGTGAGCTCCTGACCACTTACAAAGCTTTCGGCACGCCTGATGGAGTACTGCTCTCCCCTCTGGGCTGGTCTCCTGCTCCCACTTTTCTCGGCTTCACGCTGTGGAAACAAGGCATTTGGATATGGCATCTCCCGCAATGAGGCTGAGTCTTTGGGCCTCTCACTCATCACCGCAGGCGGTCGGTGGTCTTTCTGTCTTCTACGTCTCCTCTCCAGCCTCCCCCCCCCTGCTCTCTCTGCGATTTGTCCCACCACATTTCCGCAGGGCCTCAAGGTCCGCCAACAACCCTTTCTGGTAAAATACCAAAATCACGAATCACTGCTCACCTTCACCTTTCATTCTCTTTTTCCTTTGGAATAAACTCCCTCACTCTATTCTTCCATTCTTCCCTCCAGGCTTTCAAAACAGCTGTTCACCACCACCTCTTATCATCCCCATCCAATCCTCGATCTTTTCTACCCCCGATATTCCACCCAACACCTCCTTCAAATTTCCTGCTTTCCTTCCTAAAAGTCCCTGTAATGTCCATCTTGTGTTCCCATGTTCCCACCCCATCCCTCTCCCTTCCACAGATCTCCATGTCTCTGTTCCCCACTGTTTTGTCCTTCCCACTCTCTCCCCTCTTGTCTCATGCCCCCCTTGCTGTGCATTGTGTTTAGCTCTCATATGAGCCTCGACAAGGTATACAAAAAAAAAAATAATACTAATAAAAATTAACCTGGAGATGCTCCATTCCAACAAGGGATTGATAGCGTGAATCTCAAACACGACATCACAGCAGATCTCACTGAACATCTCCCTGCATTTGATTTCGTCACATACCCAGGCAGAGTTCCAAACTGTCAGATAATGATATCTAGGTATTGACCATCAGTTTTTCTGCAAACTCGCAAACAGCCGTTTACTTTCGATGGCATTATTTCCCAAGTTCAACCACAAGAGGTTGGTGTCCATCGAGGTAGTATTCTGGAAGCAACACTGTTCTTTCTGTACATCAATGGACATCACGATAACACATGTTGCATATCACTTTGTGAAAGATCAACTCTGTGCAGGAAAGTTCCTCACACCTCCACCAGGCTGCAGCAGCATCCTCCCTCAGGCAGGCGGCCTCTCTACCGGTGTTGAGAAAATACACAACTTGCAATCTTTCCTGTGAAAACTGCGAATAACATATATTTTAATCCAGGAAACGTGTAAACTTTTACAATACGTCTCCAAATAGTGTCATCCAAACATGTGTTTCATTTGTCAACTTCCAATAATATTAGTATGTCTTTTAATTGTAAGAAAAACATGTATTGCTATTTTTATCTTTCTTAATAGTCAGTTGGCCTTCTCTGCCATCCTCATTTTAGAATGTTGGTGAAGGCCTTCATCGGAAGTGTCATGGTGTTTAATATAATATATCTTGACCCCTAGCACCGCTGTAGCTGCTTTCCATCTTGCCCCTCATGAGACCATCACATCTAAGGCACAACGCGTAATTGCCACCTTGTAATAAGAATCGGTGTTTCATGGTCTGTTTCTTCATCAGTGCAAGCAGGTTGTCTTACCTTGTAGTCTTTCACCAGTTTATATTGCTTTTCTTGCCCCCCCCCCCTCACCTATCTGAATAAGCTTCACCTTTCCAGGTGAAATGGTGACCAATTTTATTCCAATTGATAATATACGTGTCGCAACTGACACCTTCAACTATAAATCAGTCAGCTGGCCTTGTTCCCCATTTTAAACAAAGTAAATGAAATCGATCATTGCAGCTCAACTCAAGACTCATCTCTTTTCTCACACTTTGATTTCTGACCATCCGCTTGCCTTCTGCCCAAGCCAATTCACCCTTGACATGCTCTTTCTATTTCAACAACTGCAACTGCTAAAAACCTGTTTGCCTTTTACATATAACCCTGTTCTTCATGCCGTGGTGCATCCATTCACTATTTTCCTGCTGTATACCTTTCGGCTCACCTTTTGTATGTTCCTTACCTTGAGCTTCTTTGTCCGACTCCAACACGATCCTCAATACCATCAATGTAGCATACTCTTTATAGAGTGTCGATGCTGCCAAATAAGTTAATGGACAACCTTTATTTATGCTGAGCCTTTGAAGCAGTCAGGGTAGCAAATTGTAATTTGTTCAGGGTGCCGGCAATAACTCACATACTCTTCTTCAAGGATACAGAGCCATCTTTAACATCTACCATCTAATCATAGCAGATGGGGCACCCAGTTCAACATCCATCCGAGGGATGGCACACACATCGATGCCTCATCCTGCCTGTGAAACACCAGGTTGATAGTTTGTAGCTGGGTCGAGATTTGAATGAATACTGGAGACCTCTAAATGTAGCATATCCTGCCAGCCACCAATACCTTTATATGTGATCATTAAATGCACATTGCACTCTTTACAAAAGTGCATGAATAAGATGTTTAAGTTGCCAGCCCTTTTGTTCAGCTCATTTCCGTTTTCATTTCTCTTTCCACTCTCTGCCAACAGTTTGAATCCTTTTTTCAGCCTCGCTTGCATGGATTCCAACGAGTGGTCATCAAGGGTTATGCCAAAGGCAGCATCATTGCATACGTTCGCATGCACTTTGTGCCCAGCAGCAATGTAACAAGCAAACAGATCAAGGGTGTTTTCAAACAAATTCCGGAGACCATGGCTGGCTTGCGCATCAGCAAAGACATTCTAATAGAAGGTTAATGCCGGAATTTAACCTCCTCCATTATCACGTGATAAAAAGCCAGACTTTGCAAACCATTTCATCTTTGTTTTCATTTTTATTTCTTTAAAATATCAATAGTTTATCTTGGTATCCAAAAGTACATTTTAAAGGGGTTCTCACTGTTGCAACACAAATATATATGGCAACAATTGCTTCCAGTGGCAGCAGGAGAGGTTAACACTATTTATTTTACCAATTGCAACTGAACCTATTTTCTGAGTAAATTGTGCCACTTTGTAAATGACATGCTTCTCCATTTTCATACTTTCACTTTTTTGCAGAAGTCGACAAGGATCGTTCTCATAAAGGCAAGTATAATGTATGATTCATTTGGTGTGAGCGTTCATGGGAATCGAAGTGTGAACTCGTACGGCCAGGCAACTCGGTAGAGCGCATACCTCCACCAGGCTGATTAGTTTACGTTTTATATTCCACTGATAGGCCGAATCTGGATTCGGACCTCAACGAAAGTTTAGTCATCTCGTTCTTGTCAGCTAACCAACTCATCCACCAAGTTTCGGCCAAATGTGTCCGCAACTTTTTGAGATATCCTGCGATATGTCGTTTTAGCACTCTCAATCAATGGTGAAGAATTACTTTTTAAAATTCTCGGAGGATCCAGATTTTCACAAAAATCTAACAATTTCATCCTTGTTACATACCCAAGCTCTCCACCAAATTTCATCTGAATCCATCCGCAACTTTTTGACATATTTTGTTCGCAAACAAACGAATAGACAGACAGACAGGGGTGAAAACATATCCTCCATCCACATTCGGTGGCGGAGGTAATGAAAATCGGTGGTTACAGAGAAGTCTGTTAAATTAGCATGTGTGTGATAGTGCGTAACCTTCAAATGATTCCTCAAATCGTGCAGTTGTGTTTCATGGTGAGGCACATGATCAAAACATAGCTCAGAAGTATTCGCCTTTGAGTTTCCTAGTTTTTATTTGATTCGTGATGGAATAAGATTTGATAACAAACTGTCATCTTCATGCGAGGCAAGTAAGCTGTGACATCATTGAGTGAAGCATCCTTTAGTGGTGATGACAATGTGTAAACCGGCTATCCTGTCTATGCCTGGTGTTGGCTTAATGGTTCGGGTGCGGCTTTGGATCCTAGGGTCCTAGTTCAAATCCCACTCAGCTGTTGAAATAACACCAGGTGGGGTTAACTCGGCCTGTCATCCTTCCGAGGTCGGCAAAATGAGTGCCAGCATGCTGGTATACTGTGTCGGAATGGCGACCCGTCCAGGATTGTGCCCAATAGCCAAGGAGACTGCTTAAGCAGCACCAACGCTCTGCACAGAGTATGGTCCCAATCTCCTCTCCTATCCCGTCTCCAAGCAATCACAAAATTTATGTTGAAGATCCCATTGCACCATTTGAAAATAGGCCGTTATATGTGGGGACACAATATGTGCACTTATACAAGCGGACACAGCATTCGAAGTACAGCTATACAGTACTTCGCCAAAGTTGAACCATTTGCGAATTCTGGTTAGATATGAAGTTCCTTAAAATGAGTAAGGTGATGAAGGAGGCATTAACAAAATGTATGCATTATCAAATATTTCCATGTAGATCAAATCCTAAAATTTCCAAATGGTGAAAATGTCATCTGTAATAAACAGTAGAGAATATCCTATTAATACAAATTCTTATGCACAGGTCCACATTACAAGATTCCACTGACGATTGCATGCGCCGTAAGTTTCTGCATATTGGTGGTAGTCACTTTGGGAGTCTGGGCCTATTTACGGAATTCATTCAAAGAAGAAAATCATCCAATGGAGCCACAAGAGAAAGCTTTCAATACGTGCGTCAACATGCCAGGCATTCCAAATGTGCAAAAGGTGGAGAATATCTACGAGCCAAGCATGCAATGTCCACAAAAGGTGGAGAATATCTATGAGGTGAGTTCAAAAAATAAATATATATGTACAGTACTTATTTCTACCAATCCCTTTCCATTATCCCCATTTTCTTGCTTGTGGAGTATCTTGAGTCTGTCTTGTCGTGCTATCCTCTAGTCTTCCAAGATGACAACCCACCGCTACTTTATGCTGTTTTTCTTTCCTACTTGTGATGTTTTCTGCTCTGGTTGACTCTTTCCTCCAGTCTATCTGCAGCTTCCTTTGTCCACATTTACTTTGCTTGTCTGGTCTTCTTCTCTTTTCACACACAAATTGTCCACTAATCTCCTTCTGCTATATTGTTCCTTTGTCTGTCCTTATTCAAGGTCTATTCTGTCTGATGTTTCCTTGTCTCTTCATCCGTATTATAGACATGTTGGTTCCCATCATGTTTAGAGCAAAGCAATCAAGCATTTTGGAGTTACCATGATTAACAGTGTTGAGAAAGCTGATTGCCAACCGACCTTTCTGATTTGCATTCGGTTCTCTCAAGCAGATAATTATTTTTTAATTTTACTTCTGCAGAAACAACAACTTTTAAAGTTGCTTCCTCGATTGCCTTATCAGTTTCAGTTTACTTTTCCACTCATGAAGAAATCAAACAGAAAATACAGGAAACATCCACCACATTATGAGAACAGTGGAGGAACCGAAATAAGAGTTTGTAAAATTTCAGGTCTCCATGACAATGGATTGTGATTAAAAATATGAAGAGACAGAAATATAGAAATATTGTGAAATAAGATAGAGTACGTAAAATGAGAATAATAAGGGGATGGGCAAATAGAAGCTAAACAGAAAGGAACATAAGTGGGGGATTGGAGGTGTTGGAGGAGTAATCAGCTGGTATGGAAAAGTTTTGCATTAGCATCGCGATATCACTTATTACTCAGTTATTACCAGTGATTGATTACCAAATCGTTTTGTTACATACTTCTCGAATAATAAACTTTTGAGATTTTGTTTAAAGCTATTGCTAACACCAATTTTGTTGCCATATAAGGCTCACTTTAAGCGAATTCGATAACATCGATCAAGTGTAAATAATCGTTTTTTTTGCAAAGGAAGTTTTGGTTTGTTGTAAATGGTACATATTAGGTTGTCTTGTTGGGTAATTATGAATTACTTCATTTTAAAGAAAAATTTGAGCAACTTTCTGGGGCAATTAATTTCGATTCAGCCAGAACATTAGTAACCTGAAATGAAAAATATATAGTTCGTTCTATTTTCAGAAAAAGAAAACTTGAATGTGCATGTGAACCTTCAATGAATATACAGTAATTCTCAGAACTCTATTTTTGTAATGCCAATATTTTGTCCAGCTGTAATTTTAAGGAGTTGCCCCAAACAACGATTCCGTAATTCAGTCGAAGCAAAATCAAGGTGGAATACAGTACAAGAACTGATTGAGGAATATAATATTTTAATTTATTTATGACACCAACTATTTGAGTAATTTATTTTGCATTAAGTAACTTGTATGCATTTCCCTTGCTAATTCTTCATCGATCATGAGTCCAATATATATATATATAATTATATATATAATATATATATTATATATATATATTAAATATGCTAGCTGAAGTACCTGGGAAATTTGCCCCTATTTCCTCACGCGAGTTAGATTGAGGCATTAGTTGTATGGAGAAAATTAGGAAGGCTTCTTTTATTCCTCAGATTTATGGAAGGAAGGCTTTATGCTGCCGTAATCCTCAGAGAGGTCATAGTTGAAGGTGGCCTTGAGCCACTCAATGTTTCTAGCAGCAGTGGCAACTGTCCTTGATGTCCTGCAAAACCCGCGACCATCTCTCT
>CM068952.1:147543992-147554943 GCA_035128595.1 Eptatretus atami
AGTCGTCGTTTACGACAGCGAAGGAACGAAGCTGCGCGTCATGCACGTGCAATGGAATCTAACGAAGCACAAGCTGCTTGCTTGTCAGACAACACTGAACGCGAGGCAAGGCGTCGTGCAGCTGAAACGGATGAAGAACGAACTGCTCGCTTAGCAGACAACATTGAACGCGAGGCAAGGCGTCGTGCAGAAGAAACGGATGAAGAATGAACTGCTCGCTTGCAGACAACACTGGACGCGAGGCAAGGCGCCGTGCAGAGGAAACGGATGAAGAATGAACTGCTCGCTTGGCAGACAACACTGACGCGAGGCAAGGCGTCGTGCAGAGGAAACGGATGAAGAATGAAACTGCTCGCTTGCAGATAACACTGGACGCGAGGCAAGCGCCGTCCGTGCAGAAGAAACGGATGAAGGACGAACTGCTCGCTTGGCAGACAACACTGGACGCGAGGCAAGGCGTCGTGCAGAGGAAACGGATGAAGAATGAACTGCTCGCTTGGCAGATAACACTGGACGCGAGGCAAGGCGCCGTGCAGAAGAAACGGATGAAGGACGAACTGCTCGCTTGGCAGACAACACTGGACGCGAGCAAGGCGCCGTGCAGAAGAAACGGATGAAGAATGAACTGCTCGCTTGGCAGATAACACTGGACGCGAGCAAGGCGCCGTGCAGAAGAAACGGGTACGGGCACGCACGTACGGGCATGTGAGAGCGAAGGAACAGCCTGTGCGGTTGTTGTTTCTGCACGCGGTTTGAAATTTTTTTGTTTTGTTTTGTTTGCACGCTCACGGCGCACGCACCTACGGGCATGCACTAGTATATATTAATGAACCCTCAATATACTTATCTCATCAAATAAGATAAGTCCAGGAAGCACAGAGACAGAATTTCCGAAAAACACAAAATTAGTTTTCTCTACATTTAATGACAATCCATTTGCCTTTATCCACCCAGAAACAAGCTGTAGTTCTATATTGAGAGTATCCGATATGATATTTACATCACAATGAGAAAAAAGGTGAGAATCATCATCAAATAGAGTGAAAGACAGTACATCAGAGGCTTTGAAGGGGTATCTGGCATTGCTTTTGAGAAAAATTGAGGGGGGGGGTAGGAGAGTTGGAGGGCTGATGGGGTGGGAGAATTGCCAGGGCAAAAGTAGGGGGTGGGTGTTGGAGAGTTTGTGTACTGTGTTGTGTATATATATATATATATATATATATTACATATTCATATAATATATATTATAAATTATAAGTACTCTTTAGTTTTAATTTAATTCTCTCTGTGAAACAAGTTTTCTAATATCACCTTATTTTGTCTTTTTCCTCAATCTCATCAATGTGAAAGTTTCTCTGCATATCATGTTGCAACTCTGTTGATGAATGGTCTTTTTGCTTTCTGTAGTATCACCTTCTCCTGGCTAACTGCAGTTAACTCCACCTCCCTCTGCACACTTTTCCCCAGCTTCCCTGGTCTTCACCTTTTTTGTTCACCCTTGTAACTCTGATCATTGTTTAATCTCATTGCCAATTAAACCTAGGTTTATAAATGATAAGCAAAGTCAAATTTTGTTTTTACAGTGTCTGTATTTTGTTGAAAGTTTTCTTTCAAGAAAACTTTTCCGTGTGAAAGTAATTTTCCTTCCTTGTAGTGCTTTAAATAATTATTGCTGGTATTTGCTATATTTCAGCTGAAAAGTGGTATGGAAGCAACTTCAGGTTGAACAGGGTCATATGTACCTGTTAAGGCTTTATTTAATTCCAACATGGGATCGATGGGCTATGTTTGCCTATGTATTATCAATCTACAAAGCCAGATGGACTGATTTCTTCAGTTCAAAATGAAATGTCATGAAAGTGCCCATCTCGTCTAAACTATTTCCAATCTGTAATTATTACTCAAAATCCCATGTTAGCCCATTCTCCCCTTACTTTCATGGCTTTCTCTATGTGTTTTGATTATTGTTTCACAGAATAAATTGTTTATTGTGAAGCAGAAACCATGAACTTATACTGGAAGTGCTCTTTTTGCAGAATATCTACACATTGAAGAAGTGAAGTTCATCTTTCGAAGCAATTGGACTTTAATTGTGTAAAACATGTCTGGCCTCTTTGAAAGGAATTTTTTGTTAGTTGGCTTATGCCTTACTACTTCACTGCCTGATTTAGATTGATTTTATCAACAATGAATATCGCATATATTTATCTCAAATAACAATTGCAGGGTCAGTCCTCCTGACATGGGATATCTCGAGGGTGAAGTGTGCGTCTGTGTGCTGACAGCTCACCCCAGAAATTCAAAACGGAATTCTGAGTCACATGTTTACCCTATACAACAATGCATGGCTTCCATAATAAAGCAATAACTGATAGCAATGACAATCCAATTGTATCAAAATAATACATGTATAATGGGATGTTCCAGTTTAATTAATTGCATCATAATATAATTAATTTATAAACAACATGCAGTCAGTGCTTATTTAAGCAATTGCCAGCTGTTGATACAATGATTAATACCTGTACTTCATGAGTTTGAGAGTTTTGTCTACAAAGTATTATATATGATGTTGAAGTGTACTTTAATGCATTTGTAATTATTTAATAATAAATACATAACCCATGGTTTTATAAACGTAAATATAAAATATATTAGTATACACATAGTAAAGTCTACCTATCTGGTCATTGGACTGGAAGCAACTTCAGCCTGGGTTAGAATCTCGACCCAGCTGTAAACCGTCATCCTGGTGTTTCCCAGGCAGGGTGAGGCATCAATGTGTGTGCCGTCCATCAGATGGACATTCGGCTGGAGGACCCATCTGCCAGCGATGGTTGTTGGTGGATATTAAAAACCCCATGATGTCTTTCGCATAGAGTTGACAACTTGTTTCCAGCACCCTGAACAAATTACAAATTTCTGCTCAAATTTTTGCCAATCTGCACTTGGTAAGTGGCGAGTCTGTCAAATCCCTCAGCATGAGTTGAGAGAGGCCTTCATCTTCATGCTGCAGTGGACTGAAAGCAGGATGATGATGATCACGATGACGATGTGGTCTCTGTTTAAAGAAACCACAATGTGAATGAAGAAAGCAGACATTTTTCAGATGTAAAAATCTGCTTTGAGAGATCACTTGCTCTTTGCAGACACCTGTATTTTGTGGCCAGTTTTTGCTTATGGCAGTTATTCTTATGTATGTCTGCTACACTTTGCACTTTTAATCCATTACAATCAAGTACACTAAAAAAAATACAGAAGATAAACAATTTATTTGTTGGTCTTCGTGCTGAATCTGCTAGATTCCATTTTTCCCCACTTTTAAAAGTACATATGAATGTCATTCAAATGAATAATGCAGAGGTTTTTTTATGGATGTTTAATATGGACAACCATTTTCAGGGCAGATTGGCCACTTCTACCAAGTACATTGATTGAAATGAACCCCATTTCATTTACAGCACACATCACATGCTCAATTTTCAGTCCAAATTCAGTCCGTTAAACGAACCGTTAACCATCCTTTTAGCTGCGCATGACACATTGATTTAGTCATTGTCTATACAGGTCATCATGCAGTTAAAATACTTTGAGACACAGCTATAATCAATCTTCTAATTCGTATCAATTTTGTGTGGGTCTTATAAACCAGTAGTCTTGAGTACATTCAATGATGGTGTAATGCTAAATTTTCAAATAAAGCAAACATTTTTGGGAAGCATTTATTATAATTATCCTGTGATGTTTTCTTTCAAATTATTATCATCTGAAATGCCATATCGTCAGTCACATGGAAGGTAAAGCAGGTGCAACTGTGTTTCCACTTAGACTATCCTAAATACCTTTTGGAGGAAGCTTCAACTTCAAGAAAGGCCAAAAGGTTACAGTTATCTTGGAAACTGTATTAGAGCAGCATTCTCATGATTATAAACTGAAACACATGTAAATTCAACTGAAGTGTACTGTGCTAATGAAATAGTTGTTAGTATTCTTATATTAGAAGACAGAGAAACCCTGTCCCATTTCTTTCTCTTTGCTCCAACGAAGGGTAAGGTCCGAAATATCAGCATCTTTTTATTCAAGGCAGATGATACCATTAAATTTTAGAGTATTACAAGTCTGGAGACGGCGATGGTTCATACAATGTACACGGTTTGCTTTTTTTATTTTTTGACCTTCGAGGGGACGCCACAGAAAAACTGGCGGAAATCTGGAAAACGAAAATGATGAAAGTTGTAGTAATCAAAGAGCACTACAAATCGACCACGAATTGCGAATCCTAAACGTAGTTCGCCTTTTTATTTTTTATGGCGGAATCGGGAAAAATGTAAATGATGAAAGTTGTGTACTCGAAGAGCACTACTTGCATACCAACTTCATTCGAAACAGTTGAAAACCCTAGGAGCTCGATGCCCAATTTATTGATTTTTTGACATTTCTAAGTTCGTGCTCGTCCTTGATCTTGGGAGAAAATGAAAAATCGAGCTCCGTGGGCTATGCAGGTGCCATTGGGCTAACAAATATGAAACCCTGCAGATTCGACACACCCTCGGGAGAAGATGTAACTTGAAACCGGCTACCCCTAAAAACACATGTTTTGGGGCGTGGCCCCCTAATGGGCGCAGCACGCCATTCTAGGAAAACACAACTAGATCATGATATAAACGTCACCAAATTTTATCAGGATCGGATAAAACCAAGGAGCTATGCTCGGACAGACAGACAGACAACAGCCGTGCGACGAGGGATCCTAGATAGAGCGTGGATACGATGCTTTTCATTCTGACCGTCCACCGACAAGAATTCATTGAAGTTTGCCAAGAAGTATTGGTTCACTACAATTGTCTCTCTCTGCTGGCAGTTTTTTCCTATTGCGTATTTTGCCAACTGCATTCCTCATAAAAATGACGGTAAATAGACACCTATTTTGAATGGACACATTTAAAAAATAATCGTTTGCTGGTTGTGCTGTGGCTTGCGTTGCGACACACACACACACACACCACACACACACACATAACCACACAAACACACACACACACACACACACCAAGACAAACCGATAAATTCTCTCAATGCTCTTGTTTGACCACACTCCTGAGCCACACAATATTTTCATAGCCACTTTCCATAAGCCACGCATTTCTACCCATTCCACTTTCATCACCGTCCATTTCCTAAGCTCGCCCACTTCTAACGCCTCATAAAAAATGACGGTAACTAACACCGATTTTTGAAGACTACATTTGAAAAATAAAACCTCAATCAAAATCGGACTCGAGTACAATTTCTAAATATTCAAGTGTTTAATTCCGAAGTTGTTTTCTCATCAAAACTGAAGGACAAGTATTGAACTACTGTAGCGGTTTTTCGGCTGGCACAGAACGGTGGTTGCTAGGCAACGGAATTCAAACGCGCAATTCCCAGTATATTCCACATGTTGCAAAGTTTCATCGAATCGGTTTGCTGGTTATGCTGTGAGCCTGCGTTGCAGACAACACACACACAACACAACAACACACACAACACACAACCCACACAGACGGAAACCAACAATAAGGATATCTCGCATATATACTAATCCAACACACCATACAATATAGTGGTCACTTACTTGATCGTGGACAATATTTCTATTAGAAGTACCTGGTGTTGCAGGCAATGCTGGATCCCTCTCCCCTCGCTCTTCACCTCCTCCTTCCACCCTTCCCTCCTCCCACTTTCCTGCTCCTCCTACCCCTTTGCTCTTCACGCTTCTCTCCTTCACCCCTTTCCCTGCTCTTCACCCTTTCCTGCTTTCCACTTTCTCTCTCCTCACCCCTTTCCCTGCCTTCCTTACCCACACTTTTCCCCTGCTCTTTCCACCCACCCTCCTCTGGACTCCGATCCCTCCCTCATCCTCCCAACTTCCCTCATCCTCATCCACCCTTCCGCCTCTCCGACTCCAACCACCTTTCCCTCTCTCCTACCTACAACTGCCTCTTTCTCCCACCTCCTATCTCGACTCTAACCCCTCCTCAAGACTCCCACCCTTTCCACGACAGGTGGTTGTGTGTTTTAAATTATGAATTGTGAGAAATACTTGTTTAAACCATAGTAAGGTACGTTTATCAGATAAAAAAATGTGATTCCTGCAAAGTTTTGTGTATTAACCTGAGCTCAGAGGAGAAGGCAGCTGTTACAGAAGCAGCTTGTAGAGCGCTCGCCAAGTGGCTTAACACTCAGCAATCACCAAAAATAGGCATTCGTGATGAGCGTTAATCATAATTATTTTTGTTTCACTCAATTAAGTTATACTTTAGGCACATTCCATATCTTTCCCGCTCAATATAATTCTCCGAACAGGAATAAAAAGTTAAGTTTCATACTTTGACAATTTGTAAATATGGAGAAGGAGGGATCACAGCCTTGCTTGCTTAAAGTAAATATGTAAATATGCTGATATCTAAGAATCGTTAATTTCTTCACTATTCCATTTTTCACTCCAGATATCGACACTTAATTAGTCCACGAGATCCTAAAATCTGAAATCATATTTTGATTATATACTTTTATTGGTCCGTGAGAGGTCATCGTGGAAAATTTCCAAGGCTTTTTTGGATAGGCCAAAACAGTGACAGCGGGCTGACCAAGGATAGGCCTGTTTTTTATTTTCATGATGAGATGAGTAAATTATCTTCAGAAGGGGTGTTTAACTTTACCTAAACACCCAGTTTTCACTCATGCATTTCCTTGGAGTTTTGTTCATATGCATACAAAGTTTCGGGCTGATGGGTTTCATGGTTTTGGAGTTGTGGAGAAGACACTCTGACAACACACTGGACTGATGCCAATGACAGTTGTGAGTTGATTGAAAGAGTTTGCGTTTATTATTGAAAGTGCTGAAAATTTCGTAGCACTATTTTCAACAAGCTAAATGAGCCAAGATCCTCGTCCTCTTAATGATGACGTCTAAAAACGAATTATGACGTCATTGTGATGTATCAGGTTTGCGATAAATTAATTATCTGTGCTATATGCCCAGCTTGATTCCCGCAAACAAAATTCAAACAGCGTGCCCTAGTTTCGGAGATAATGTATCGGCGACTTTCCATTAGCGGCGATATTACTGACGTCAACTTTTTTTCTAGGAAGAATTTCCAAAATCGGAGATGGTTACTGTGTCTGCGCAGGTATTTTTACATATATATGCCAAGTTTCAGGAAGTTTCGATGAAAACTGTAGGCTGTGAAACAAAAAAGTCCACAAGAACAAACAACGTGAGTAAGAACTTAGAGATCCTCCACGAGGATCTAAAAAGTCCACAAGAAGAAGATGAAGAACAACAACTGAGTAAGACTTCGAGATCCTCCACGAGGATCTAAAAAAGTCCACAAGAAGGAGATGAAGAACAACAACGTGAGTAAACTTTCGAGATCCTCCACGAGGATCTAAAAAGCGTATACACCAATATGTGTGTAGCCTTCTGTTTTTAATGAGGGTTGGCAAAACAGATGAGCAGTTTGGATCAAAAAGTGAATTGAATAACATGACTAACTTTCAGTTTAGAAAAGCAAATCTTTCAGTTCTCTTGCTCCGAGAACATTACCTTATTATCTCACCTGGACTTCAGTTAGGTGAGCTTACGTGATCGAGCAATGTCCGTCGGTGAATGAGTGAGTAAGTGAGTCAGTCAGTCAGTCAGTCTGTAAACACTTCAGTCATTATCGCTTGAACCAAACATACAAATTTGATGAAACTTGGCCAGAAGCTTCATATCTGATGCCTAACGAAGGTCTATTGTGCTGTTATCAAATTCTTGTGCCATTATAGGGGATGACAGGGTTGTTTTTTGACCCCCCCCCCATTAAATAGGTATTTGCTCCAAAACTAACACATGATTTCGATGAAGCTGACCGCAACATTTTATCACCCATAATGTACCAAAATGTATCATACCACATCAAAATCTGCAATCTTAAATGGTCTACGGGGGTGGGGGGGGGGGGCAGGGAAGGGGAGGTTTGTTCCCCCAAAATAGCTATTGCTGTCTCCTCCCAAAATAGAAATATAGATAGAATATGACAGATAGAAAATAGAAATATATGTTCCCCCAAATAGAACTGCACACACGATTTTGATGAAACTTGACCACAACCTTCATCACCCATGATGTATCAAAGTGTATTGACCACATCAAAATCTGCGCTCATTGAGGGGTCTACAGGGGTAGAGGGGTTTGAACCCCCAAAATAGGTATTTACCTCTTTTCCGAAACTACACACACAATTTCAATGAAACTTGACCACAACCTTCATCACCCATGATGTAACAATGGTATCAACCGCATCATCAAAATGTGTGCTATACAGGGGTCTACGGGTGTTGTGTGTGTGTGTGGGGGGGGGGGTTAGCCCCCCCCCACAAAATAGGTATTTGCTCTGTTCACGGCATAAAAAAATAGGTGTCTAAGGGGGTTTGAGTGACTGTTGCTTCTGATCCAAGTGAGCTTCAGGACGCGCGTGCAGTGATATTTGTACAACTCGAACGGCACTTGGTGGAGCGCATACCTCCACTAGGCTGAACAGTTTACGTTTTGTATCCCACTGATAGGCCGGATCTGGATCTGGACCAGAACTAAAATCTAATCGGCTTGTTCTCGTCACCTAACCAACTTATTTTGTTTTGTCCCCTTTTTTTGTTTCGTCACCTAACACCATGTTTTGTCATAATTTGTCGATAACTTTTTGAAATATCATGCTATATATAGTTTCCCCCATCTCTTATATGGTGAAGAATCACTTTATAAAAATTTTAAAAACATTCTCAGATTCAGATCCGGATCACATCACAAATCATCACAAATATCACAAATCACAAAAAAACAAAGAATCACAAAATCTAATTAATTCGTCCTTATCACACACCCAATCTGTCCACCAAATTTTGTCAGAATCCACTCATAATCTTTTTGAGATTTCCTTCCCACAAACAAACAAACTGGAGTGAAAACATAACCTCCTTCGACCTTCGGTGGCGGAGGTAAAACGAAGCTATCCTTGCTTTACTCAGAGCGATAAGCCAACAGAATTGTGCCACAAAATGTTTTCACATGCTGCACAGACTTGGCCCAAGTTTGCTGGAAATGTTTGCAAAAACGAAACTCTGCGAGACGACATATTCTCCACTGATTCCACTGAAGACAAAACTAAGGAACAGAAATGCTGATATGAAACTGGAAGCTCAGCTGAGAATTGAAGTTTTATCAGCCGTTTGAAACTGAGTTTTCTCATTTTGCAATTCAAAGAAAAGCTCTTTCTGTTTAGATTTTTAAAATAATCTTTCGCTGCTTTTTCTCTCGAAATCTCCACCTTCATGTATTAATGTTCGAAATTATAATACAATCCCAATTTTCATTAATGCAGTATGAGTAGTGGTAATAGTGGTAGTAGCATTGCGACTACCTCAACCTTAACAACCCGATTATTCCCACTTTCCAATGGGGTTGACAGGGGAAAGTTTTTGGCCAGTCTTTCACGAACTGTCTGGCCAGGCCTAACATTTGATTCCAGGTGACAGGAATTTGGAATTTATTTGAGGGTGATGACGATAACTTGCGTACCTTTTGAAAAAGACTCCGTGGGATCTTTAACGTCTGCCAACTAATGCTGGAAGACTGGAGGCCCAGTTTTATCATCCATCCGTGCGATGGTATACGCATTGATGGCTCACCTTGCCTGCAAAATACCAGGATGGCAGTTTACATCTGGGTTGGGATTTGAAGCCAGTCTTGATAGTGCCATGGCTAATGTGCATAACTCTGAGCTATTCCACCAATCCTTATTGTGTATAATGGATGAAATCATGAGGATTGTCATTGGCATATGCAACTGCTGTGGGAAGCAAGGAGAAGGGACGTTTCAGGAATTAACCCTCTGTCGCAGCAAAATAATAAAGAGTTAATGATCGTTTGTTCCGATGAAGGGTTAACACTCGAAACGTCAGCCTCGCCTTGCTTCTTACAGTGGTTAGCATACCTCAATCAACCTCCTGTTGATTTCATCCATTCTGCCAACATAGATTGAAACTAACTTTCACCAGCAAGACTAGTTCTTCATTCCTAATGAGTATAGTTAGTGCATTTCTAATAATGTCCTTTAAAATTTATGAAAATGAAACCTTTGCTGCTTTGTGTTGCTTTCATTTTTTTTAAAATGGAAATTGCCCCAAACAAGGCATAAAACCATTGCAGGTAAGGGGCTAAGGGAAGGTTAGATAAAGATAAGGATAAAGCAAAACAAAATAAAAGAAAGAGAAAAATAACAAAAAAACATCCAAGGCACAGTAACTAGCAGAAGTCAGGTGAAATGTGATGTAGCCTCAAAGATGTAAGAAGTAGGAATTGACATTCCTCTTAAAGCTGGGAAGATCATAGGATAATGGGAAGCACGCTACATGTAATGAATTCCAAAACAACACAGCACGAGGGATAAAACTATCTGCATAGCCTTTTGTTCTGCACTTTGGATCAGCGAGAGTGCATGGGTATGCAGAGATGGCAAACCAAGACTTGTGTCCAAACACTCGTAAGGAGGAACCAAGTTAGAAAGTCCAGCAGAACTTTTTCCATGGAAATATATGTAGAACAAACGAAGAGTGGCAATTGACCTACGGTGAGAGAGCATTTGAAGAGATGAACCCATCTCCGCACCAACCAGGTTAGTTATGTATTTCTAGAGCCTATCAAGTAAAGATAAGTGGCAGGCTGGTGCTCCAACCCAAATGTGGCAACAGTACTTCATGAGGGCACGTATAGTTGGCTTGTACAGGTACAAAACAGCATCAGAAGGAAAATACCTCTGCACTCTATAAAGACAACCAACTCCTTTGGAAGTGAGATGACCCTTCAATCCCGGCCAATAATTGAGGTGAGTCAACTGAGGATACTCGAATGTGCGGTTTATTTGGAACA
>CM068952.1:147568756-147591828 GCA_035128595.1 Eptatretus atami
AACAATGGTCAAGCCTCCGAATCACACTGAAGAATCATTCTCCAAAATGCACATATTTAAAACATATTTCAAGGCGGATCAAGACAAAGAAGAAACAACTCGGTAAATGGGCTTTCCCACCTCCCTACAGCCCTCGGGGAAATTAGCAACAAACAGCAGCTTTCTCACGCTTCAGACAGCGGGAAAGGGCGCTGGCACATATTCATAAACAGGAGCAAATCCTTTTAGTTCTCCAAGACTTGTTGACACTCCACTGGAATTCATAACAGCCTGCAAAAAGCTGCTCTCTGGCAAGGCCAGGCTGGCTGGTAACCCGAATCGTAAAATGAAGACAAACGTTTGGAGAGACACAATTTGAAGCAGCCAGGACAAAGGTTTGAATCCAGACACCTGATTAATGCAATTGATGAATGTTTAAATAAGTCAAATGTACCAAAATTTGCGGCCAATGGGGCCATCACCTGATATGTCATAACAGGAAGCACTCTTAGCAATACCAGAAATGTACTTATCCCAACAGAAGTTAGAGGAGATGTCCAGATCAAGAAGCCGGAGCTCAGATGATTCTGTTAAGGTTGAAGACCCCATGTGCACAGAAGGGAAAGACCTGTTTCTGGAGCGAGACATGGACAACAATTTAGTTTTTTTTTGCATTTAAGGTTACCGAGCTGTTGAAGGTTACCAGAGACAGTAATTTCACAGGACAGTAACTTCAACACATTCTCTAAATCATTATCCAGTGGAACTCCAACCTCATTATGAATAGTATTGAGTGAATCAGCAGATGTACAGTAAAGTGAGGAGTCATCAGCATATATGGCTACCTGAGACAGAACATTATCAGGAAGATAATTGATATAATCAAGGAACATAGTGGGACCAAGGACATAGCCCTGTGTAACACCAGAATTGATGGAGCAAGTAGGAGAACATTGACCATCAAGTAGCATCTTCATCTTGTGATTTGTAAGAAAAGCTGAAATGATTGAATGCATCACTCCAGATAAAACCATACGACTGAAGCTCGTGGAGCAGGCTCTTGTGCCACACTTTATCAAAGGCTTTTGAGATATCAAATCAACTAATCAAGCTTCAGCTTGAGCTCCAATGCCCTGTTGAAATGATCCAGAATTAAGGATTGCAGATCACCAGGAGAGCGAGAATGGCGAAAGCCATACTGGCAGTCAATGAGAAGTTCATTGTCCTCCAGATGTCTGAGAAGTTGTTCATTGATGAAGCATTCAAACACCTTACTTATTACAGGAAGCAGGCTGATGGGGTGATAGATACTTGGCTCAGAATGCTCACCAGCACCCTTGAAAACAGGGACAACAGAAGCAACTTCTAGGATGAAGGAAACACTGAAGCAGACAAGCACAGGTTGTATCGCTTGGCAAGAATCGATGACAGTTCAGAACAACACATCTTCAATACAATCACAGGGATTCCATCAGGACCAGTCCTTCCTGGTGTTACGGTGTAAAGATCATCAGCAAATCAACCACATATACTTAATAGTGTGAATTTAGTATTTTGTTCTGAAATGATTGAATTTTAAGTGGTGGCATTATTTTATTCTAAAAATGCTGCCACTGCAGGATTGATAGGTGATGATGGACTGACGGTTATTTCACAACAACTTGTTTTTTATTCCTATATTTTATTGGCAGACATGGTGATTTATTTATTTATTTGACAAGAGATTATACTACCATTCAAATTTTCATGTTCGAACAATGAAAAACAGGCCTTCAGTAAACCCTCTCATCACAATTATTACTGGTGAAACAACATTAAAATATAACAATGACATACACATTGCTGCTCAGAAAATACAAACCCTGGATTTCATGATATGTCTGTGATTGTTTTGAACAAATCTAAAGTTTGCAAAACTTCAATGAGCATATATAATTTCTCCTCTGTCTCCTAACTTCAATCCAGTAATCTATGTACTGTATAATGGAGCAAGTGTGCACACGTATGTATCATCTACTCCTCTGAGAGTATTTGACCGAGGAAGCTGAAACTTTCAGGGATTCATGAAGGTACCCTGAAGATGTGCATGTGCAAGTTTCGTTTGATTCCATAAAGTTTTGAAAAAAAACATTTCCGCCATCTTGGCATTTTCTTCCTTTGGGAAGAATGGGGGGCAATTGGAATTATCCGAGTATATAATAACAATGTATTACGTATGCACTAATGAACAGTATGCATGTTTTCACTTCATATATGTAACCCGTGTTGATTGTATTTTTGGAAGCGATCAAGACAGCGGTCTGTTGCCTATACACCACCCAAATAAAGGGATGTGCCAGAAGAATGTGTTGCACACTTGGAACAAGATCACTCATAGGGTGGGTACTCACTTGTGGTATTAATAATTATAAAGATAATACATGATCCCCCTCGTGGCTCCTGTAGGGAGTGGGTGCTTCTAGTTATATGAATGATATCCAGAGGTTGGAAAGTGCATTTATCTTTGCTGGTTTTTCATATTTTTTGCTATTAGTTCAGTCTGTGCTTATTTTGTAACCTTCACGCTCAACTTTTTCTTTTTTTTAACCTTTGCTTCTTTTTTTTTCCTCTCTTTCCTTTCTTGCCTTTCTTTTTTTCTTTCTGTCTTTCTTTCCCCCAAGTAAATGTTGTTGTTTTTTTTCTGTGTGTTTTTGCACTCACTTGCATTCATGGTGCTTTAAGATCTGTAAAAACAGCTTGTTTGCTTAATCACACGATACATCATTTGAGAAGTGTCTGTTTTTGTGTGTGTTTGTTTGGATTGTACGCACTCCTTAACCATTGGATGGAATGAGTTAAAAACTGGTACTTATATTCGTACTCGGGGTGTATCCGGGAAGGTTTTAGGTAGGCCAAAAAAATTATTATCCCCAAGAGTTCTGGTTAGGGGAGGTAATGGAGGTAATGGTTTGGGGTGGGGGGAGAGGGGGGTAGATAAAAAAAATCTGAAACCAAAAAATGTTAAATCTACTGCAGTGTGGGTGGATAGTCAATGAAATATGTCTTGGAAAAGTAGAAAGCCTACCATACATGATCAACGAGTCACCAGAACACAACTAAAAAATAGGAGATTCTTGTTTGCTCTGATGGAGTGTTAATGGCCAAAACCTCAGTTTTACTTTGCCTCCAACTGCAGTTAATACGCCTTCATAAACCTCCAGTTGATAAAACCTAAGGTTTAAAGTTTTATGTATTATGAGCAGATGATTCAGTTTCAAAATCAATAAATGGACAATCACTGCAGACAAACACAATGGAGGGAAAGGTTTTGATAATTATGCGATATGGCTGACCAGGATAGCCCAGACGTAGTGAGCTCGGATTCGAACTCTCTGGACTGGGTTCTATTCCTGATATGACGATAAACTGGCAGCTTACAGATAGGGAGGTGCATCAATGAGTGCACCATCCTTTGGAAGGATGTTAAGCTAAATGTCTCATCTGTTTGTATTCACGAATGGAGATTAAAGATCTCCCGGTGTCTTTTGCAAGAGTATAAAATAGGAAACCTGGCCAAATTTTAAATTCTTGCCGTAACTACCATTGCTCAGGTCAGTTGAAAACCACCCAGTGCATGATCTGATTAGATGATGCTTAACAGCACGAGTGCTCTGGAAATACCATATGCGCATTGGGTTGGAATTAAATGAATGATTTTCCTGGAAAAAAAAAACCCCAATTAATTCCTGATTTGTGAAGCAAGCCCTACATTGTCCAGAAACAGTTCTGTGAAGGTTGAGCAATTCTAAAATAATTTATGGAAAATTCATCATGAAGCTCGCATTCAATATTCTGCATTGCGTGAGTCTGGCAGGATAGTCTAGACTGGAGGTATGCACACTCACCTCTGAGCTGTCTGGCCTAGTTTTGAATCTTGGCAGAGCTATAAACCGTTAAACTGGTGTTTCACATGCAAGGCGATACATCGATGTGTGTTGCTTCCATCGGAAGGACATTGAGATGACAGACCCGTCTGTCAGCACTGTTCATTGGTGGATGGTAAAGATCCTGAGCAATGTCTTTCACGAAGAGGATGCATGTTGTCCCTCGCATGCTGAACTAATTACAATTTCCTGCCAGCTACAGTGAAGTATCCTGTTTCAGAGTGGAGAGCTGTTCAACATTCGTTTCTGTATCAAAACGTTTCTCCACTGGTTGTGATATGTCCTGGAGCTCTGCAAGGAGTATGGCCTCTAACTATTAATTTACTTATCATCGTTATTATAAACATTGTTGAATTATTATTGTTGCCTAATGAATACAAAAAGTGAAATAAAAACCTAACAATTTATCGAAGTATCAAGCAAAATCTGAGCGAGGAAAGACAGTATTTAGTACTTTTAGTAAATTACTTGTTAATATTAAACAGTATAAAATTCCGATCAACTTTGTCCGCTTATTGAATATTTAATCAAGTCTGGTGTTGGCTTAAGTTAAGGTGGCTGGCTTAAGATCTTAGGGTCTTGAGATCAAGCCCCTGTTGACATGTTGAATGAACACCAGGTGGGTTGATTCAGCCTGTCATCCTTCTGAGGTTGGCAAAATGAGTACCAGCTTACTGGTAACAAGGGGCACGACATCAGCAGCACAGCTGCACCCTGAGAAAATGATGCAGACAAGTGGCCACAAGCTGCATACAATTAAATAAATATTTAATCGAAGAAAAAGCTGTTTTTTCAAAAATGTTTTGTCGTTGCCAGTGTAATATTTAAGTACACAATGCTTCCAATCTTGTGTCGACATTCATGTACAAGAAAAACATTGTATTCCAGAGATTACTGTCCCTTGCAGAGCAGATTGTATGACAGGATACCACATTTGTTTGGGGACTTTGAATATTCTGCTGTTGATTCAGAACACATTATATCCTGTTTCGCTGAGATAATTTCAAATTAATGTTGAGGCTGGATATAAGAAGAGGGTTGGAACTTTACCTCATTTCTCAGGATTTGTACTTTGACTGTGTATCTGTGTTCATGTCATTCATATGGGAAAAGGATTCCCAAGTCAGTAGCAAAATAACTTCAGTACTCATTTGTTCATCAGTGTCTTGTCCAGGATTTGCTTTGATCCACACAACAGTCAAATAATTACATCATAATGCTGTGCAGAGGGAATAAAATCTTCGCACATTTGTGGTTCTTTGGAGAGGACTTTTATTTGTCTGTTTCGACAGAATAAATACTAATTATTTTGGAATATTATATCGAATAAATACTAATTATGGAATTTTGAACTTTGTGATTGTATGTCGATATGCGGGGATATACAAGGAAATTTGACATCAGAGGAGAGCATTGCTCATCATGCCTACACTCCATCAAGACTATATTGAATTCAATCTATTAGTTTATGGACAACTTCAATAAAGGAGAGAAGGAGGGATGAGATTAGTCGGGCAGGCACAGGGACAACATCAGCAGGATGACTGTCATGTGTACACACATATCAAATCGATATATATATATATATATACATATACATATACATATATAAATATATTTTGTATTATTATTATATTTTTTTAATTATATACCACAACTCACAAAGGGAACAGCAGAAGAAACGGGAATATAGATTTGCTTTGATCCACACAAATCGATGTGTGTGTGTATGTATATATACCGTATATGTATGTATATATATATATATATTATATATAATTATATATATTTATATATTATTATATATTATTTCATTCATGCAATATTATTATTATTATTACTCCTTTGAACCACCAAGCCAAATGGGCAAAGCCGCCATTTTGTTCGGCCTGACCAAAAATTCCTTGACTTGGAACAGGCCACGACGGTTTCTTACCGATAAAGCGCTCAAATTTTTTTTCACTTTCCTCACTTATATCATCGAATGCTTGATCTTCACACCAACAAATCACTGAATACATCACTTTTGTGATTGCGAAAGTTTTCAAATTAGGAGCTTGGAGCGATTTTATGCATTATATGATGCGATTTTCCACAATGACCTCTCACGGACAAATTAAAGTACTATCGGACGCCAACCTATTCGCGAGGAATACATTCCTGAAAAATGCGCGGAATGTCGGGGCATAAATTAATTTCTATCATTATTATTTTTGTTTTTTTTTAACATGGTCTACGCCACATAGGTTAAAGGGAATCCCCACGGAGCACCGAGGCCAAACACCAGTCTTGGTGAGGTTGAAATCAACTTTAATAACACACACGATACAACGTGCCCGGCTAGCCAAACCTTCCACGATACAGCACCCTGCACGGTAACCCCGTGCACCCACGCTCGCACGACGGATTAAACCACCTACTCTACTGGCGCTAGGCCTGTGAAAAAGCGACTACACAGAAGACACCAGGACACAACATCACAAAGGAAACAGCAGAAGAAACGGGAAACACCAACAGCAGGGCGGAGAGAGAAAGTAGACAGAGACGGACAAACAAGGGATGCAGGTAACGATGAGGGGTAAGGGAAAATGCAAAGGGTGGACAATGTGGATAATAAGCAAATTTGTGTATGAGCGGCTTGTGATTTTGTCAAGGTCTGAGGAGAGGGGAGAGGCTGCTACCTGTCTGTCAGAAGGATGAGAGATGTCATGGCAGAGAGTGGAGTCATCAACAAAGAGATAAAGAGGATTTTTCAGAGAGTCAGTGAAATCATTATCCATCCATTGGGACAATACTCTGTGCAGAGCGTTGGTGCTGCCTAAGCAGTCTCCTTGGCTACTGGGCACAATCCTGGACGGGTCACCACTATGACACAGGATACTAGCATGAGGCACTCATTTTGCCGACCTCAGAAGGATCACAGGCCAAGTTAACCCCACCTGATATTAATTCAACAGCTGAGCAGGATTTGAACTCAGGACCCTAGCATCCCAAGCCCACCACCCCAACCATTAAGCTAACACCAGACATAAATCATTGATGAAGATTATGAATAATACCGATACCATTCCTTTCACACCATAAAGGTGCATAGGGCTGCCAAGGCAGTTTCGTTGGCAACGAGTACAGTCCTAGATGGGTCGCCACTCTGACGCAGGTTACCCCAAATGGTTATTACCCCATTATACTAATACTCATTTCACCGACCTCGGAAGGATGACAGGCTGAGCCAACCCCACCTGGTGTTAATGCAATGGTCGACAGGGACTTTAACTCAGAACTCTAAGGTCCCAAGCATTTGGAATAATATGGGACCTAGACCACTGCCTTGGGGTACTCCAGCCTTGATGGGGAGAGGAGATGAAAGAGTTTTGTTGAAAAACACACGTTGTCTATGAGAGTAATGGAAGTCAGTAATCCAAGAGTGAAGTTGGCCTTGGATTCCATACGCAGACAGTTTGGAGAGCAATGCAGTATACCAGACTGTATCAAAAGCTCGAGAAATGTCCAGGGAGACGGCCCTGTTCTCAAGTCTGATACTGAGGGCCTCCACCATTGTTGTGAGAGTAGAAGCAGCATGTCCAAGGTAGAGTGACCAGGTCTGAATCAAAATTTATGACCTGAGATGAGGTCATTGGAGAAAAGGAATGATTTTATGTCAACTGCGATGAAGGATTCCATGACCTTGCTAATGACTATGTGGTAAGGTCTGAGTGAATGACGTGGTACATGAAGTGAGCAACGCGGTAAGGTGAATTAAGTGATGTGGTAAGGTGAAGTGAGCGATGTGGTGACGTCTGAGTAAGTGACGTGGTAAGGTGAGGCGTGGTAAGTTCCCCATTTCCGGTTCTGGGTTTGGAGAGACGGCAGCTTCTCTCAAGGGTCTCTGCCGACTTTCTCAAAGTTAAGTTTCTGGTCATTATTTGTCACGTTTTAAATGTTTATTTTCTCACCTACATGTTTACTGTGTGTTCCTAGTTTGGTTTTGTTTCAAAAATCGTGCTATTTTGAGTTTTCATCGACCTTGTCTTATCGGGCTCCTTGAGGCCTACCCGTCCCTCCCGTCTAGGTGTACGATCATTTTCATTTGTATTCTCTCCCTATCAATTCCTATATTCCCCACTTTCTCAACACTCACCCGATCTATTCCCTCCAACTACACCCTCCATTTCTTGTCTTAAATAAAAAATTCCCCCAAACAACAACCCTTTCTCCTTCCTCACACATGAGTCCTGATCCTTCTTCTTCTTCTTCTTCTTATTCTCTTTTCTTCTTCCTCCTTCTGCCGGCACACCATCTTTCTTCTATTTGAGCTGACCCACTCTCACCATTACCTAACAATCTTCCTACAACATTCCATTCCCTAATGTTACCTAATCTTCAAAAATCATCAAAAACATAATAATTTTCCTTGTATCCTTTCTATCTATACACCTCTGTAACCACGTGGCTCTCTACCCTCTCCTGGTACTTTTCATGGATCCATCAGCTTCACACTGCGTTTACCAATCCAAATTCACCATACACCTCCACAAATTTACTTCAACCTTTCCTTTTCCCGAATCTTTCGCAATCATTAAAAAAAAACTTTAAAAACTTAAAAAAAAAAAATCACTTTTGACCATACACCTCCCATAACCACAAACTTCTCCCGCAACCACGTGATCTGTTTCACCCTCTGCATTTACCAATCCAAATTCACCATACACCTCCACGATTTTACTTCAACCTTTCCTTTACCTCATCTTATGCAATCTTTGTTAAAAAAAACACAAAAAAAAAACCATAACAATAAAACGGTCTCTTATAAATGCTTCATCCTCCCCTTTCACACCGTGTGGTTCTCATTATTGTATCATAATTCACCACTCTTTTTCTATTTCAACAGACTGCTCTCAATTTTACCTTTCCTTCATACCTTGTCAAAAAATGTCCAACTGTTACGTTTCTTCTCTCCATTCTCTTAAGTCATCTTTATTACATCCCTCACGGAATGTGTTTAATTCACATTTCCGAACTAAAAATTAAAAAAAACATCCCAGTTTGCTATGAATATTCGCTTTCCATCAATCAATCTTTTTTTTCCAACTTCAGTGCCAATTCACCACTCTCACCCTCCTTCTCAAAGCAACCATCACACTCTTTCCCCTAAAACTCACAGGTATCCATCTCACCTTTCTCAAAAACTCCCCCTCACTTTTCTCCCTCAACTCTCCCCACCACCTTCTCCCTCCATTAACCTCCCTCACTCAACATTCTCAAAGTTGCCCCCCCCCATCACATCCACAAAGCTGCTTCTCCCCTGCTCTCTCTCCTCCATCTCATCACTCCACCTCCTCAAATCCTCAACTGCCTTCTGCCCCTCTCTTATTATTCCCCACTGTACCTCAACCAGCACCACAGAGCCTTTCTCCTCCTTCATCCGGCCCCTCCCCTAGCTCTTCTGCAATCCCCCCACTCTTTCAAACAACTCTCGTTACCTCCCCCCGTCCTCCTTGTCCTACCGCCTCCTCCCCTCACAAACCCTGCACCCAAAGCCTCCTCCCTCCCTCTTCATTAACAGTGTGGACCTCAAATATCCGGGGCCATCGCTCAAACCTCACAGATCTTTCCACACAGGTTGCCACTGAACAAAACAGACGTGATCTGCCTAACAGAAACTTTCCTCCCTCAAGCCACCTCTGACTCCTTTGTATCTCCCCCTGGTTACTCCTCCTCCGGTATGACAGACCTGAGCCTCGTCCTTGTGGAGAGTTGCTCTCTCATCAAAGACTCTATTCCTCACTCCCCACACCCCCAGGAATACCTCTGGCTACGGCTTCCCCTCCACTCCCACCTCATGTTTATATGTGTACTGTACTGTCACCAAACAGTGATGACTCCATTTACACCTCACTATCCGAAACATGGACCAACTTCTTATCCTCTCATCCGAACCTCTCTTCCTCATATGCCGTGCTTCAATTGCCATCATGCCTGTTGGATGGGTGTGGTACCTCATCTCACCTGTCATAGGCACCTCAGCAAAAGACTTCTCTGACTCATTGGGACTGACTCAATCGGTAAACTTCCTGACCCGGATCTCAACCAATGGTACTCTATTTCTTCAAGATCTGATTTTGACAAATTTTCCTGAAAATATCTGCTGTTCTCCTCCGCTCAATTGGTTCTTCTGACTACGTGCTTGTCAAGTAGACGGGTCGGTCACCAACGAGGTAGTGCGGGGTTCAGTCACCACGACTGTGTGGGTCACTGTGACGTGACCAGTTTCGTGAGTGTGAGAGAGCTGCCCATGTCGCAGCACCAGGGTCTAAACCCAGGACAGACGATCTCAGTGCCCCTCCCCCCGCTTTCCCAGACGTCGACTGGCGTTCAAGGCTGTTGGCGAGTGGGTGCACCGGCAAGGCTGGGTGCTGGCGACGGACGAGACACGCACACACATTTCAGGACGTTTTCACTTCACGGACGAGTTCTCTCTGGTGAGCAGACGACTCTTTCTCCCCCCCCCCCCCCCCATATGATCTGCTGGTACCTTGTCTGTGTTTAGTTGTAAGTCAACCCCCGATAAGCTTCTGCTCTCTGTCTCTTTCCTGTCATTTTGATTGATTTTGCCTGATTAATTATTCATTTGAATGTTTGGAATTTATTCATTTATTACTCGAGAAATTAAGTTATTTTTATTTATTTATTTTCTTATTAATAAATTATTTATTGACTTCCAACCTGTCCGTGTTTGTCCTTTCTTCCATTCGGTCTAGCATTGTCCGAACCTAGTTGGCTGGAGAGTAATTACCACAGATTTGACCAAAAATAGTAGGCATGCACCGGCGGTTAAAACGCTCGGCCCCTAATTAAAATCTAATCGAGATAACATTTGGTGCTTTGCGAGGCGCGCTCCCTGTTCAGGTAACCCGTGACCTCTAGTTAAACGGAATAATTAGACGGTGGACACTGGAACTCATGGTTAACTGGGTGGCATTCGTGGTTCTAAAACAACCCACCGCACCACAACGTTAATTGTGAGCAGTGGCCCCAGGTCCGGCTCTTCTGAGGACAACCGGGATTAATCCCCTGAGTGACAAGCTGGTCTCTCGGTACCTGTGGCGCAACAATATACAAACGTTTGGTCATACAAAATTTTGAAAATAGCAGAAAATAGAATAGACATTGTCGAAGCTTTTCGTCTTGCAGCTCGTTCAGGACACATGTCGGAAATACTGGAAATGCAGACACAAAATGAAACAATATATTTGTTCAGACGCGTTGGGGTTGGTTCTTTGGACTGTTACTGAACGAACATACACATCATGGCCTTGGAGCACCAGGAACCCATGACCTCCATTTTTTTGTGCATCAGGTCAGAACAGATGCAGTGTTTGCACATACTCTTTTTGTTTGCAAAGAACAGGAGCTCATGTGTATAAATGTGGCTTCAAGAACACGTAAATGTGCTTCAGTATGTGCACATGCCACAATCTTGGAGCCGTTCAGCGTGATAGTCCTGGGCACATTCGGGATTGTTCAGGAGGGCTGAGCAATGGCAGAATCAATTTGAGCAGGCATTCTTGTTGGGTTCTTGCATGTAAGGGGTGGTGTGTATGACCATCTCCAAGTTGTTCTGGATTGCCAATGAAATGTGCTGCTTGATCCAATCCTCCAGTCTGAGTGATGTGCGACCTACGTACTGGCATCACACCGACCTGAAATTAGTAAATAATATTGTTCAGTTATGGTGGGGAGCACATCTTTCTGGACTAAGGGAGCAATTGTGGGTTGTCAAAATGACTCTCGTGTGCAACAAGTTATAACATGTGAAACTGACCATTTTGTGACTGACCTGACCATTGTGAAACTGACGTGAACGTTTCACCTGTTGTTCAAACTTTTGAGAGATTTTACCTCTCCATGGCAGATAAAAGATAAACCGGACACTTTTCTGCGTCCAAATATAGTGTCCTCAGACTGATTGGCCGTTTTGCGCTGTATGAACCACAGATGAGTCACTCAGGGTAAGCATTGTCAGAGAAATGGTTTTAATGCACTCAATTTCAGCAGCAAGTCGACAGGGTGAACATATGCCCCCTACTTTATTACAACGTATTCATAATGGCAATCTTGTAGCATGTTGAGCTAAAGGAGTCCCACCGTGTGTAACTGCCCACTGAAGGTAGCACTGCAGTAGATTGTCGTCAATAATCCATCCTCAGTTCTCGACTAACACATCTAGAAAAGGAAGTACATTTGACTGCTCGGTCTCAAACATAAAACTTTAATGCAGGATGGAGAGCATTGAGACATACGAGAAGTCAGTGCAGGCCGGTAGGAGTATTGAAGATTGCAAACGTGTCGAACACATATCGGTAGTGTACCCATAGTCTAACGTTCATGCTTATTTCATCGAACACATGTTTCTCATGAAAGCCAACGAAAATGTTTGCGAGTGGTGACCTAATGGTGATTCCATCGCTACTCCATGTACTTGCGTATACATGTTGTCATTGAAGCATGAACTCCATTGCCTGTGTTTCCACGTTCATGAGTTCCACAAAAAGACCGCTTCAGAGATACAGAGTGTTCAAGGTTGCTGTGAACAGCGATGCGCTACATATATCAATGTCTTCCTGGAGAGGAACGTTTCATGAACAGGCTGGATATGTCAAAGGAGCACATGGTCACAGCATTCTGGTCCCACTCCAATTCACGCATGGTTTTTAGCAACGTGAATTAATCTTTTAATGCGGACTCGGAGAATTTCTCGAGAACAGGACTATCATTGCAACTGTTCTCGAGGAATTCTCCAAGTTTTTTCATTTTGGAGATTAATGGAAGTTTCTTGGACTCTCAATCCTGTGAATGTGGACTAAACACTTTGGCTGCATCATTCCCACAAAGGCCACTTTGTGGTTGAAACAGACTTTCTGAACCTTGGTCATTGTTGACAAAACCTCCTGTTTGGTTGTGAGTTTTAAATTTTGCACTCATTGTTCTCACAATTTTTTCAACCTTTGATATATATCATTTTACAGATTTCCTTTGCCAACACATTCTTGCAGTGTGAGATTTACAGCTAAAAAAATAGTTCAATTAACTTTACCAACCTCGATTACTCAATATTCAATCAACAGCTTCCTCTACTCATAAAACCGTGAAAACCTTGTTTGGCATAGCTTGAAGAGCTTGTTGAGGTCAAACATTGGAGGATGGTATTCAATGATGTGCATCTGCACAGAGAAACAATACATTTCTGGGCCTCAACAACAGACTCAACAATAGGCTGACATTAAAATTTTTTAAAGACTTTATTTTTCATTATCCTCGATATGTACACGAGTACTATTACTATGACGAGTCGTAAAAACGACTCCCCACAAACCCATCCTCCCCCCTCTCAAATTGAAGGAATTGTCCTGTGCCAGCAAAATAGCACAGATATTGTCTTTTCTATGTAGGTATAGTTGGTCAGTTTTCTGAGACCATTGGAAGAGTCACGTTTTGGTTCTGAATATCCCAGCCCCTTTAAAAAGGAAAACGTATTCACTCATATAGGGTCAATATTCTCAGAAAGCCAGGTGTGGCTAGCGGTTAGGATGGCTGGCTTGGGATCTTAGAGTCCTGAGTTTGAGCCCTGTTGCGCTGCTGAATTTAACTCACCTGTCATCTTTCTGAGGTCAGCCAAATGAGTACCAGTGTATAAGCTCACAGTGACAGCAGCACAGCCTGTGCCCTAACAAAATGATAGCTACCTAGCAGCAAAGCTGCCATACACAAGAAGAAGAATATTCTCAGAAGTTTATTTTGTTAATCACGGCGACTGGAGATTTGATCATGGTACCTCATCATGGCCGACGCTTGTTCAATATATAATATATTCTGAAATAAAAAAAAGTTCAATACAGATAGAACAGGCAGTTTGACACTCTGCAAAAGCAAGGTGTGCTTACATCCATCAGTCACAAAAAATAAAAACAATTAAAGGGTTCATTAAAAACTGTATTGGTGATCACAAAATGAAAAAAACCGTTTTGACGAACAATTAAAAACAAGAAGATGACGTCGTGCAGAGCACGATACTTGCAAAATCCATAAAACAATTTGACCTCAAAAATATTTGTGGTTGAATTCAATGACCTAAAATGAAAATCCTCTTCAAATTTCAAGTCAATGGGATGAAAATTGATGATTTCAGAAAATACCACTTAGTTGTGACCTTGGGCTTATGTTGACCCTTTTGGTCGATGCTGATCTCAAAAACAATTCACTGGTTGAATTAAGTGACCTGAAATATAAATCCTCTTCAAATTTCAAGTCAATCAAATGAAAATGAGGATTTATAAATACCTATACCTTAGTTTCTATTACCTTATAGAAATATCTCTACCTTAGTTGTTGACCTTTGCTATGTTGACCTTTTAGTCTATATTAACCTCAAAATAACTGGCTAGTTGAAATCAGTGACATGAAGTAAATATCCTCTTCAAATTTCAAGTCAATCGCGATGAAAATTGAGGATTTAGAAATACCTCTTAGTTGTCGACTTGAGCCTATGTTGACCTCTTGGTCAATTGTGACCTTAGAAATAATTGGCTAGTTGTATCAGTGACCTGAATATAAATCCCCTTCAATTTCAAGTAAATCGGATGAAATAAAATGGGATTTTAGAAATACCACCTTCGTTGTTGACCTTGGCCTATGCTGAACTTTTGGTCCATGTTGACCTCAAAAACAATTGGTTGGTTGAATTCAGTGCCCTGAAATAAATCTCTTCAAATTTCAAGTCAATTGGATGTAAATTGGGATTTTAGAAATCTCACCTGAATTGTTGACCTTGCCTATGTTGACCTTTTGGTTCATGTTGGACCTTCAAAAATATATGGCTAGTTGAATTCCGTGACTAAAATATAAATCTTTTTCAAATTTCAATTCAATCGGATGAAAATTAGGGATTTTAGAAAGCTCACTAAAGTTGCTGACCTTTGGCCTATGTTGACCTTTTGACATTTTGACCTCAAAAACTGAGCTTGTTAGCTCCACTTTTTCCTTATGACAAACTCTACCATGCGGTGAAGTTTCGTGAAGATCGGTTTTAAAATTGTGGCCTGCAGGAGACAAACAGTCAGACAAACAGGCAGACAGAATAACAAATCGACTGACCAATATACTTGAAAAATCTTCGATTTTACAAGTAATAGGAACAAGAATTAATGAAAGAACAAATAAAAATGAAACAAAGGTTTATTGACACAGCCATTGTGAATACAGTGGAAAAATTGAAATCAACGACACAGGCAAGTTGATTCCCATTGACCTCACAAACATGGCTAGAGTGAGTCTGAGTGAGACAAGCATTAAATTATTTAAATATTACTGACCTAGAAAAAACATTTTTACATGAACCACGCTTCCTGCTAAGACACTCTTAACCATGAACATCCGGTGTCACCTCACAACCCCATCAATGCAGCCCTCAAAAACTGAGCAGGCTGTCTTCACTGATAACACCAGTTGTCAATGACACAGTGTCACCTGCCTACCTGCTAGCCATAAAAAATCTACGTGTAGATTCATTCCATGCTACATTTGTCTTACATGTGTGGGTTCCCTGCGATGTAGACGTTGAATTTTCACAGGGAAAGGGACCAGTTAGGTTGGCACAACTTCCTCCAAAGGGAAGGGCAGTGTTATTTGCTTAGAAAGAGAGGGCCCCAGGTTATTGATGAATGTTTAAAGGAAAGACGTAAAAGGATTCATACTGTAAGCTCCGTACTGGCGGGGCAGAGCTTTGTAGCTTCGTGTTGAGGTCACATGTCAATCAAGTAGTTATGGCAGTATAAAGCCCGGTAAGGCTGGATTTATCCCTCCTTTTAATTGATAACCATTTCTTCCAATTAAAAGCCGCTCTAAAGCCTTGCCACTCCATTGAGCCTGGTTTCACTGGCAACGGAATTGGTGGAGAACAATTGTAAGGGGTGCTTGATCATGTTATGCAAGCAAGTTTTGGCTCTCCACCTGTGGTTAGGATTTAAAAAAAACCAAAAAACAAGCTGCAGTGGGGATAGTTCAGTTGGACTCAAGTTGAACTTCAGTTAAAACTTAAATTAGAAACAGTGAGAGTCAGGACTTCATCTGTCTTCAGTTGATCTTTGGTTAGCAGTGACAGCTGGAGAGGAGGAAAAGTTGAACATACAGGGAGATCGGAAATGGAACTGGAGTGGTATTTAAAATATAATGTTGGAAAACACTGGAGAGTGAAACCTGCCTTTACCATCAAGCACAAATCATTATGCTGTTATGCTAACAGCTGCTGACCATACCTTCATCTTTGATCCATCCCAGCCTACTGGACCTGTGCCAGACATGCCATGAGCAGAGACACCTTCATATATTTTCTGCTGCCATGGCTTTAAGGTTTATTTGCAAAACCCCATCTTTCCTTTGTTGGTTTAGTCTTGAGGCCATATTATAATTAAGTGCGTGTTCTGTGTTGTCTCGTTGGGGCTCAATTTCTGCTCACCCTCTCATCATGTAACATAGTGTGGATAGTTATTAATTGATTACGCTGTGTTGTTTTTTAATCACCATTTTTGTTATTAAAACTGCTATTTAATTATGGTGTGGGATATTTTCTCTTCCTGCATCAGGCTATTATAGTGGGCAACTTAGCTAAATATAGCATAACAATGTGCATTTTGTGAGGAAACACCAAATTTGGCACACTAGTAGCCTAACATATTATGAACAGATTTGGATATTGGGCCATCTCAAAATTTTTGATGGCAGTGGAAAATGGCTGCCACAGCCATCAGCGGGAATTTGAGATGGCCCAATATCCAAATCTGTTCATAATATGTTAGGCTACTAGTGTGCCAAATTTGGTGCTTTCCTCACAAAATGCCACAATTGTTATGCTAAGTTGCCCCACTATTGGGAAAAGAAAGCATTGTAAAATATGGCGTTTTCATTTTCCCACACACGGTTTAAAATTTGGCCAATTATCATCCAGCTATCCCTGTGCCATTGCCCCACATGTATGGGCAGGGATGAACGAAAAGTTTGCATAACCGACACACTTGAAAATATATTAAATTACAGTCAATTTCTCCCAGATCCAACACTTCAAAAAAACTTTTCATTCGTAACATTTCTCACCTCACTCATCACAAGCATATACATACTTCACTTGTCTCTAACAGTTTTAAGGATCTACTCGAAGAGGGTAGTGCTTGGCTTCTGGACAGGGAGTTTTTCACTCTTCTTGAGTGCCACGTTCTGACAGATGGGCTGCAAAGATACAACATTATAAAAAAAATATATATATGAACAAGGTCAAGAGTTCATTACACGCCACACATAAAAACAGAAAAGAAAACTGAAAACATTATTTCAGTTCCTTTTTGAACTATACTTCATTAACATTTTACTATAACTCGTATAACGACTACGGTTGACTATTTGAACCTCCCCCGATTCATGAACCTGGGATCCCCATGTACAAATCCCATAAACTGTATTAATTCTTCTAAGGACTATGCTGTCCTAATGTCCTTGCAATCTATATGAAAATGCACAGATTTTTATGAATGTCCTTATTCTGCACCTGTTTATGTACAAGCTCCACCATGAGCCTTGATGAGATGAGATGTACCATCCTCTTTACAGAGCTGTGGTGCTGCTGCAGCAGTTTCTTGCAAGGGTTATTGCTGGGTGATTGCTATTGCCTTCTCGGAAGTCATCAGCACAGGAATTTGTAATTCGTTCAGGGGGCTGAATTTGATAATTTGTTCAATTTTCATAGCTTTCCCTAATCTTCGTGAATGACACAGTGGGATCTAGCGTCTGCCAACTAATGCTGAAATGGGAACCATGAGCCTTATATCAGATTTTAAAAATTGGCGAACCGTATTTAACCTCTTTGTCTAAAAAAGGTTAAACTCCAATGACCTTTTATACTTTATCTATGATCATTCCTTGACCTTGATTCCTACATCAAAGAAGCATCAAAGATGTGATTATTGGAGTACTGGCATCTTTCACTTTCAAAGTGGATCTATTTAAACTGCAGCTTTTCAAACTGATAAGGCAAACAGAGAGGACCAAAAGTTCTTGGTTGAATGCTAGAAAAACACGAGTAATTCAGATTTTCTCACGAATATAAAATGTTTATGAGACTGAATATCAGAACAATGGTTCTGAAATTCTTCCAGTGCTATTGGTTTCACCTCCGCAAACAGTAACACTCCCATGTTGATATTTGCAACAGCCAAGCAAAGTGTTTGACTGCAGAAACCATTGACTTGGAAATGAGAACCATGGTAAACTAACCAAGAGTAAACATTGTAATGTTTTCCCATCATTGCATTTTTCATTTAATTCGAGTAAGAGGTGGAAGTTGTGGTGTTGCTTTTTGATCGGCAGCCTTTCAGTGACCAACTCAAGTTGTAGTAAGCGTTACGAGTGTGCATGAAACGTGGACTGGTGTCACGTATAGGCCAGCCGAAGTGAAGCAGATAGATTGCCCACTCCTCATGGGCCATTAATGAGCTAGCTGGCTTTCACTGACAATCCAGTGACCATCTGATAATTTGAGGATTATATGTTTCTCGAAGAGGGCCAATAAATTCTTACAATTGCTCTCATTAAACCAAATGTGACCTTACAACATTTGGGGATAGAGTGCACAGTGTTCTCATCACTACACAAACACTTTTCTACACTTATCACCACCAATCATGTGATGCTTGTTTGGCATGGCAATCAACTTGGAATGTGAAAGAGTTAAGTTTACTAAAAGAGCTGTTTGTCAAGCTCGAATGTAAATATAGGATAATGCCTTAACATTTGTGTTTTTTAGACGAATGATACAAATGAACACGAGTTAGCTGACAAGTGATGACAGTAATTCATATAAAGTAGAGGGTATGTCATCACATAACCCATGTCCTCCATGATATGTACATCAACAGGAATGAAAAACACTACAATGTAGCATTTGGAATAAAGATAGAGAAACAAGTAAATTACATATGTTGCTTTTCCAATAGCCAGTGGGCATCACGTCCTGAAGACTTCAAATCTTTGTCTCCCTAGTGAATAAGACGTTTGGAACGATCTCGGATATGCAGTTGCCGTCTGCCATCTGTCGACAGAGACAGATTTGATCCTTAAAAACAAACTTGGGCTTACGAAGACCATAAAACCAAAACTTGCCAGCAACATTCCACACCAAAAATATCAGTGACTGACTAAACTATTACAAAGGCATTACAAATTCAAGAACTATTACCGAAGTACGATCTCCTGAAAGGTACAAGCATGTACAAGGAAACTTAGAACACAATAAGATATTTTTGTTTCTATATACCAATGTTGTATCTATACCATTTAACCTAATTCGATCACTTGCAATTATCTTCCAGATAGTACCAAACCCTGTATCACCTTTAACCTCAATCAAACTCAATGTCTCCTCCTTTTCATAACAAAACTTAGATATTAAATGGAATCTTTTTGGAGGGAATTAGATATGTATTTATTGCACAATAGCTGAAAAATGTCGTTTGGATCTTTAACATCCAATGCATTGGAACAGAAGGACTGAGTGTCGGAGACACAGTCATTCTCTGCTGGCACGCATCAGAATGATGGTTTTGTTCAAACTATATTGGTGGAAATGCTGAACATGTTATCTTTTGCCCTCTTAATAATAAAACATATAACTCGTATAATTGCAGAAAATATACCGCCACTCGTTGATTGAACAGGTTGCGACTCCTCATGAAGGCATTTTTTATGGATTTACTGCATCAAAATCAACATGAGCCCTGAGTTCCAAAGGAATTCTCGTTCGCCGGATCAAATTTCTTCAGTTGCACGTGCGAAAAAACTCGAAAATTTGAGAATGGTGCATGCTTTGTTTTAGCTTTAGCTGTTATACAAACCCTTAATGCAATCTTAGGAAGTGAATATCCACACGTAATTATTGCTGCACCAGCCTTCAGTTACTCAATTAACAAAATACTTGCGAGCACAAATAATTTTATAGGCAGTGAGATGAATGAAGCTTTAACTAACCACAAGATGGTGGTCAAGAACACAATACAGGTAAAGAACCATATGTTAAAATTAGTGAAATAGAACAATGCAGAGAAATGAAAAAGTAAATTATCAATTCAATTGGAGCTTGTGCAGATATATATATATATATATATATATTATATAATATATATATATATATATATATGATATTATAACAATTGTGGAATTGTGACAAGCACTCGTCCGATCTCCAAATGACAAAAAGCTTCTACACACAAAGTGTCACCTCCAATCTCGAGCATCATGCCTGGCAAACCTCTGTCAAACGGGACAAAGATTTACAAGGTCAACACAGTTAAACATCAAACGGAGCCACCTATCTGGAATCAGGATTAATTTGCCTCTTATGGATGGCACTTTTTTATAAAAACAAAGGCAAAAAAAATCAAAACATTAAAACAGCTTGGAACATGCACGCCTGACCCCACGGCCAAAGCACACAGTCCAACAAGACTGTCCTGTTTGCGCATACAACATGCCCCTCCACCAAAGGCTGAACACATGCGTCAAACAAACACCACACAACATCCTACCCCGAAAGGTCAATTTCATGGTCATACATTGACCACTTCCATAGGAGTGAGCCCCTGTGCTTCAGACGCTGCCGTCCTGAATTTTGGCTGTTTCCGTCATCTGGATGGCATACCGATAAATATAGTAACCAATGATAACACATTCGTCGTTTAAATATTAAAAACCGATTAATCCGCAAGAACAACCACCTGAGACGGATGGTTCTCTTTGCGGATTATGCGTTTTACCGTTGGGAGACAAATCCGTGGCAATGCCACCATAACACAGGAGGTGTGATGATGTTTAAACGGCCGAATTGTGCTTCATCATTGTTAGATATGTATCGGTATGCCATTCCTGTTAAATTAGGCAAACAAAGGCCAAATTCAGGCGCTATGCTGTTGAGTCACGGGGGCTCACTCCTCTGGAGGGGTTCCAATTGTATGACCAATTCATTCTGGCCCTTCGGTTTAGGATTGTGTGGTTTTGTGGCCATGTGCTTCAGCCTTTGGCTCGAGGGCATTGTATGCAACAGTAAGCTGCTGAGCTTGCTTATCTTGGCCATGGGTCAAAGGTGCACATCCCAAGCTTTTAATGTTTTGATTTTTAACCTTATCTTCAATAACAATGCCACCTTCAAGATGAACAAGCCCGAAATCCGTAATTGCGCCTCCGTTTGTGTTGACCATGTAATCTGTCGTCTGTTTTTCAATCGCCAGGTAGGCCTTTTCAGAATTGGAGGTACCACTTAGGTGTAGAACTTTATGTCCAAGGGATCAGGGGAGTGCCTCATCACACAACCAATATGTCTATCTACACCCGATCGTGCACGTTCCTTCTGGTTGAATGGTTTGCATTTCGTGGAACAATTGTTTGGTGGCAGGCGGATGTGTTCTTGTGAATTATGCAGTTTTACTGTGAGACATAATTCGCGCGCATCACCATAACAGCATATACGTTGTGTGTGTATGTATACATACATATAATATATAATATATATATATATATAATATTATATACGATATATATGTATATATTATATATAATATATATATATATATATATTATATATATATATATATCAACTCTTCATGCTCTTCCGCCAAAAAGCTCATAAGGCAACATGCAAGCTTTCTAATAACCCGTTGCTTGTTTTCAACCCTTACCCGATTCTCTTAAAGGCATTACAAGAAAAAATATGAGTTCCTCCACAAGCTGAAAAGAGTTCCTTCCACTTCTCAAGAGTATTCAGCTGTGAGAACTGGGAAGGGTTTGAAACAGCAAAGGCTACCTTGGTCCCTTTCTTGGTTGCTTTATGCAGCTTCTTCAGCTAAAAGAGCACGGGAGGTCAATTTATTATATAATGTTACCACCTGGCGTTTTACTTGATTCGTGAGAGCTGGATTGGTATTCCCTCCACAGCAGGTGAGAGATATGGTGTCGTCTTCATATTTCCATATATATTACACATATAATGTTTGATTGAAACCTCTCAAAATTGATCACTTGTTTGTACATCACCAAAAACTCTCCAACGTTTCCATAAGGCCATTATTGATTGCCAGTAATAATAAACCCAAAATAATTTCGTTGTACATGCCATCCCAGTAAGCACACTTTGTGATAAAATTATATTTTTTTTGGCATTTTATAAACACAAAATAACTACAATATGGTCCAGCAAGGCCAAATATGGTTACATTATATCCCAATTTTTTCAAGTGTACAGTTGTGTTCCGTGAAGAAAGTATCACTTTATGAATTTAGCACTTTAAATTGCCCACTGAGGTTGGCCGATACTAGTTGCGAGACACTTTACAGTAATAACAACGAAAATGCATTTACGAGAAAAAAAAACAGGCATGAACAGATGTGTCAGTGTAGAGGACAGTAAATGTCCCTTCAAAGAATTACAAAATCTGTCTTTTTTCTTGTCTCCAACTGAGGACATAACTCATGATGCATACAGGATCCCAGCGTTCAAACAGCATACGATATACAGTGTCGATTTGCTTATTCTCTACATTATCCTTTATCACATTGAAGTAGTGAATTCATAATAATGTTGTTTTGAATGTATACGAGGTCGGACGACCCCTCCACAAACCCCTAGAGACCAAAAATGTACATGAAAAACTCATTTTTTATTAGAAAATTATTCAACAAACTTCAAGTGCATGATATCTTGATTATAAAACAAATACTAATCAATTGAACATTTGAAATAATTATTTGAGAAATTACAATGTCCACTTTTGTAGAACAACAAAGAAGGATAATTTAAGTTTGATTAATTGATATTATGATTGCCAAATTTAAACTGCTTATACTATTGTGTATATACATCTTAACTCATGAAATCAACTGAGAATCCATTCATGAGAATTTCATGAGGAATTTAAGTTGGAATAATGAGCTGATGCTTTGTGGCCCAGTGTACCTGCCCGTTTAGGAGTTTCTAGCCAGTTAACCAAAGTCCCTGGCCCGAACGCTTGTCCAAGAATTTGCTGTAAATCACTTGGAAAGTGCCCTCTGAATGACGCTTTGTGATCCGAAGAACTCTCT
>CM068952.1:147593293-147631513 GCA_035128595.1 Eptatretus atami
CTAAACACAGAACAAGGGTACCAGCAGATCATATGGGGGGGGGGGGGGGGAGAAAGAGTCGTCTGCTCACCAGAGAGAACTCGTCCGTGAAGTGAAAACGTCCTGAAATGTGTGTGCGTGTCTCGTCCGTCGCCAGCACCCAGCCTTGCCGTGCACCCACTCGCCAACAGCCTTGAACGCCAGTCGACGTCTGGGAAGCGGGGGGAGGGGCACTGAGATCGTCTGTCCTGGGTTTAGACCCTGGTGCTGCGACATGGGCAGCTCCTCACACTTCACGAAACTGGTCACGTCCAGTGACCCACACAGTCCGTTGGTGACTGACCCCGCCTCCTCGTTGGTGACCGACCCGTCTACTTTGACAAGCACGTAGTCAGAAGAACCAATTGGAGCGGAGGAGAACAGCAGATATTTTCAGGAAAATTTGTCAAATCAGATCTTGAAGAAATAGAGTACCATTGGTTGAGATCCGGGTCAGGAAGTTTACGATTGAGTCAGTCCCAATGAGTCAGAGAAGTCTTTTGCTGAGGTGCCATGACAGGTGAGAGAGGTACCCACACCCATCCAACAGGCATGATGGCAATTGAAGTCACGGCATATGAGGAAGAGAGAGTTCGGATGAGAGGATAGAAGTTGGTCCATGTTTTCGGATAGTGAGGTGTAAATGGAGTCATCACTGTTTGGTGGACAGTACAGTACACATATAAACATGAGGTGGGAGTGGAGGGGAAGCCGTAGCCAGAGGTATTCCTGGGGGTGTGGGGAGTGAGGAATAGAGTCTTTGATGAGAGAGCAACTCCTCCACAAGGACGAGGCTCAGGTCTGTCATACCGGAGGAGGGAGTACCAGGGGGAGATACAAAGGAGTCAGAGGTGCTTGAGGGAGGAAAGTTTCTGTTAGGCAGATCACGTCTGTTTTGTTCAGTGGCAACGCTGTGTGGAAAGATCTGTGAGGTTTTGAGCGATGGCCCCGGATATTGAGGTCCACACTGTTAATGAAGAGGGAGGGAGGAGGCTTTGGGTGCAGGGGTTTGTGAGGGGAGGAGGGGTAGGACAAGGAGGACGGGGGGAGGTAACGAGAGTTGTTTGAAAGAGTGGGGGATTGCAGAAGAGCTAGGGGAGGGGCCGGATGAGGAGGAGAAAGGCTCTGTGGTGCTGGTTGAGGTACAGTGGGAATAATAAGAGAGGGGGAGAAGGCAGTTGAGGATTTGAGGAGGTGGAGTGATGAGATGGAGGAGAGAGAGCAGGGGAGGAAGCAGCTTTGTGGATGTGATGGGGGGGGGCAACTTTGAGAATGTTGAGTGAGGGAGGTTAATGGAGGGAGAAGGGTGGTGGGGAGAGTTGAGGGAGAAAAGTGAGGGGGAGTTTTTGAGAAAGGTGAGATGGATACCTGTGAGTTTAGGGGAAAGAGTGTGATGGTTGCTTGAGAAGGAGGGGTGAGAGTGGTGAATTGGCACTGAAGTTGGAAAAAAAGATTGATTGATGGAAAGCGAATATTCATAGCAAACTGGGATGTTTTTTTAATTTTTAGTTCGGAAATGTGAAATTAAACACATTCCGTGAGGGATGTAAATAAAGATGACTTAAGAGAATGGAGAGAAGAAACGTAACAGTTGGACATTTTTTGACAAGGTATGAAGGAAAGGTAAAATTGAGAGCAGTCTGTTGAAATAGAAAAGAGTGGTGAATTATGATACAATAATGAGAACCACACGTGTGAAAGGGGAGATGAAGCATTATAAGAGACCGTTTTATGTTATGGTTTTTTTTTTGTGTTTTTTTAACAAAGATTGCATAAGATGAGGTAAAGGAAAGGTTGAAGTAAAATCGTGGAGGTGTATGGTGAATTTGGATTGGTAAATGGCAGAGGGTGAAACAGATCACGTGGTTGCGGGAGAAGTTTGTGGTTATGGGAGGTGTATGGTCAAAAAGTGATTTTTTTTTTTAAGTTTTTAAAGTTTTTTTTAATGATTGCGAAAGATTCGGAAAAGGAAAGGTTGAAGTAAATTTGTGGAGGTGTATGGTGAATTTGGATTGGTAAACGCAGTGTGAAGCTGATGGATCCATGAAAAGTACCAGGAGAGGGTAGAGAGCCACGTGGTTACAGAAGGTGTATAGATAGAAAGGATACAAGGAAAATTATTATGTTTTTGATGGATTTTTGAAGATTAGGTAACATTAGGGAATGGAATGTTGTAGGAAGAAATTGTTAAGGTAATGGTGAGAGTGGGTCACTCAAATAGAAGAAAGATGGTGTGCCGGCAGAAGGAGGAAGAAGAAAAGAGAATAGAAGAAGAAGAAGAAGAAGGATCAGGACTCATGTGTGAGGAAGGAGAAAGGGTTGTTGTTTGGGGGAATTTTTTATTTAAGACAAGAAATGGAGGGTGTAGTTGGAGGGAATAGATCGGGTGAGGTGTTGAGAAAGTGGGGAATATAGGAATTGATAGGGAGAGAATACAAATGAAAATGATGTACACCTAGACGGGGAGGGACGGGTAGGCCTCAAGGAGCCGATAAGACAAGGTCGATGAAAACTCAAAATAGCACGATTTTTGAAAACAAAACCAACTAGGAACACACAGTAAACATGTAGGTGAGAAAATAAACATTTAAAACGTGACAAATAATGAACCAGAAACTTAACTTTGAGAAAGTCGGCAGAGACCCTTGAGAGAAGCTGCGTCTCTCCAAACCCAGAACCGGAAATGGGGAACTTACCACGCCTCACCTTACCACGTCACTTACTACAGACGTCACCACATCGCTCACTTCACCTTACCAACATCACTTAATTCACCTTACCGCGTTGCTCACTTCAGTACCACGTCATTCACTCAGACTTACCACATAGTCATTAGCAAGGTCATGGAATCCTTCATCGCGTTGACATAAAATATTCTTTTCTCCAACGACCTCATCTCAGTCATAAATTTGATTCAGAACCTGTCACTCTACCTTGGACATGCTGCTTCTACTCTCCCAACAATGGTGGAGGCCCTCAGTATCAGACTTGAGAACAGGCCGTCTCCCTGGACATTTCTCGAGCTTTTGATACAGTCTGGTATACTGCATTGCTCTCCAAACTGTCTGCGTATGGAATCCAAGCGCCAACTTCACTCTGATTACTGACTTCCATTACTTCTCATAGACAACGTGTGTTTTTCAACAAAACCCTTTCATCTCCTTCTCCCATCAAGGCTGGAGTACCCCAAGGCAGTGGTCTAGGTCCCATATTATTCCGAATGCTTGGGACCTTAGAGTTCTGAGTTAAAGTCCTGTCGACCATTGCATTACACCAGGTGGGGTTGGCTCAGCCTGTCATCCTTCCGAGGTCGGTGAAATGAAGTATTAGTATAATGGGGTAATAACCATTTGGGGTAACCTGCGTCAAGTGCGACCCATCTAGGACTGTACTCGTTGCCAACGAAACTGCCTTGGCAGCCTATGCACCTTTATGGTGTGAAAGGAATGGTATCGGTATTATTCATAATCTTCATCAATGATTTATGTCTGTGTTAGCTTAATGGTTGGGGTGGTGGGCTTGGGATGCTAGGGTCCTGAGTTCAAATCCTGCTCAGCTGTTGAATTAATATCAGGGGGGTTAATTGTAAGTAAGTCAACCCCCGATAAGCTTCTGCTCTCTGTCTCTTTCCTGTCATTTTGATTGATTTTGCCTGATTAATTATTCATTTCGAATGTTTTGGAATTTATTCATTTATTTACCTCAGAAAATTAAGTTATTTTTATTTATTTATTTTCTTATTAATAAATTATTTATTGACTTCCAACCTGTCCGTGTTTGTCCTTTCCTTCCATTGGTCTAGCATTGTCCGAACCTAGTTAGGCTGGGAGGTAATTACCACAGATTTGACCAAAAATAGTAGGCATGCACCGGCGGTTAAAACGCTCGGCCGCCCTAATTAAAATCTAATCGAGATAACATTGGTGCTTTGCCGAGGGCGCGCTCCTTTCAGGTAACCACGTGACCTCTAGTTAAACGGAATAATTAGACGGTGGACACTGGAACTCATGGTTAACTGGGTGGCATTCGTGGTTCTAAAACAACCCACCGCACCACAACGTTAATTGTGAGCAGTGGCCCCAGGTCCGGCTCTTCTGAGGACAACCGGGGATTAATCCCCCTGAGTGACAAGCTGGTCTCTCGGTACCTGTGGCCGCAACAATATACAAACGTTTGGTCATACAAAATTTGAAAATAGCAGAAAATAGAATAGACATTGTCGAAGCTTTTCGTCTTGCAGCTCGTCAGGACACATGTAGGAAATACTGGAAATGCAGACACAAAATGAAACAATATATTTGTTCAGACCGTTGGGGTTGGTTCTTTGGACTGTTACTGAAACGAACATACACATCATGGCCTTGAGGCACCAAGGGAACCCATGACCTCCCATTTTTTTGTGCATCCAGGTCAGAACAGATGCAGTGTTTGCACATACTCTTTTTGTTTGCAAAGAACAGGAGCTCATGTGTATAAATGTGGCTTCAAGAACACGTAAATGTGCTTCAGTATGTGCACGTGCCACAATCTGGAGCCGTTCAGCGTGATAGTCCTGGGCACATTCGGGATTGTTCAGGAGGTGCTGAGCAATGGCAGAATCAATTTGAGCAGGCATTCTTGTTGGGTTCTTGCATGTAAGGGGTGGTTGTGTATGACCAGTCTCCAAGTTGTTCTGGATTGCCAATGGAATGTGCTGCTTGATCCAATCCTCCAGTCTGAGTGATGTGCGACCTACGTACCTGGCATCACACCGGCACTGAAATTAGTAAATAATATTGTTCAGTTTTATGGTAGGGAGCACATCTTTCTGGACTAAGGGGAGCAATTTGTGGGTTGTCAAAATGACTCGTTGCAACAGAGTTATAACATTGTGAAACTGACCATTTCTGACTGACCTGACCATTGTGAAACTGACCGTGAACGTTTCACCTGTTGTTCAAACTTTTGAGAGATTTTACCTCTCCATGGCAGATAAAGATAAACCGGACACTTTTCTGGTCCAAATATAATGTCCTCAGACTGATTGGCCGTTTTGCGCTGTATGAACCCACAGATGAGTCACTCAGGGTAAGCATTGTCACAGAGAATGGTTTTAATGCACTCAATTTCAGCAGCAAGTCGACAGGGTGAACATATGCCCCCTACTTTATTAACAACGGTATTCATAATGGCAATCTTGTAGCATGTTGAGCTAAAGGAGTCCCACCGTGTGTACTGCCCACTGAAGGTAGCCTTGCAGTAGATTGTCGTCAATAATCCATCCTCAGTCTTCTCGACTAACACATCTAGAAAAGGAAGTACATTTGACTGCTCGGTCTCAAACATAAACTTTAATGCAGGATGGAGAGCATTGAGACATACGAGGAAGTCAGTGCAGGCGGTAGGAGTATTGAAGATTGCAAACGTGTCGAACACATATCGGTAGTGTACCCATAGGTCTAACGTTCATGCTCATTTCATCGAACACATGTTTCTCATGAAAGCCAACGAAAATGTTTGCGAGTGGTTGACCTAATGGTGATTCCATCGCTACTCCATGTACTTGCGTATACATGTTGTCATTGAAGCTGAACTCCATTGCTCGTGTTTCCACGTTCATGAGTTCCACAAAGACCGCTTCAGAGATACAGAGTGGTTCAAGGTTGCTGTGAAACAGCGATGCCGTACATATATCAATGGTTCCTTGGAGAGGAACGTTCATGAACAGGCTGGATATGTCAAAGGAGCACATGGTCACAGCATTCTGGTCCCACTCCAATTCACGCATGGTTTTAGCAAACGTGAATTAATCTTTTAATGCGGACTCGGAGAATTCCTCGAGAACAGGACTATCATTGCAACCTGTTCTCGAGGAATTCTCCAAGTTTTTTTCATTTTGGAGATTAAGTGGAAGTTTCTTGGACTTCAATCCTGTGAATGTGGACTAAACACTTTGGCTGCATCATTCCCAACAAAGGCCACTTTGTGGTTGAAACAGACTTTCTGAACCTTGGTCATTGTTGACAAAACCTCCTGTTTGGTTGTGAGTTTTAAAATTTTGCACTCATTGGTTCTCACAATTTTTTCAACCTTTGAATATATATCATTTTACAGATTTCCTTTGCCACACACATTCTTGCAGTTGTGGATTTTACAGCTAAAAAAATAGTTCAATTAACTTTACCAACCTCGATTACTCAATATTCAATCAACAGCTCTCCTCTACTCATAAAACCGTGAAACCTTGTTTGGCATAGCTTGAAGAGCTTGTTGAGGTCAAACATTGGAGGATGGGTATTCAATGATGTGCATCTGCACAGAGAAACAATACATTTCTGGGCCTCAACAACAGACTCAACAATAGGCTGACATTAAAAAATTTTAAAGACTTTATTTTCATTATCCTCGATATGTACACGAGGTACTATTACTATGACGAGTCGTAAAAACGACCTCCCCCACAACCCACTCCTCCCCCCTCTCAAATGTGAAGGAATTGTCCTGTACCAGCAAAATAGCACAGATATTGTCCTTTTCTATGTAGGTATAGTTGGTCAGTTTTCTGAGACCATTGGAAGAGTCACGTTTTTGGTTCTGAATATCCCACCCCCCTTTAAAAAGGAAAACGTATTCACTCATATAGGGTCAATATTCTCAGAAAGCCAGGTGTTGGCTTAGCGGTTAGGATGGCTGGCTTGGGATCTTAGAGTCCTGAGTTTGAGCCCTGTTGGCTGCTGAATTAACTCAACCTGTCATCTTTCTGAGGTCAGCAAAATGAGTACCAGTGTATAAGCTCACAGTGACAGCAGCACAGCTGTGCCCTAACAAAATGATAGCTACCTAGCAGCAAAGCTGCCATACACAAGAAGAAGAATATTCTCAGAAGTTTATTTTGTTAATCACGGCGACTGGAGATTTGATCATGGTACCATCATCATGGCCGACGCTTGTTCAATATATAATATATTCTGAAATTAAAAAAAAGTTCAATACAGATAGAACAGGCAGTTTGACATCTCTGCAAAGCAAGGTGTGCTTACATCCTATCAGTCACAAAAAATAAAAACAATTAAAGGGTTCATTAAAAACTGTATTGGTGATCACAAAATGAAAAAAATACCGTTTTGACGAACAATTAAAAACAAGAAGATGACGTCGTGCAGAGCACGATACTTGCAAAATCCATAAAACAAATTTGACCTCAAAAATTATTTTGGTGGTTGAATTCAATGACCTAAAATGAAAATCCTCTTCAAATTTCAAGTCAATGGGATGAAAATTGATGATTTCAGAAATACCACCTTAGTTGTTGACCTTGGGCTTATGTTGACCTTTTGGTCGATGCTGATCTCAAAAACAATTCACTGGTTGAATTAAGTGACCTGAAATATAAATCCTCTTCAAATTTCAAGTCAATCAAATGAAAATTGAGGATTTTATAAATACCTATACCTTAGTTTCTATACCTTATAGAAATATCTCTACCTTAGTTGTTGACCTTTGGCCTATGTTGACCTTTTAGTCTATATTAACCTCAAAATAACTGGCTAGTTGAAATCAGTGACATGAAGTAAATATCCTCTTCAAATTTCAAGTCAATCGGATGAAAATTGAGGATTTTAGAAATACCTCTTAGTTGTCGACCTTGAGCCTATGTTGACCTCTTGGTCAATTGTGACCTTAGAAATAATTGGCTAGTTGTATTCAGTGACCTGGAATATAAATCCCCTTCAAATTTCAAGTAAATCGGATGAAAATTGGGGATTTTAGAAATACCACCTTCGTTGTTGACCTTGGGCCTATGCTGAACTTTTGGTCCATGTTGACCTCAAAAACAATTGGTTGGTTGAATTCAGTGCCCTGAAATATAAATCCTCTTCAAATTTCAAGTCAATTGGATGTAAATTGAGGATTTTAGAAATCTCACCTGAATTGTTGACCTTTGGCCTATGTTGACCTTTTGGTTCATGTGGGACCTCAAAAATATATGGCTAGTTGAATTCAGTGACCTAAAATATAAATCTTCTTCAAATTTCAATTCAATCGGATGAAAATTGAGGATTTTAGAAAGCTCACTAAAGTTGCTGACCTTTGGCCTATGTTGACCTTTTGACATTTTGACCTCAAAAACTGAGCTGTTAGCTCCACTTTTTCCTTATAACAAACTCTACCATGTGGTGAAGTTTCGTGAAGATCGGTTTTAAATTGTGACCTGCAGGAGACAAACAGTCAGACAAACAGGCAGACAGAATAACAAAATCGACTGACCAATATACTTGAAAAATCTTCGATTTTACAAGTAATAGGAACAAGAATTAATGAAAGAACAAATAAAAATGAAACAAAAGGTTTATTGACACAGCCATTGTGAATACAGTGGAAAAATTGAAATCAACGACACAGGCAAGTTGATTCCCATTGACCTCACAAACATGGCTAGAGTGAGTCTGAGTGAGACAAAGCATTAAATTATTAAATATTACTGACCTAAGAAAAACATTATTTACATGAACCACGCTTCCTGCTAAGACACTCTTAACCATGAACATCCGGTGTCACCTCACAACCCCATCAATGCAGCCCTCCAAAAACTGAGCAGGCTGTCTTCACTGATAACACCAGGTTGTCAATGACACAGTGTCACCTGCCTACCTGCTAGCCATAAAAATGCTACGTGTAGATTCATTCCATGCTACATTTGTCTTACATGTGGGGTTCCCTGGATGTAGACGTTGAATTTTCACAGGGAAAGGGCCAGTTAGAGTTGGGCACAACTCCTCCAAAGGGGAAGGGCAGTGTTATTTGCTTAGAAAAGAGAGGGCCCCAGGTATGTATGAATGTTTAAAGGAAAGACGTAAAAGGATTCATACTGTAGCTCCGTACTGGCGGGGCAGAGCTTTGTAGCTTCGTGTGAGGTCACATGTCAATCAAGTAGTTATGGCAGTATAAAGCCCGGTAAGGCTGGATTTATACCCTCCTTTTAATGATAACCATTTCTTCCAATTAAAAAGCCGCTCTAAAGCCTTGCCACTCCATTGAGCCTGGTTTCACTGGCACGGAATTGGTGGGAGACAAATTGTAAGGGGTGCTTGATCATGTTATGGCAAGCAAGTTTGGCTCTCCACCTGTGGTTAGGATTTAAAAAAAACAAAGAACAAGCTGCAGTGGGGATAGTTCAGTTGGGACTCAAGTTGGAACTTCAGTTAAAACTTAAATTAGAAACAGTGAGAGTCAGGACTTAATCTGGTCTTCAGTTGATCTTTGGTTAGCAGTGACAGCTGGAGAGGAGGAAAAGTTGAACATACAGGGAGATCGGAAATGGCAACTGGAGTGGTATTTAAAATATAATGTTGGAAAACACTGGAGAGTGAAACCTGCCTTTACCATCAAGCACAAATCAGTTATGCTGTTATGCTAACAGCTGCTGACCATACCTTCATCTTGATCCCATCCCAGCCTACTGGACCTGTGCCAGACATGCCATGAGCAGAGACACCTTCATATATTTTCTGCTGCCATGGCTTAAAGGTTTATTTGCAAACCCCATCTTTCCCTTTGTTGGTTTAGTCTTGAGGCCATATTATAAATTAAGTGCGTGTTCTGTGTTGTCTCGTTGGGGCTCAATTTCTGCTCACCCTCTCATCATGTAACATAGTGTGGATAGTTATTAATTGATTATGGCTGTGTTTGTTTTTTAATCACCATTTTTGTTATTAAAACTGCTATTTAATTTAATGGTGTGGGGATATTTTCTCTTCCTGCCATCAGGCTATTATAGTGGGGCAACTTAGCTAAATATAGCATAACAATTGTGCATTTTGTGAGGAAAGCACCAAATTTGGCACACTAGTAGCCTAACATATTATGAACAGATTTGGATATTGGGCCATCTCAAAATTTTTGATGGCAGTGGAAAATGGCTGCCACAGCCATCAGCGGCTGAATTTGAGATGGCCCAATATCCAAATCTGTTCATAATATGTTAGGCTACTAGTGTGCCAAATTTGGTGCTTTCCTCACAAAATGCACAATTGTTATGCTAAGTTGCCCCACTATTAGGAAAAAGAAGCCATTGTAAAAGTATGGGGTTTTCATTTTCCCACACACGGTTTAAAATTTGGCCAATTATCATCCAGCTATCCCTGTGCCATGCCCCACATGTATGGCAGGGATGAACGAAAAGTTTGCATACCCGACACACTTGAAAATATATTAAATTACAGTCAATTTCTCCCATGATCCAACACTTCAAAAAACTTTTCATCGTAACATTTCTCACCTCACTCATCACAAGCATATACATACTTCACTTGTCTCTAACAGTTTTAAGGATCTACTCGAGAGGGTAGTGCTTGGCTTCTGGACAGGGAGTTTTTCACTCTTCTTGAGTGCCACGTTCTGACAGATGGGCTGCAAGATACAACATTATAAAAAAATATATATATGAACAAGGTCAAGAGTTCATTACACGCCACACATAAAAACAGAAAAGAAAACTGAAAACATTATTTCAGTTCCTTTTTGAACTATACTTCATTAACATTTTACTATAACTCGTATAACGACTACGGTTGACTATTTGAACCTCCCCCGATTCATGAACCTGGGATCCCCATGTACAAATCCCATAAACTGTATTAATTCTTCTAAGGACTATGCTGTCCTAATGTCCTTGCAATCTATATGAAAATGCACAGATTTTTATGAATGTCCTTATTCTGCACCTGTTTATGTACAAGCTCCACCATGAGCCTTGATGAGATGAGATGTACCATCCTCTTTACAGAGCGTTGGTGCTGCTGCAGCAGTTTCTTGGCAAGGGTTATGCTGGGTGGATTGCTATTGCCTTCTCGGAAGTCATTCAGCACAGGAATTTGTAATTCGTTCAGGGGGCTGAATTTGATAATTTGTTCAATTTTCATAGCTTCCCTAATCTTCGTGAATGACACAGTGGGATCTTTAGCGTCTGCCAACTAATGCTGGCAAATGGGAACCATGAGCCTTATATCAGATTTTAAAAAATTGGCGAACCGTATTTAACCTCTTTGTCTAAAAAAGGTAAACTCCAATGACCTTTTATACTTTATCTATGATCATCCTTGACCTTGATTCCTACATCAAAGAAGCATCAAGATGTGATTATTGGAGTACTGGCATCTTTCACTTTCAAAGTGGATCTATTTAAACTGCAGCTTTTCAAACTGATAAGGCAAACAGAGAGGCCAAAAGTTCTTGGTTGAATGCTAGAAAAACACGAGTAATTCAGATTTTCTCACGAATATAAATGTTTATGAGACTGAATATCAGAACAATGGTTCTGAAATTCTTCCAGTGCTATTGGTATTCACCTCCGCAAACAGTAACACTCCCATGTGATATTTGCAACAGCCAAGCAAAGTGGTTTGACTGCAGAAACCATTGACTTGGAAATGAGAACCATGGTAAACTAAACCAAGGTAAACATTGTAATGTTCCCATCATTGCATTTTTCATTTAATTCGAGTAAGAGGTGGAAGTGGGTGGGTGTTGCTTTTTTGATCGGCAGCCTTCAGTGACCAACTCAAGTTGTAGTAAGCGTTTACGAGTGTGCATGAAACGTGGACTGGTGTCACGTATAGGCCAGCCGAAGTGAAGCAGATAGATTGCCCACTCCTCATGGGCCATTAATGAGCTAGCTGGGCTTTCACTGACAATCCAGTGACCATCTGATAATTTGGAGACTAAATATTGTTTCTCGAAGGGGCCAATAAAAATTCTTACAATTGCTCTCATTAACCAAATGTGACCTTACAACATTTGGGATAGAGTGCACAGTGTTCTCATCACTACACAAACACTTTGTCTACACTTATCACCACCAATCATGTGATGCTTGTTTGGCATGGCAATCAACTTGGAAATGTGAAAGGTTAAGTTTACTAAAAGAGCTGTTTGTCAAAGCTCGAATGTAAATATAGGATAATGCCTTAACATTTGTGTTTTTTAGCAAGATGATACAATGAACACGAGTTAGCTGACAAGTGATGACAGTAATTCATATAAAGTAGAGGGTATGTCATCACATAACCCATGTCCTCCATGATATGTACATCAACAGATGAAAAAGACACTAACATTTGTAGCATTTGGAATAAAGATAGAGAAACAAAGTAAATTACATATGTTGCTTTTCCAATAGCCAGTGGGCATCACGTCCTGAAGACTTCAAATCTTTGTCCTCCCTAGTAATAAGACGTTTGGAACCGATCTCGGATATTGCAGTGGCCGTCTGCCATCTGTCGACAGAGACAGATTTGATCCTTAAAACAAACTTGGGCTTACGAAGACATAAAACCAAACTGCCAGCAACATATCCACACCAAAATATTCAGTGACTGACTCAAACTATTACAAAGGCATTACAAATTCAAACTATTACGAAAGTACGATCTCCTGAAAGGTACAAGCATGTACAAGGAAACTTAGACACACAATAAGATATTTTGTTTCATTATACCAATGTTGTATCTATACCCAATTAACCTAATTGATCACTTCAATTATCTTCCATGTACCAACCCTGTTATCACCTTTACCTCAATCAAACTCAATGTCTCCATCCTTTTCATAACAAACTTAGATATTAAAATGAATCTTTTTGGAGGGAATTTAGATATGTATTTATGCACAATAGCTGAAAAAGATGTCGTTGGATCTTTAACATCCAATGCATTTGGAACAGAAGGCTGAATGTTCTGAGACACAGCATCTCTTGCTGGCACTGCATCAGAATGATGGTTTTTGTTCAAACTGATATTGGTGGAAATGCTGAACATGTTATCTTTTTGCCCTCTTAATAATAAAACATATAACGTCGTATAATTGCAGAAAATATACCGCACTCGTTGATTGAACAGGTTGCGACTCCTCATGAAGGCATTTTTATTTGGATTTTACTGCATCAAAAATCAAACATGAGCCCTGAGTTCCAAAGTAATTCTCTGTTGCAGGCCGGATCAAGATTTCTCAGTTGCAGTGCGAAACCTCGAAAATTTGAGAATGGTGCATGCTGTTGTTTCTAGCTTTAGCCTGTTATACTAAACCCTTAATTGCAATCTAGAAGTGAATATCCACACAGTAATATTGCTGCACCAGCCTCAGCTTACTCAATAACAAAACATACTTGCGAGCCACCAAGGATAATTTATAGCAGGAGATGAATGAAGCTTTAACTAACCACAAGATGGTTGGTCAAGAACACAATACAGAGTAAAGAACCATATGTTAAAATTAGTGAAATAGAACAATGAGAGAATGAAAAAGTTAAATTATCAATTCAATGGAGCTTGTGCAGATATATATATATATATATATATATATATATATATATATATATATATATATATATATATATATGTATATATAGACAGATGTGGAATGTGACAAGCACTTCCCCGATCTCCAATGGACAAAAAGTTCTACACCAAAGTGTCACCTCCAATCTGGAGGCATCAGCCTGGCAACTCTGTCAAACGGACAAAGATTACAAGGTCAACATCAGTTAAACATCAAACGGAGCCACCTATCTGGATATCAGGATAATTTGCCTCTTATGGAGGCACTTTTTATAAAAACAAAGGCAAAAAAAATCAAAACATTTAAACAGCTTGGAACATGCACCCTGACCCCACGGCCAAAGCACACAGTCCAACAAGACTGTCCTGTTGGCATACACATGCCCCTCAGCCCAAAGGCTGAAGCACATGGTCAAACAAACACACACACATCCTAACCCCGAAAGGTCAGATTTCATGGTCATACAATTGGACCACTCCATAGGAGTGAGCCCCTGTGACTTCAACAGCATGCCGTCCTGAATTTGGGCTTGTTTTCCGTCATCTGGATGGCATACCGATAAATATGTAACCAATGATAACCACATTCGTCGTTTAAATATAAAAACCGCATAATCCGCAAAGAACAACCAACCTTGAGACGGATGGTTCTTCTTTGCGGATTATGCGGTTTTACCGTGGGAGACATAATCCGTGGCAATGCTCACCATAACAGCCAGGAGGTGTGATTGATGTTTAAACGACGAATGTGCTCATCATTGGTTAGATATGTATCGGTATGCCATCCTGATAATGGCAAACAAGGCCAAATTCAGGACGGTATGCTGTTGAAGTCACGGGGGCTCACTCCTCTGGAGGGGTCCAATTGTATGACAATTCATTCTGGCCCTTCGGGGTTAGGATGTGTGTGTTTGGTTGGCCATGTGCTTCAGCCTTTGTGCTGAGGGGCATGTGTATGCCAACATGACAGACTTGCTGTGCTGTGTATCTTGGCCATGGGGTCAAGGTGCACATCCCAAGCTGTTTAAATGTTTTGATTTTTTAACCTTTATTTTCAATAACAAGGCACCTTCAAGATGCAAACAAGCCCGAAATCCGTATATGCGCCTCCGTTTGATGTTGACCATGTAATCTGTGTCTGTTTTTCAGAGTCGCCAGGCTGAGGCCTTCAGATTGGAGGTGACACTTTGGTGTAGAACTTTATGTCCATAGGAGATCAGGGGAGTGCTCATCACACACCACATATGTCGATTTACCCACCGATCGTGCCACGTTCCTTCTGGTTGAATGGTTTGCATTTGTGGGAACAATTGTTTGGGTGGCAGACGGATGGTTGTTCTTTGTGGATTATGCAGTTTTACTGTGAGACATAATCCGCGGCATCACCATAACAGCTATACGTGTGTGTGTATGTATACATACATATATATATATATATATATATATATATATAATATTATATACGATATATATGTATATATATATATATATATATATATATATATATATATATATATATATATATCAACTCCTCTCATGCTCTTCTCGCCAAATAAGCTGCATAAGGCAACCATGCAAGGCTTTGCTAGATAAACCCGTTGCTGTTTCAACCCTTCCCAGAGTTCCTTTCTGTAAAGGCATTTACAAGAAAAAATATGAGTTCCTCCACAGCTGAAAAGAGTTCCTCCCTTCTCAGAGTTTCAGCTGTGGAGGAACTCTGGGAAGGGTTTGAAACAGCAAAGGGCTTACCTTGGGTCGCCTTTCTTGGTTGCTTTATGCAGCTTCTTCAGCTAAAAGAGCACGGGAGGTGTCAATTTATTTATATAATGTTAGCCACCTGGGTTTACTTGATTCGGTGAGAGCTGATTGGTTATTCCCTCCACTAGCAGGTGAGAGATATGGGTGGGTCTTCATATTTCATATATATACACATATAATGTTTGATGAAACCTTCAAAATTGATCACTTGTTGTACATCACAAAAACTCTCCAACGTTGTCCATTAAGGCCAAGTATGATTGCAGTAATAATAACCCAAAAATAATTTTCAGTTGTACAGTGCATCCCAGTAAGCATCACTTTGTGGAAAATTATATTTTTGGGCATTTTATAACACAAAAACATTACAATATGGTCCAGCAAGGCCAAATATGGTTACATTATATCCCAATTTTTTCAAGTGTACAGTGTGTTCCGGAAGAAAGTATCACTTTATGGAAATTTCAGCACTTTAAATTGCCCACTGAAGGTTGGCCGATACTAGTTGGAACACTTTACAGTAATAACAACGAAAATGATTTACGAAAAAAAAACAGATGAACAGATGTGTCAATGTAGGACAGTAAATGTCTTTCAAAGAATTACAAAATCTGTCTTTTTTGCTGTTCCCAACTGAGGACATAACTCATGATGCTACAGGATCCCAGGTTCAAACAGCATACTATATACAGTGTCGATTTGTTCATTCTCGACAGTATCCTTGTACTTCACATGAAAGTAGTGATATTTAATAATAATGTTGTTTTGAATGTGATACGAGTCGACGGACCCCTCCACAAACCCCTAGAGACAAAAATGTACATGAAAACTACAGTTTTATTATTAGAAAATATTCAACAAACTTCAAGTGATGATTCTTGATTATAAAACAAATACTAATCAATTGAAGCATTTGAAATAATTATTTGAGAAATTACAATGTCCACTTTTGTAGGAACAACAAAGAAGGATAATTTTAAGTTTAATAGAATTATATTATGATGCAATTTAAACTGCTTACTATTGTGTATATACATCTTAACTCATTAGAATCCACATGAGAATCCATTCATGAGAATTCATGAGAATTAAGTTGAATAATGAGCTGTGCATTTGTGGCCATGTGTACCTGCCACGTTTGGAGTTCATCAGCCAGTTAACAAAGTCCCTGGCCCGAACGTTGTCCAAGAACTTGCTGTAATCACTTGTGAAAGTGCCCTCTGAATGACGCTTTGTGATCGAGTGCCCCGCTTTCTTCACAAACCTGAGGACATAATAATTCTTTCACTTAGCAAAGATCAAAAGAGTGGCATGAATTGATGCACAACATTGTCTGTTGCAAAATGGTTATCAGAATCCAGACAGAGGAGAAATAGATATGAATTACAATACAGATCTCATCAGATCATGGACTGCCATGCAACAGGGCAGTCTGCAATGTTCATATGGATTTACCATACACAAGTTTATATAAACACCATTCGTGGATGACAGTTTGAGCCAAAGTCCTCAACAAGCCATAATTATTCACATAATACCAATACAGCCGAGCCAGAGAAAACTCATGCACATTGGCATATGCATTCGAGTCCCTTGACTTAACAAACCTCAAATTAATAAATTAATTACTTTTACAGTAGGCCTGTTGCATGGAGCAGTCAAATAAATACCCTTTCTGACAAGTAGAGATGGAAATAAATTTAAGATATGAAATAGTAATGAGCATGCAAGTAATTAAGGAGAGTGCTAGAAATGGGTAATAAAGAGCTCTTTTGGATTAACAAAGAAGCGTCCGAAAGAGAAGTGTGAAAACATGTATCTTAGGCATTTAAGCCAAATGGATTCATCAAAAATACAAAATCAGCTTAAATGCAGATAGACAGACCAGCAGGATACTTTTCCAAACAAATAATTATTTCACGCCGGAGATTAATCAATTAATTAATTCAGAGTTCAGACATATGAGGCTCAAAACCAAGTTGCAAGCAGAGAACGACACCAATCAGAGGAGAGAGAGAGAGAGAGAGAGAGAGAGAGAGAGAGAGAGAGAGAGAGAGAGAGAGAGAGAGAGAGAGAGAGAGAGAGAGAGAGAGAGAGAGAGAGAGAGAGAGAGAGAGAGAGAGATATATTAAGTTAGCCTCAGACATAAATGGTGTAATATGCTGTTAGAGATTATGAAACTAGGTCAGGGCATGAGGAGCCAGCTGAGCATATAACTGGACAGGAAGGAAAACAAAACAAATGGGACATGAACAATGCAGTCAAACCGAAATGTTCTTACCTGTGGCGTATGGCAGCTGCGTGGCTTGGCAATGAATTACTTGTGATCATAATTACCAGGAACAACAACATCACAAGAAGTCGGTTTGAACTCATTTTAGCAGCTGTAAAGAATAGAGAAAAAGGACCAGGATAAAACTTGATAAAAGTGAGTTTACATAATTTACAAATTGAATAAACCATACTGGAGAACACTCAGTCTTAATCACAAACATAATTATTTCAAAGAGAAGAAGAATAAGAAGAAGAACCAAGTTTGATCAACTCTTACTGGTTGGTGATCACTAAGTGTTTGGTCGAACTGAAAAAGCGAATTGACGAAATCATTTAACTTCCTACATTTTTGCAATTATTTAAAGTGAACAATTTGCCTTGTTTCATTTTACAACCTTCCATTGAGCTACACACTTACTGATCAACCCTCTCTTATTCGGCTTCTTGTCCACAAATGGACAATCACCGGTAAAAGTCCAAACATCAGGCTTTTTATTTCACTCCACCTTCCTTTTCATCCCATTACGGAACTTTATCCTTGAACTGGCCTACATTTTTGCTGTGCTCACTGTATTTTAACGTAAATGAAGATAGTATTGAAATTGAGATAATGGAGGCACGTAATCAGCAAATAGGACATTGTGAAACAAAAGAGGAACTTCCACTGAACACACAGTGAACTAGACTAGAGTACAGCAATAGGTTCCAAAGGAAGAGCCGAAACAAAGCAGCTGTTTATGCAATCAGTTAATTTTCAAATTAGCCTACAAGTTAAGGATGCTGGGAGAGCAGATATACATACATACATACATATAATATATATATATATATATGTATATATATATTATATATATATATATATATATGAAATCTACTCCCTTTTGAAAGGTTGAGCCTGGGTTCGAATTTTGGCTAGCACCTCTAAACTGTCATCCTAGTGTTTCAAAAAGGAGTGTCGCATCAATAGTCCATCGGAGCCGACATCGTCGGATGACCTATCTGCCAGAATTGGACGTTGGTGGACTTTAACACCCTGCAGTGGTTTTCCCTAAGAGCAGGCAAGTTATTTCCGGCACCCTGCCCAAATGATAAATTTCTGTCACCTTCAGTTGAACGTCAGGCTTGGCCAGGCGTTACGTGACTGTCTTTGGGAAAAAAAACGTTCTCTGGCCAACTCCAAAAGAAAATCGAAAAACTTGGAACTCTTAAAGAAGTATAAGACAAAGCGTAAAGAACACTGAAACTGTCGGGAAATATGTCTGAAAAAGTGAAGATGAACATTGCACAGAAGAGAAGCCAACAAGCAATGAAGATGCCACATTGTTAATATACATTACGTTGCAGTACCTGGGCAGCAACTTCATGGACGGTGAGCATCAGAATACTCTGGGTCCGATTTTTTTCGACCTTTTATCCTAAAATAAAAATGAGGTACCACCTGTCATAATGATCCACGCCCACATGACGTATTCGGTGTTCCGATGTCAACCTTGACTCATCAGATGGAGTCAGGGTGGGCATATGGAACTTGGTGGTGGGGGGGGAGGGAGTGAAAGGGGACGTGTCAATTGAATGAGATCAAAATATTTAATTTACATTTATTTTATTACAATCAGAGTTTAAGAATATATCCAGAATAAAGCCTTTTGAAAAAAAAATTTGTGGAAATTATTGTTAAATCTCACGTTGGAACATAAACAGTTTAAAACAATGAGGATAATTTAAGGTTAATATTTCCACTAAATATTTTCAATAAAAGTTGTTCATTAAAGTCTAGACTCTAGGGGTGGGGTGGGGGGGGGATTGTTGGAACTTTTTATTATTATGTTTTTACCTTTATGGTGAGAAAAGTTTGATTATATGATATATAAATCATCATCATCATTGTACCACAACACTCTTGACAAAGCAGTCTCTCAGTAAGGGTTGTGGTGGGTGGTTTGCCTGGGAAGGTTCTTCCCAACAGAATCTCATGGTAGCAATTGGGAATTTGTTCAGGGTGTCGCCCATAACTTGTTTACTCTTCATGAAACACTGATCAGGATCTTCAACGTCCACCAACAACCCACGACTGAACTGCAAGATGCGTCTTTCTGATACCTCTCCCTACAATACGAAACGTCAGGATGATTAAAACCCAGGCTAGACAGCTCACAGGTGAGTGTGCACATAAGTATAACCTCTTCCTTGCCAGCACGCCCACAGTAACGATGTTTCAACGATGTGATGCTGAAACTATTGGATATTTTGTACAAATCAGCAACGTGGGGTGACATTGTGATGGAGGTGTATATGTATGTATATATATTAATATATAATGTTGTGTGCAGGGGGGGGGGATGCCAAGTCTCACTCCGTGGCACCCAAGCGTAGCAGCGCCTCTGAAATTCCTTCCACGCGGGGTGCACTTCCATATAATAATTTAATTCTGGTACTCTGCCTTGACTCAGTGCTAGCAAAACAGCCTCACAGCAAAATATTACACTAGGTTGTTTGCCATACATTCCCATTGATAGTCAGGGGCAGGAATTGGAAATTGTTCAGGGTGCCGGTGATTATCTGCCTACTTTTCACGAAGGACACCATGGGATTTTAACGTCCACAACTCGTCTTATCGTTCATATGCGGCATGTGGCTGCGAGTTAGCATCAGCCCTTGGAGGTGTGCGGTGGTGCCACTGATGCAGTGCCCCCCCCCCTGTAGGTAAGAGCAGGAATTTGGAATTTCCACAAACTTTTTATTTATTCATTCATACGCAGCCTGTGGCTGCTTGGCTGTATCATTTTCTGGCAGTGTGGCTGCGCCGCTGATGCAATGCCCAAATCCAAATCCATTGGGACCATACTCTGTGCAGAGCGTGGTGCTGCCGAAACAGTCTCCTGCGCTGTTGGGCACAATCGGGCACAGTGTTGGGCACTGGACCGGTCGCTACTCTGACGCAGGATACTCAAATGGCTCAATCATCCCAGCAAGCTAGTTGGTACTCATTTTGCTGATCTCGGAAGGATGACAGGTTGAGTCAACCCACCTGGTGTTAATTCAACGGTTTTTCAAAGGGGCTTTATCTCAAAACTCTATGATCTTAAGCCAGCCACCTTAACCGTTAAGCTAACACAAAACTTCTTCCATCAACTAACGCTGGTGAACTGAACACCCAGTTTTACGGCCACCTGAGAAACGGCATACACATTGACGAACTACCTGCCAGGATGACACCAGGATGACAGTTTATGGCTGGGTCGGAAATCAAACCTCTGCTAGACGACTCAGAAGTGAGTACCTGTAGGTTTTCCTGCTAGCCACAGTCCAGATAATAGAGCAGTAATCGACTCATTTTGCCCCTCGCCGGCAATTGTCCCATATTTTCGATGAACTTTGTCCAACTGCTGCAAAGGTGGAAAAGGGCACCTCTCCACACCAATAATAAATAAATAAAGATTCCACAAAAAGCTATATATTTTACTCCAGTAGGCACAAATCACGAATGGAGGTTCTCTCTAATTTGTCCATCTAGTGCCACAAGCCTGGTTTCAAGAGGGTTAAGTGTTGAGCAAGTCGGAGTGCGGAATGGCAAAAGAAACAAGCAAGGGACAGATAACAAAAACGAACAGGGATAATGAAGGAAGATTGGGGGTGCGATCAGCGATGCTACATGGGTTGGCCAGCATTTCGATGAGACATGAAGTGTGTGCAACTCACCATCATGCACTTGGTACGGCATTCAAACAGCACTGGTTGTTCTTGTATTGCCAAGTGGTACAATTTTTTCTTTCCTTGCAGACTCTTCACGCAGTTACCTGCACAACTTTTTGTACTCGTGTTTCTGTACATTTTGTACTCCTCCTTGTGCTTTGTGGAGCTTTCATGCTCTTATTTTTTATAATCTACCTGTGGACTGGAGTATCGCACCACCCATGATGGCAGAAAGAATAGTGTGTGCATATGTGTTGAAATGCAACATCCGACTCAGTTGCACCGTGGAAGACACTGAACCACCCAGTACAAAATGCAGTGTTGACTTCTGCAATGACTATCAGTCAGCCTGAAGATTTTAGAAAATTTGTGGAAATGCCAGCCTTTTTCTCACTTCTCTGGACCTCATACTCCTTCTCCTTCATGGGAAGAGAATGAATCCAAGGAAGTATCATTGTCTTTCTGGTCATCACGAGCATGGAGTGGATTCCTCTCAAAAAGGTAAGCCATCCCATACTGAATGTTATCCACATATCATACCTCCTGACTGGTATGGATCCAGGAATTCAAGTGCCCCAGCAGCATTTTCTGCAAAGGTCACATATAAACACACACACAGCACACCCAACACACACACACACACACACACACACACACACACACACACACACACACACACACCACACACACACACACACACCACACACACATATATATATATACAAATGGTTCTGATTCTAATAACTACAAACTGGCCAATATTTCTCGACATGATGAGCAAAGTGATGGAATCTATCAAGTGCTATCAATCTCGGGCATCATGTCTGTTCCAAATCTCGAATCACTGAAAATCAGTTCAGCTTCTGCCCCAGCTATTCTTCCACGGACATGTTACTTCTTTGAACACAATAACAAATGGATGCACCAAGTCTCAAGTTAGAGATCAGGACCTTCTCTCTAAGACTTCTCTTAAGTATTCAATGCTTTCTGACACCCAGCCATACTTTCTCTGCTATCTGCTATTGGTATTCAGGTGACTCCCTCACCACTCCCCTTGAATAGCTCTCCGATTTTCTTTATGAGTGGCAACAACAGGTTGCTCTTAATGCAATTCTGTCTTATGATCTTTCTCTTGAAGCTGGTGTCGTGCAAGGCAGCAGTATATAAATGACCTTATTCTTATATGACATCTGAGTGCATGACCTCTCTACTACACAAGAAAGTCCTCTGTACCATTTTACCGATGACTCCACCATGTACAGAACAGTGTACCACAATTCTGAAAAGGAGAATACCCCAACATCGCTGTCTGCAGATCTGGAAGAACTAAGTCATTGGTCAGCTTTCTGGGGTATGTATTACTCTGCGCTGGCAAAGCGAAAAGCAGGGTTAAGCGATCGGTAGCGTACGTACGTGTGGCGTACGTCGTATGACATGTCTGCATTTGTTTAAAAGCTACTTCGAAAACTGTTGAATGGAGGAAATTGAAACTTTACCACATGTGAGATGACCATGTGATATAGCGCTCATTCTTTTGAGGTCAACATAGGCCAAAGGTCAACATAGGCCAAATTTCTGAAATCCTCAATCTTCAACCGATTGACTTGAAATTTGAACAGGATTTGCAAATCAGGTCAGTAAGTTCAACCACCAACTTTTTTTGAGGTCAACTTCGGCGAAAAGGTCAACATATACTGAATTTCTAAAAAATGTCAGTTTTCATACGATTGACTTGAAATTTGAAGAGATTTTCACATTTGGTCATTGAATTCAAGTATCAATTATTTTTGAGGTCAACATAGTCCATAAGGTCAACATAGACCAGAATTTCTAAAATTGTCAATTTTTATATGATTGACTTTAAATTTGAAGTGGATTTTCATAAAAATTACCATCATGTGTCATGTGGTCTGGTAGCCTTATTGGGTCGAAGGGAAAAGCTTTGAAAATCTTTGTAGGAGAAACCACTTAAACGATCAATGCAAAATTTAACTAATTGATCAACTACCAATGGGAAATATGGTTTGATAAAGATGATGTCATCGGTCATGTTGTCTGGTAGCCATATTTAATAAAACAACAACAAAAAAAAGTTGAAAAAAACAAAAGAGTTGCAACACCAAGTACTTTTCAAGACTGCGTGGGGTATGTATTCTATGAATACCATCTGTTCAAAGGAAGAAACCCCATGCTCTTAATCTGTCTCTCCACAAGGATTGGCTATCAAACCAATGGTTGACTTCTCAGGCCCACCTGTAAGAAAGGATCACTCCTTGTTGGTCCAAACGCAGACCACATATCGGAACTATCTGTCACAACCTCTAATGGGTGGAACACATCACCAAAGTGGTCTCATATCACTTCCTGAATGACCCAAAGATTACAATATTATAGTGGGAAAGCTTTTGGCTCGTCTTTGATGAACCAGCCTGGCAGACTTCATAATCGACGAGCAGCTCTCTCCAGTGGCCAACATATGGTTTTCCATCGGCTCTTTTTCATGCCAGTACCAAGCAAGAGATAAGGCCCATTCCTGAATCTGTGGCTTCCTACTGGGCATCATAAACATGGTGTAGCCACTGCTGCACCACATGATTGTCTGGCAGGATGTCACCTTTGAGATAATATATAATATTATATAATATATATGTCAACTCCTCCCATGCTCTTCTAGCTGAAGAAGCTGCATAAAGCAACCATGAAAGGCCACCCACGGAAGCCTTTGCCCTTTTAAACCCTTCCCACAGTTCCTCTACAGCTGTAAAGATAGTACATACATGAGAATCCTAATGCCACACACCCCTTCAACTGCCGGACTGGTTTCATCACTTGTTGGCGAATCACAGCGACAGTGCAAACAGTGATGCGTACCAATGAGGCTCCCAAGCACGTGTAAACGTCAAAAGCCAAAAACTTTCCCACAATAATATTGGAATATTTGGGGTCATTCAGGAAGTAACATCATGAAGTGGGGGTGGGGGGGGTGTCTAAATCTCAAAAAAGAAGTTTGCACCATTAATTTCCACATTCCTGTGACACCAGTGAAATTTCAGGCATGGACAGCTGGTTCGTGAAACACTTGGGCAAAGAATACTTTCTGCAGCTGACCCCAACAAAAGTAACGTGGGTAATAATTCAATGATGGCGAATCTGCAAATGCTGAATCCACGAATGTCACTTTTGGAAACCCTCACATAATTTCCATTCTGCTTTAAACTCAATCTCTCTCTATATTTTCATTCCAAAGAGCATCATTTCAATCACAAATGAATACTTATTATCATATAACAATTCAAACTCGAGAGGTAAACAAATATAGAACTGAAAATCACAATTGTATTGGAGTATTATCAAGACATGCATTTTTATAGGGTGACTTGAGGAAAAGCGGGGAAGGATGGTCCCCTTATGCCAGTATTAGGTATTAGTACAGGATTGAACAAAATTGGGCACGTTAACACAGCATGTTCAAACGGGTCATACTAAACACAATGACCGGACCCAGACTCGACGAGTTAGAGAGGAGACACACACTGACATTTATTCATTTGATACATATATTATATATATATATATATTTATATATATATATATATATTTGTATATATACACCTCTTATAACAGAGCCTCAAATGGTGGAGTTTCACTTAACGGACATTAAATGTCCATTTAATTAAATACTTTTTTCCATTGGAGACGAGTTCAGGGAAATTGTCCGCTAGCCAATCGAGCTGGACTTGATGAGGTGGATGTTTATGATGTGAAGGAGCTGCTGACATGGGAATAGCTTAACAAATGAGGAGCTGCAGGAGCAGGACGAACATTGAGCTAACCAAGAGGCCGAAGATGCCGAAGATAGTGAACCAGAAAAATTCCTCAGCAAAAAGACTTTAGGTGATGCCTACGGGTTGTTGTGTGACACACTAGAGCTTGTTGCTGAAAATGACCTGATATTGAGCGAATTACAGGATCTCAGCGAAATGTGTTCAACGGTTTTGCCCCCAACACGGAAGTGCTTCGCAATATGCAGAGGAAGGCGAGACAGTTAATCCTCGATGCCTCCTTTGTGAATTAACCTGAAGCTTCGCAGGAGGATGGACCACAGCCTGGCCATCTTCCAGGAGTTGCTGCTCCCTCTCGTCTCACACCGTTAACAGGAAGGAGTAGATGGGCAGTCAGAGCGAGGCAGAGGTGGTGTACGTACAACACGGCAAGCTCTAAAATAAACCAGAGAGTTGGTGTCAAAGCCACCCAATGCTCGTCTGTTTATACATTTATCGTTTTTAAAAAACTAGTCTAATAATATTTTTTTATAAAGCATTGCAGTTAAGTCTGATCAAATAATTTTAAAGCAATATATGTATTTGTATATTGTAATCAGTAAACTAGTACACATATTAAATGAATGGCAAGCGTCTCGTATAAACAGGCGAGCATTGGGTGGCTTTGACACCATCTTAGGTTGAAATTAAAAAATATATTAAAATCATTTGTTAATTTCAACTTCACTACACCAATAGTATACCCCAAAGGAACCTCCGTGCCAAATATCAGCATCCTAGTACACATATTAAATGAATGGCAAGCTTCTAAAAAATCAATTGCACCAAAAACTTTAACGTTGATGTGATACAAAAAAAGTTAAGTTAAAAACAGGTCAAAAATTTAAAACATTTGAAATTATTTTTTTACTTTCAACTTCACTACATCAATAGTATACCCCAACGGAACCTCCATGCCAAATATCAGCATCCTAGTACACATATTAAATGAATGTCAAGCTTCTAAATAACTTGCACCAAAAACTTTAACATTTTCACGCTCACACTGACGCTCACGCTCACGCCGGGGGTATCACTATAGCTCTCTGTCTTCGAACAGGCGACCTAAAAACTGGTGAGGGTTATTAAATTTAGTTTCAGATGTTATTCTTGGAAACAAAGTCTTCATTTTATCTATAAAACGCCATACTGTATTTTTTATTTACCAAAGGAGGCTGTCATGTCACATTTTAGGGTAAGAATTAACACTGTAAGGAAAGCATCTCCATAGACACCATGTGAGAATGACCTCTTTTAACAGATTATTGGCTTCGCGGACAAGTCTCGTAACCTATCCAGTTCGTTAAAAGATGTATGATTATATATATATATATATATATAATATATATATATATATATATATATATATATATATATTTACATTTAAGAAGGAAGGCGGTGCTTACAACCAAAAGTTAAAAAAACTCGATCAACTCCACTAATTGGTGCAAAAAAGTGAGAGCAGACCCGTCTCAGGCAACGTTTCGCCGGCTTCACAGTCGGCTTCATCAGGCACAATAGACCCCGGGCCTCAGCACGTGTCCGGTTTTATTTCGATACGACCGCTCATTTCCGGTCACGTGCTGGTGCTCAGGTCAAATGAGGAGTGTTTTTTTTTTTTTATTTTGCAAATGCAAAACAAACGTCAAATCACATAATTGAAGGGGTGCTCTGCTCTTGTTTGTTTTTATTTTACACGTGATCTGGTGTTGTATGTGTGTGGGTTAGCACGTGTGCGCTGGTTGTTGTTTTTCTGTTTCTGGCACGAACACGGCTGTTTCTGTCCGGGTGGGCATGATGAGGTGTTGGTTGTGTGGTGTTGAGGTTCTCGTTGGGTGTTGTGCACTGTGGATGTGGTGTTTGGGATTGAGTGTTCTTTGTTGCTCATCTTATCCAGCTTTTCACCATCCAGTTTTCACCATTTGTATAGAGGTGTGTATTATGTGGGTATGTCCACCATCTCCCCAGTTAGACCACCCTCCCGGCTCTTTACGTGCCATGCTTCCAAATCAACCTGTGTCATTGTTAGATGTAGTGTCTAGGACACGGGTCCTAAAAGTCGAATTTATGGCCAGATTGCAGGCAATGATTGTTTTTTTGTTCATCATGCACCATTCATCATGCAAAGACTGTAACCAATTATACATTGATGAAACTGGAAGAAATTTAAAACAATGACTAGATGAACATGATATAGCAATTAGGTTTGGAAAAGTGATCCAGTCAGCCATAGCATGTCATTGCCTGCAATCTGGCCACAAATTTGACTTTGATGGACCCCGATCTGAGGACACGGACGTCCAGCAAATGCACAGTGTGATACTGGAAGCATGGCACGTGAAGAGCCGAGAGGGTGGTCTAACTGGGGAGACGGTGGACATACCCACACAATACACACCTCTGGTGCAAATGGCGAAAACTGGATGGTGCAAACAGCTGGATAAGGTGAGCAACAAACAACACTCAATCCCAACAACCACATCTGCGTGTGTACAACACCCAACGAGAACCCCAACTATCACACGACCCACACTTCATCACGTCCAGCCTGGACATGAAACCAGCCGTGTTCGTGCCAGAGAAGCACAAAAACACCAACAAGCGCACACACGTGCTCACTCACACACACAACACCAGATCACGTGTAAAAAAAAAGAAAAAAAAACAGCAGAGCACCCCTTCAATGGTGTGATTTGACGTATGTTTTTATTTTTGCAAAACTAAAAAAAAAAGTACTCCTCTATTTGACCTCGAGCACCAGCATGTGACCGGAAAAGAACGTCGTATCGAAATAAAAACCGGACACGTGCCGAAGCCCGGGTCTATTGTGCCTGATGAAGCGCTGGCGAAGCCGGCGAAACGTTGCCCTCAATTAGCGGGTCTGCTCTCACTTTTTTGCCCAAATTAGCGGAGTCAATCGAGTTTTTTTAAACTTTTGGTTGGAAGCTCTTTCTTTGTCTTTAAAATGTGTAATCCCAACCGCCCCAATCTTACACAATATATATATATATATATATATATTATATATATATATATATATGTATATAATATATATATATATATATATATATATATATATAAAATATATATGTACAGCTCATTAGTAAATAAGTCGTCCTTGTGCTGCAAGATTTAGTATCACTGGGCATGTTATGTTGTCCTTCATTTTATCTTTCAAAGTGTTTGTTTACATGTTTTCAGTTTTGTTGTTCTGCATTTTGTGGTAATTGGATCTTTCTTGCCATGTCTTCTTATTTGTGTGATTCGTTTTGTTTTTTGGTGTGTTTCTGCTTTGTCCAGCTACGCCTCAGGTGTAGAAGAAGTGCTGGATCAGCAAATACACAATTTCAGGATGTAACTGAATAATTGCTTCGTCTCAGACTCGCCGGCAACAGGTCGTTTGGAAATCTTATTTGTGCTCAACCAAGTAAGTTGATCCACTCACATTTGAAGTGTAGGTGACATTGTGGGGTGGATCTGACACTATTGGGGCTTGTTGAAGATACGGTCAAGTTCTGGTCACGGTTTTTACCGAAGTAAAGTTATATTGGAGCGGAGAAGATCAGGAGGCGGATCAATTGGCCGATAAACGAACAAGCTCAGGGGCACGGTCTGTGTTCTTTTCCTTCCACCTTGCCACCCCAATTTTCAGAGGAATCTTGCTGATGGAGAGTTTGCTTCAAGCAGTTTTCATGCGCAGGAGGGTAGTGCACCCTTGTGGCCTTCTATGAACTCACTCTGGAATTCTTCTGCTACCGTGTAAACCGCCACTCCTGGGCCCATCATGGTGTGATTCAGGAGCCTGCAGCTGCCTATCAGCATAAGAAAGTCTTTCTTGCCAATCATTTATGCTTAATTAAGTCTCTTTATAATACAAGTCCCCTTACAAAAACCTTGACGTCGGAGGAGCTCATTAGGCCCATCAAAGCCAGCACCAGTATTGCCAACTTATTGTTGTTTGTCTATGATCTATCCTTTTTAAATGCTGAGCATCAAGCAAGGAAGCAGCACATACCATTTTAACTTCTTTGGTATGACTTGGCCGAGGTTCAAACCATCCACCTCCCAGACTCAGAGTGGACACTCCAACCATTACGTCACAGATTCTTTGAACATTTTTTTACGTTTTCAGGTACGTTTTGTATACATTGATTAGTCTGTATAACTTGTCAGATAACATATCACAAAGTAAATTTTTTTTATAACTGGCATGATCCTGATTTACCTTGATTCCTGCACACCTGCGTGAAAGGGCTGATGGGTTAGTTGGTGTAAATACCCCCAATGGGTGTACTTGCTGATCACAGTCACAAGAAAACAAAACCACGCGATTCTTCTTGGATGAGAGATTCTACGACACTAGTCACACTACCTCTCAAATTGACGACAGTCAGTTCTTCGGCCAACCTGAATGCCATCAGACTGCTCCCACCAAATCGATCAAGTGGCCTGAGGACACGATTAGCAAATGGCACCCCAACTCGTGTTCAGAGTCTAGCACATCCATCGTTGAAGCGTCGGCTGGTCAAAAGAAGATTGTGCCAATAGTTCACCCTGGAATTGTGACCTTGCGTCGCTAAAGGCATTTGCAGCTGCAATTGCAATGTGTTAAAGAAATGTGGAGCATTGGTCTTCTCGACGTTGAACCAATAGCATGAATAACGTTCCGTAATGTCTAGTTGAAAAGTTGGAGGTTAATTGCTCTTTCCAGGTCATTTTGGAGTGATTCTGCTGTTGAAAAATGATTCCTTTTGGCAAAGGTGACAAGATAATATTCCCCACAGGTGGTTGTAACCCTCGGATGACCTGAAGGACGGCTCTCAGCGAGTTGTCCAATTTTACGGAACCTTGTCGGTGCCCTAGAAATGACCATGCAATGAGCATTTCATTGGAAACCAACAGCAGCCAGAGTTGTATCCGCTTGAACCATTCTCATGGCGAGATTCAACTCATCTGGTGTTAAGTGACGTCAAGCCATTCCTCAACTGAATTAGACCACCTTGGTGATCAATTTATTGAGGATATCGCTGTGGTGCGTCATGAATAGATACACGCATGCACATTCCGTGGGAGACATGATTTGTATGTGAATTTCCAGGATAACATGTTACATGTCCAATTTCCTGATCACATTCCTTTCCTATGTTTTGTATAAGCGCAACAAAGTGATGTCCCAAACTGTGAATCCATTGTTTATTTTGCAACGTAAAAGTTGTTGCTTCATTTGTTTGAAGATTTTTTTGTTTTTCTCAAAAACATTGATTGAATTAACATTTTATAATGTTACCAAATTGCGTATTGACATTAAATAACATGCATATTTTTACCTTTCGCCACCAAAGGTGGACGCAAGTTATGTTTTCATCCCTGTCTGTTTGTCTGTGAGCAGGATATCTCAAAAAGTTATAGACAGATTCGGACAAAACTTGGTGGATGAGTTGGGTAGGTGACAAGAACAAGTTGATTTGATTTGGGTTCAGGACCGGATGCAGATTTGGCGTATCAGTGGGATACAAAACGTAAATTGGTCAGCCTGGCGGAGGTATGCCATATACACTCAAACGAATGCTGTTATGGTTGTCACTGAATTATGAATGAACACAAATGGACAATTTATGATATGAAGGAAAATAGTTGGGGAGGGCACCTCTGTGCAAAGTGCACATGTTATCAAATACAGTACCACTTACTAAGGTCTTAAAAAGATTGTTCCAGCCTGACAAGCTATGCAAATGTCGACTATGACGACATTACAAGCTGTTTCATCAGATCGAATGACTCTCGGGGCAGACACTCTTCTTGGTGCATCTTATTTTATTGCTCGTAATGCCTCAAATTTATCCCTGTGACACGAGTCATTGATAAACTCAAATGCTATTTGTTAGATACGCATCTCCAGGCTTTTACTGAAATGAGCCTATTACACTTTATTCGACAGGAAGAGCACCATTTCAAATGTCAACAATTATAAACAAAATACACAAAGCAAAAATAAATGAAAAAAAGTTATTTTTTTATGAGCATGAATGGTAAATTTCAAGATTGTCAAATATCATTATTTCCGAATGTACTTTTATCTATAAATGCTATAAAATGATGGCTGTGCTTACCTTTGCGCACGAATATTTACTGTACGCCTAAATTCAAGCCGAATGGACTTCAAGGATATTTCAAAGCAGGAAATTAATGCTATTGTTTTATCGGGTGGATCTTCAAAGGCCATTTCTACGATCAGGACCAAAAAGGCCCCGGCCAGATGGTTCATGACAGACTTGAGCCAAAATGTTGTCTGGGCGACCCCACAATAAGGTCGGAATAATATCTCTCCTCATTCACGAGCCTTCTCTTCCTTTGCAGCTGCTTTCTGTTCTTTAACAAATGCCATGAGTGTCTCTCCCTTCAGTCGAAGCCAATGGCCTCGCTCAATCCATTTGTCAAACTCCATGACAGATGGACGAGAGGTCAATTTGCACTCAGATCATAACTGCAGCACTGTGGCTTACACTCAGTCTTCCTCTTCTGCTGTTTCTGTGACACCGTTAAGCTTTCTACCACTGACAGATCCTGACACAGTCGCCAAATGTCGAGGGTACATGCGCACCTGCGGGTTTTCCTTCCCTTTGGTATACGTATGTTATTTGCGGTGCCAAACCAAGCAGGTTCTCGAATGACTGCAATCCAAGGATATGAACGAACATGCGGGTCAGCAACCAATCAAATGGATCTTTCTCTGTTGGGGCCTGTGACTTCCGAATGACGTCACAATGACCACATCAACAACATAACGTTTTTGAAACTTGCATTTCAAATAAACAGATAAAAGAAAAAAATATGATGGTTCACCATTACATACAATGCAGCAAATTCCCACAGTCCAACAACGATTCCCACATTTATTTATTTCTGCCGAATGTCTCTGTCCTACTGGCTCAACTCACGCATGTTCACCTCATCCTCTGGGGCTGTTGAATGATTCAGTCTTGTCGCGGTGTTCTTTCTCGTGTGCTGGCCCTTCCAGGATGATTGAAGAGCTCAAAGGAATTCTTTCCCAAATACACAATCTTAATGAGTTTTAATCAACCTGATTATAATCAGCTCCACGTGTTAACAGCCGCTCTGGACATGAACACCTCGTTCACTCATCAGAGTTAAATCGAGCACAGAGACGTTCGAAACACGTCTCATCACATGACAGATCACTGTCTCTCCACACTTCTCTCTCGTGGGTTTATATAGTATCATAGAACAATCCTGTGCCTTCCAGTAACTGCAATTCTCATCCATCCGGGAAGTTTCATCTGAGAATGTTCCAGCACATTCATGAATCTCACCAGGCAGTTTACAATACAATATTGACATCTACAGTCCAAATTAGCTAATTATATCAAGCAGTTTATGCCGATGGGTGCCACAGTAAACGTATAACATATAACCGTCAATTTTACTCGTTCATGTATAGGCATTTACTAATGTGTATTCAAATACCACAACATCTATCTTTTAACTGACAAGCTGTGATAAAAAAATTCTTCAAAGTTCCAGCCAACCATAAGTGAGCTCGGCCAGGAGATAGTGGTCTCTCATCAGCATTTGACCATTTGCTTAGCTTTCTTCATGAGCACGATGAGTGCCAATATTCTATTGAGGAGCTGCTCAAAAAAAATTGGAGACTATCGTCCAGATTCTGCCGGTGGATGCTCTGACCAAGCACTAAAGACAAAACTTAAAGCTCACTTTGGGGAGGATATAATCATCACAAGCCGGCATGGAAAGAAAGCTGTGGTTTGTTTCTGTGACACAGGGTTCAAAATTGTGAGTAGTGCATGGTATTAACATAAATCGCTGGACAGCGCCTCTGTGACCTATACTGGTGGCCAAAGACAGACAGTCTTGAGAAATCCGTTATGTCGTCTTGCGTGTCTTATCAACTGAGAGACAAAACCGTGAAAACCTTCCTTGCTCCGCTGCAGCCAGTCAAACTGCCCGAGGGACCATTGCAGAAAGTGGCAATAGACATTGTTGGACCTTTCAAACTTGGCACATGGGATTGCCGCTGTGCCATCACCCTGATGGACTATTACAGTAAGTGGCCTGAGGCAGCATTTACTTCAAGTGTCACCACAGAGGTCGTTACTGCTTTCCTGTTCTCGGTTTTCAGTCTAAACGGAAATTCCCACTGGATTGTTACCGACAATGGACCGCAATTCACTTCTATTGCCTTCTCAGTTTTTGGAAGAGAGAGAAATACGGCGAAGTCACTCGAGCATCTACTACCCCCAAGCTAATGGTGCTGTGGAAAGGTTTACCAGAATGTGGAACGAAAACATAAACCTTGGAAACCTGCAGTGACTGAATTCCTTCAAAATTACCGGGCAACACCACACGCCACTACTGGTGTTTCGCCATTCGAGTTGCTCCACACAAGGGAGATGCGCATCAAGCTGAACATCTTTCCGGTCGTTAGTGATTCCGAACCGCTCCTGAAAGTGAGACACTGCCATGAAAAGACAGGCAAAAAACAAGGAGTGCACCAACCGAAGAAGGGGAACAAAGATTCCGACATTTCGACTGAGGGATTATGTGCGAGTAAAGAAACCCGTGAATGTGAGGAAAGGGACAACAAAATGCACCAATCTTATGCTGATTCAGGAGGAAATTGGACCAGGCACATACGTACTCAGTGATGGGAAGAAACGGAGCGTATCGCACCTGGACCTCTATCCAGAGACTGCACGAACGCCGGTCACAGAGAGAAACGAAAGGAATTGAACGGTTGCAATTCCAGAGGGAAATGAAAGGAATGAAACAGTTGTATGTCCAGCCTGAAGCATGAGGGTTAGAAGACCACCTGCTTGGCTCAAAGATTTTGAGAGATACTCGGATTAATGTGAGAACAGCTAAGTAAATGTTAAATGCTCGTACATGTACAACTAAATGTGAACAGTTACAATTTCGTTCCTTACATTTAATATTATTATGAGTGATTGTAGACAATGTTCTCCAACTTAAAGAGCAGGTTGCGGGTCACCAAACATGTTCTGAAAATTTATCAATATGATTATATGTGCATTAAATAGTTCGATGCAAACTATTGTGGTTGCCTAACTATTGGGAGAATTTATGAAATTTAACTCCGAAGTTGTTATTTCTCGAGGCTGTTGAAAAAACAGCCGCGTGCCATATATGGATGGTGACGTCACGTTCTCCAAAACAAAGCAGACGCTCACTCGCTCATTGAAGAAGTGTCCAGTTGAGCGGGCCGTTCTTTCGCTTTTTTTGAGCTTGCAACTGTCTATATTATCCTTTTTTATTTTGAATTATTGTAGAACAAAGTTATTTGGATATTTGTACACCATGCCTCGTACGTGTGTCGTCATGTTTTGCGAAAATAGCTGGAAAACGGGTAATCGCTCCCACCGATGCCCAAAGGAATCAAACATTTGCCGGCAGTGGATAAGATTTGTACAAACAAAACGGGCGAATTTTCCCCCAAAGAAAACGGGTAAAGAGGACCCTTTGGATCGACTTGTCATTTGTGGTGACCATTTCGCAGCCGAGGATTATGAAGGCATAAACACATCTGATCACCACTCTGTGAATATGAGTTGTTGGTTCACAAGTTCTCCAGATACTTGCTTCTGTCACTGAATCAATTGTTGAGTTTAAGTGAGAAAAACCTTGAAATGTATTCTTAAAGAGTACATGGAAAAACACGTAAATAAACTTTCTGAAAAACACAAGCATGAAAATTTTTTCTCAACAAATCAACTTATTGTTGATTAAATTACTTTTTTAACAGCATCAGCAAATTGGGCTATTTTATTGAAATTGTAAAAATTGATCAATTTTCCACTTTTTTTCTAAATTTGGTAGAATATTTCCCAATGAGGCTAAACATGTTTTGCTATTTATATGTCACAACAGTCTCTTGAAAGTTGGGGTTTGTTCTAACTGTTCACTTTCGCTGGGGTCAAGCTCAGCTATCAGAAAGACTTCAACACCAAGGCTACGGTGTATAATATATTTGGGTCCATTATTGATTCATTCTATTTCTGACTCTTGAGTGACTAGAGGGTTAAAAATTATTATATCAAGTCACAGACGAATCAAACTTTACATTCTTTTATGCATCGAACAAGAAAATGAAAATCTACAAACCAATCTGTCTGGTGGAGTCTGTCAGTGTGAACTGCCGGACAGTCAGTCCTGCCACTTGTACACGAAATAGGCGTTTTCTGGCACTTGCAAGTGGCTCAAATTTATATGGCTCAGGGCCAGAAACTCCATCTTATAAATTCCCATCATCCTCCGACTCTTCCTCGGCAATATCGGAATGAAAACACTCAATTTCATCGCCGCTGAAATCACTCTCTGATTCGCATCTCGCCATTGTTCACACGCTGTTTCCGAATGTTCACTAAGTTTTCGGAGAACGTGACGTCATAGCATCTTCGTAAATTCTGGTCTGTTTTTCGATCACTGACAAAAGTTTTGACTTAAAAGTAATTTTAGCATATTTTAAGTTTCAAATGTAAGAAAATAATTGCACAACGATTATTAATGTGATTACAACCTTCGAATCACGCGAAGTCATCAGCGACCCAAAACCTGCTCTTTAACGATAATTAAACAGAACATTGATTAGAGTGTGAAGGTACCAAGTAATGAGATAATTACTGTGTTGTGCATTCTGTTGCACTCGTTCTTTTCTTTGCCATTTCAAAATTAAATTCTGCATGACTAAAATGTTTTCAAGAAAAAGGGACATGTTGTCTCCTGTTCGTATATTTACGATATCAATGCTAATTCCATTTTGGACGCATGAGGGTGTTTCACAATTATATATGGTACTGGGTGAAGACGAGGAGGAGACAAAGAAGGTGGTGATTTGAATAAAACCTGTTGTTGTACACCTGTGGTCCGGACCTGATTCTTCTCAAACACAAGCATCTGGATTGAAGTGATCGATGATGGTTATGAAACATCTCACATGTTTTGTGTTTGGGTTATATAAGCAGTATAAATTTCGTGGCTATCTATTTATTATGTAAGCAGATCTGCTGATAATTTTGCACTCCTTACATACCCTTATATGAGCCAAATTTACGAGAGGCATTTAGTGAACGTCTTGTAACACATGTCTAACCTTTAAACGCTGACAAACCATGTTTGTACATGCACAACTAATTACCCGTTTAAACAGCAATTTACGAAGGGAGATTAACATCTGTTTAACATATATACAAACAGCTAAACAGCCATTTAGTTAGCATGTGTAAGTTACGATTCATTCATTTTAATCATTTATTTTGTTCAGCGCACCATATAGGTGGTTACCAAACCAATTAACCTCAGTTACCTCACAATGGCCTCACCATAGACAAGTTTTAGTTCATGTGTTCTAATTCCAATGCTGGAAGCATGTCAGCATAGCAAAGAGGCTCATTTCCCCTCGGTGATGCTGTTCCCTTCTTGTTCTCATTGCCCCTCGGCGGTACTGTTCCCTCTCTCTGTTTTCCACTCTTATGGCATCAAGCTGTTCTTGGCTCATTCCCACTCGGTGATGCTGTTCCCCTGTTTTCCGCTCTCATGGCATCAACCTATTCATGGCTCATTTCCCCTCGGTGGTACTGTTCGCTCTCTCTCTTTTCCACTCATGTGGCATCAAGCTGTTCTTGGCTCATTCCCGCTTGGTGGTGCTGTTCCCTCTGTTTTCTGCTCTCGTGGCATCAACCTATTCTTGGCTCATTTCCCCTCGGTTGTGCTGACCCCTCTCTCTGTTTTCTGCACTCATGGTATTAAACTGTTTTTGGCTCATTCCCGCTTGGTGCTGCTGATACCATTGTCTGTCTTCAGTTTTTCTTGCCTCTTGTTGTGTATCCCTGAGGTGCCCATGGTGCCGCTGCAAATGCTCTCAAGTCGCTGCTTGGACAGCCTCACTTTCATATTCTGTCCTGACAGACCACCCACGCTGATGATCTGTCCTGACAGGTCTGATTACACTTTGTTGCAGCTGAGTGTCACCCGCTGCTCTCATTTTGCGGGTAATTCCACTGAAAAGAAAAAAATATGGTGGTAAATTGGTGGTCCAACAAGAATAAAAGCAGTGATTTGAAATTGCAGATACCACCATCTCTGCTCCTCAAAGGACAAAGCCTTTGGTGAACGTTGACGGTGCCAGCTTGACCACCCAAGAAAAGTCTCAACTTGAGAGCCTCCTGATGGAATTCTCCGATATCTTCAGCACACATTCACATGACTTTGGTCAGACAGATCTAAATGAACACAACATCAGGACAGGTGATGTCACACCAATCAAATTGCGTGCATATCGTACATCACCTGCAAAACAAGCCATCATGCAGGGTGAAATCGACAAACTATGTCAACAGGGCATTATCGAAGAGTCTTACAGCCAATGGGCTTCTGCGGATCTCGTTAAGAAGAAGGATGGATTGTATCGCTTCTGCGTGAATTACAGGAAACTCAATGCTGTTACCGTCAAGGACTCTCATCCACTTCCATGTGTTGATGACACCCTGGACAGGCTCTTTGGTGCACAAATCTTCAGCACCATTGATCTTACTTCTGGGTATTGGCAAATTCCCCTCAATCCAGCAGACAAGGAGAAAACCACCTTCTCAACAGGATTGGGATTGTACCAGTTTTGCGTGATGCCAATGGGAATTTGTAATGCACCACAAAGCTTTCAGCGCCTAATAGAGTTAGTCTTGCATGGCCTTCACTGGAACATCTGTCAAATCTATTTTGGTGATGTTATTGTGCACAGTGTGGGTGTCAAGCAACACCTGGTATATCTCAGAGAAGTCTTTGCCTCATGGAAAGCAAACCCAACTGAGGGTAATCTCAGTACCTTCCATAAACATCGGAGCAAGTTTGTATTGACCCTCAGAAGAGCCAGAAAACAACATCTTTCTAAGCTCAAGTCTGAACTCTCAAACATGTCTCCCTCCTCCAAATCCTGGTAGCATCTAATCGAATCTGTTTCTGGTGTATGTTCCCCCTCCATCCCCTCCCTTCCCTCAAATGGCGGCACTGCTGATACCACACGTGAAAAGGCTGAATGCCTAAACTCGGTGTTTGCATCTAAATCTTGTGTCCAAAACCCATCGCTTTCTGTACCCACCTTACCCAGTCACACAAAACTGTCCCTGGACTCTGTGTCCTTTTCCTCTGACAAGGTGGAGAGCTTGTTGTCAAACCTCGACTCAGATTCTGCAACCGGTCCAGACGGCAACAGCCCACGTGTCCGAAAAACCTGCTCCTCTGCTCTTGCTCACCCTCTCTCTGCTCTATTCACCCTCTCATTTGCTCAAGGTCAT
>CM068952.1:147632186-147647244 GCA_035128595.1 Eptatretus atami
GATCTGGGTAAAATCACAAACTGGTCCAACACATGGACCATGTCTTTCAATCCTGAAAAATCTCACACTCTCACTTTGTCTCTCTGAAAAGACCATTTGGAAACCCCCCCATTCACTTTCTCGACAATCCTTTGGAAGAAGTCCTTTCTTTCAAGCTTCTGGGTCTCACTATCTGCCATGATCTTTCCTAGGAAAGCCACATTTCCAACCTGTCCTTCAAAGCCAGTCGCCGACTGGCAATCCTCCGTCGTGCAAAGTCCTTCCTCGGACAACCTGAGCTCCTGACCACATATAAAGCTTTTGTCCGCAGCCTGATGGAGTACTACTGTCCCCTCTGGGCTGGTGCTCCTGCCTCTCACCTTTATCAGCTTCATGCAGTGGAAACCAAGGCATTTCGGATCATTGGTATCTCCCGTGATAAGGCTGAGTCTTTGGGCCTCTCACTCTCTCACCGCAGGCAGGTGGGTGGTCTTTCTCTGTTCTACCGTCTCCTCTCCGGTCTCGCCCCCTCTGCTCTGTCTGCGATTTGTCCCCTCCATATTTCCACAGGGCGCTTAAGGTCCACCAACAACCCCTTTCTTGTAAAACTACCAAAATCACGAATCACTGCTTACCTTCACTCTTTCATCCCTCTTTTCCCCCGCCGTTAGAATAAACTCCCTCACTGTCTAATCCCATTCTTCCCTCTAGGCCTTCGAAATGGCTGTTCACCACCACCTCTTATCGTCCCCCATCCAAATCCTCAATCTTTTCTACCCCCGTTAATCCACCCCAAACACACCTCCTTCAAATTCCCTGCTTTCCTTCCTGAAAGTCGCTGCAGTGTCCATCTTGTTTACCCAGTGTATCCCACCCCATCCCTCTCCCTTCCATAGATCTCCTAATGTGGCTGTTCCCCACTGTTTTGGCTGTCCCACTCCCGCGTCTCTTGTCTTATGCCCCCCTTGATGTGCGTTGTGTGTTAGCTCTCATATGAGCCTCGACACGGTATACAAAAATAAATTCTCACAGATTTCGCTCAGCAAGATTAATGCACAAACCTTCCATATGTCACCTGGTTCAATCCACTGTCACCTTCTTGGGACATTTGACTCCAGTGATGGTATGCAGCCTGACCCATCAAACACTGAAAAGATACAGACATGGCCAACACCACAATCCCCCACACCGGTCAGAGCTTTCTTTGGTCTGTGTTCGTATTACAGACATTTCATCAAGGACTTCGCTCGCCTCTCTGAGCCACTTCACCCTAACCCTAACCGAGGACTGGAAAGGAAGGGTTGTGTTATGGATTAATCTTTTACCTCAAATCTGAATGAATATATTTTTTAATATTTGTCACTAATTTATCTGTAACTAAGTTATAGGAACATGCAAGTAGGCTTATGCAAATAAAATAATTATCTTATAACATAGTTATACAGAAGCACAACAACCTTCCGGGTCCACGAGACCCCCTGCACTGCATCTCAGGGTCAAAAGTAAATCATGACCTTGTACAAATTTCAAGCTCTATTATTTCTAGCAGAGTACCCGCCCATATGGCAAATCTTGTTCCAAGCATGCAACACATTCTTCTGATGCATACTTTATTTGGGCAGTGTATAGGCAATTGACAGCTCTGTGTAGGCAAAAAAAACCCAACAACAAATAACCCATGAAGGTATGTGCATGAAGCAAAAACATACCCATTGCTTAAAATTCAAAACACCTCGCTGCACTGGAAAACGTGGGAACAGGAATACTGTACTGTAAATGGTGGAGACTTGTGATACCCTCCATCAAATGGAGGCAGCACAACACGATACACATTTACATAGAGAATTTGAGACTTGAGAAGAGGGGAGGTGGGGGTGTTTGGGGTTATGGACCTGGTCACATTTTTCATGATGCAGAATTTCCAAGGGTCCCAGATGGTGCCTTTGGGTTTGTTGGATCTTTTGGGTCCTCCAGGTATTTTGGGATTTCAAGGTGTTTTAGGTCCTCAGGGTTTTTGGATCCCATGGGTCTTTTGGGTGTTCAGGGCCTTTTGTGTCCTCTCATTATTTTGGATCCCCTGGGTCTTTTTGGGTCCTTAGGTCATTTGGATCCCCTGGGTCTTTTGGGCCCTTGAGGTATTTTGGGCCCTCTGGGTCTTTTGGGTGATTGGGGTCCTTGGGGTCTTTTTTGGGTCCTCTGGGTCCTTTGGGTATTTTAGGTCTTCAGGATCCTCAGGGTCTTTTAGGTACTCGGGGTCTTTTGGGTGCTTTGGTTCCTCAGAGTCTTTAGGGTCTTTTGTATCATCAGGGTATTTTGTGTCTTGTGGGTTTTTGGGGTCTTTTCAGTCTTTTGTCTCTTTGCGGCATTTTCTGTCTTTTGAGTCTTCTGGGTATTTGGGGCATTTTTGGGCATTTGGGGTCTTTTGGGTATTTGAGGGTCTTTGGGGTCTTTTAGGTCATCAAGGTCTTTTGGGTCTTCATGGTCTTTTGGGTCTTCAGGGTATTTGGGATCTTTTCAGTTGTTGGGGTCTTTTGGGTCTTTGGGGTATTTGGGGTCTTTGGGGTATTTTGGGTCTTTAGAGGTATTTTGGGTCATTAAGGGTCTTCAGGGTATTTTGGGTCTTCAGGGTCTTTGGGATCTTTTCAGTTGTTGGGGTCTTTTGAGTCTTTAGAGGTATTTTGGGTCATTAAGGGTCTTCAGGATATTTTGGGTCTTCAGGGTCTTTGAGGTATTTGGGGTCTTCAGGCTCTTTTGGGTCTTTGAAGTCTTTTAGGTCTTTTGGGTCTTCGAGGTCTTTTAAGAATTTTTGATCGAAAGACCAAATGTCGAAAATGCTGTCGAAAGAGCCCGAAAATGGAGGACATCTAAGCTGCATCATTTTTCATAAATAAAGTAAATTTATCTGCATTTTGTAAATTCTCTTTTGGTATAAAAATAATCATCTATCTATAATTCTAGCAATCTCTGTGTGTGTGTGTGTGTGTGTGTGTGTGTGTGTGTGTGTGACCGCTGTTTCTCGACAACCACTGGTCCGATCTAATTGAAACTTGCCAGCTATATTGCTGGGGACCTGAGTATGTGCCTTTTCAAGGTTTGATATTAATCGGACAAGTGCTTCCCAAGTTATGGCCATTTATTTACCAACCAATGGCAGGACACGTTGCTGCGTAGGCGTCGCCGATGTGCCATTTAGTTACCAATCACAGGACACGTTGCTGCGTAGGCGTCGCCGATGTGCCATTTAGTTACCAATCACAGGACACGTTGCTGCGTAGGCGTGGCTGCGTAGGCCGGTGCGCGGCCGGCCGACGATGACGTCACGTACCGTGCCGGTTACGATGGGGATCGGTGCCTTAGTTACCGTGGCGTAGGAGTGGCAATGGTCAATGGCAGCGAATGTCATGGCAAGCAAAGACATGGCATGTCATGGCAAATGAGGTCATGTCATGGAATGTCATGGCAAATTTGGATTTTAATTAACTCTGTGTGTGTAAGTATCACAGCAGTTGTTACTTCAATGAAAGCGAAATTCGTGGAATGCATGTGAACATTCCGTACGGCAGCACCACTTCCGGATAGTGATGACTTACTGTATTCTAATAATTTCTCGATTTCTTATGCGCATTTATAGATAAACACAATGCCCCAATCCAGTCGTCGTTTACGAGAGGAAGGAACGGCCTGTGTGGTTGTTTCTGGCTTGCGGTTTGAAATTTTTTTTTTTACGGGCACGCACGTACGGGCACGCGAGAGCGAAGGAACGGCCTGTGTGGTTGTTCTTGGCTCGCGGTTTGAAAGTTATTATTATTTCTTTTTTTTGGTTTGCACGTATGGCCACGCACGTATGGGCATGCGAGAGTGAAGGAACGGCCTGTTGTGTTGTTTCTGGCTCGTGGTTTGAAAGTTTTTTTAATTTTTAATTTTTTGCACGTACGGCTACGCACGTACGGGCACGTACTAGTAAATTATTTAAAAACAGAAATGTTTTTTAATTTCTAAATCCCTAGGTGACTTTGGGACCCCTGGATATACATACATACACTTGCTCCATTATGTATGGATAAGATTCATTACCTCATTGAAATAGTGGCATATTTAGCTCTTCATGCCATCATGGTCGTTTGTCTTTCCATGTAATTTTTACCCTCACCAGATTAGATGGTATTGCATTTGGGTCCGTTTGTCTGTCTGTTTGTCTGTTTGTTTGTTTGTCTGCACAGAACGAGAGTGTTTCTCTCTGTAACTGCTTGTCGGATTGACATGAAATTTTCATCATAGGAGCAACTACTCATGTAGAATGTTTTAGTGATAATTATGACGTCATAGGTCACATAGTGTGGCAGCCATGTTTGGAAAAGGAAAAATTTGGACCTTTTTATCTCTGAAACTGAACCAAGGAAAAAATTGAAACTTGGCACCTGGCAAGTAGTCCTCATGAGGAATAAGTGTGATTGTTTTTATGATGTCACTTGCCTCCTATTATACATGATGTCTCATCATATGTTTTTTTTTTTGTGGAAATCCTTTTTTCTGAAGTATTCCCCAGTCTTCTCAAGCAGTTGTGCTAAGTTAGGGTGGGAATTTGGAATTTGTTCCAGGATTCTGGCGATATCTCACCAACTATTCGTGAAAGACACAGTGGGATCTTCAATGTCCACTTATGCTCGTATATGAGGGACACAGCTTGAAGTCCATATCAGATGACAAGAAAACAAATATAGGCTCATTTTTCCATTGCTGCCCCTCATTTAAAAGAAGTAATTCATGAATACCAGGGTTATGCAGTGCATCATCTGGACTTTGTTTTCCGTTGCCAGATGACAAAGTGTTTGATGTTGTGCATGCCAAAATTTCTTCTTTGTTTCGTTTTGAAAAAAAAAATAAAGCTCACAATCGGGTTTCAGGTCCCTCCATGGCAAGGTGCACAACTTTGTACAACATTTTTTTGGGGCTCAAGTGATGCGAAAAGTTTCTCAGCAAACAGATGAGACTCCTTCTGCGGAACTGATCCATGGTCCATGAAGAGGTCCTGGGGCCACCTGCGGCTTCATACCCAGACAACGTAGTGCTTCGTGTTAAGGGGTTGGTTGAACATGCAGTCCTGGAAGTCAAAATTGCAACATATTCAACTTAGGATGGGGAGAAGGCTGATTTGGAACCCATATTATGAATCAGGGTGACATTGGCAACATTCAAAAATGAAGGTGACCATCTGGGAAAGATCTGGAGAAGAACAACAAAAGAGAAGAGGAGAGGGTCAAAGCACAATGTAGGCATGAAGATTACAGTGTCAATACCATCAGGTCCAGTTGATCACGATGTGTCAAGATTACTAAGGAACTTCTCAACCTTTGTCAGAGAGAAACCCACATGCTGCAGGGAGCAAAATGTGATGGGGAGAGGATAGGTAAAGGAACGTGAGGGTTTTAGAGTCTGGCCTCTTCAAGAAAGACAGATTTAATGCACTTAACATTTTGAAGAGCAGTGTCTAAACATGACTCCATCCTTTATGAGGGAAAGTACTGACGAGGAATGCGTACCATTGACAGGTGACCAGATACCACCATGATTTGGAGGATGGTGACTTGGGAGGGATGACTGCAGGTGCGCTTGATGTTGGGTTCTGGCTCATTGATGCAGTTGTGGGATAGACGGAGGAAATGTAGGTTCCCAAAGTTGGGTTTGCTTTCCAGGTGGAGAATGCAAACTGATTTTTCGCAATTGCCTCAGCAGCCATCAGTGTGCCATGTCGGGATGTTCAAAAGGACAGATGGAGGTGGCATGAAGAGATGAACCAGTGAAAGAGAGAAAGCAGTGTGTTGATGAAGGAATTCCAGAAATTTGTAACGTCAGTAGCCAAGAGATAATTGACTAATCTGTGAGAGATGGCAAATTTTAGGCCAGAGCAATAATCTGCCTAGCTGAACTGCCATATACTGTAAGTCAGCACCTTCGTGTCTCTCTGAAGATCATCAAGGAGACAGACACTTCAACAAGGAATATATGAGAAAAGTTAAGAGGTCCAGTGGAAGAATAGCACATATTTGAGGGGAAGTTTGACATAAGATCGCAAAGAGAATGACTGTCATTTGGAAAGATGTGAGCAGGAAAAGAGTCCTTACTTGCAATACTATGGATTATAGTTTGAGGACTGACTGGCATGGTGACACATTAATTCCTCACAAATGAGAAAGAGTGAACCGGGGTGGGATGTCAGCGGAGAATCCATGTTTGAGAACAACAACAACAAAAAAAATCAGCGTCACACGTGGGGTATTCCCAAAAGTTTTCCGAACAAGATATTCAATTAAATCCGGAAATCTGTTTCCTGGAAATTATTATGAAAGTGAGTGGCAGGAATTTGGAAATGATTGTTCAGAATGGTCAATGGCCAGTTGTTAAAAGAGAAACAAGATGTGTTGAGACTGCAATCAATCCAAGGAGAAGAAAATTAATGTGACGAGAGTAGTTTTCAAGGTGAAAGTGACAGAAAGTGAAGGAATCAGATGTCAAACACATTGGGTGATGGAGGGCTGCAAGGATCAATGCCACGAAGATTTGTGGGGTGTCTTCAGCCATGCCGAGACAAGGTGTTACAGGTGTTAGCCTGCCTGGGAATCGAGACGCCTTTGATGTATCGTTACTCAATATTTGTGGTTGAAAAGGGTGGGTACGTTCGTGATATAGAGAGCAAGCATTTAGCTTTGGAGGATGACGCATGCTTTTAATTTGACATTGGATGATTAATGTTAGGAGTATTTGTGACATACGTTGGTGCATGGCTATATTTTCTACATTCCAGGAATTAGACATGGATAATATATATATATATATATATATATATATATATATATATATATATATATATATATATATATATATTTTATAAGAAGAAGGCGCTTCCAACCAAAAGTAATAAAACTATATCGACCGCTAATTTGAGCAAAAATGCGAGAGCAAACACGGTCTGAGGCAACGTTCCGCCAGCACAATAGACCTGAGGAAGCCGGCTGTGAAACTCGCGAAACTCATCAGGTTGAGTCAGGAAAATAATCTTGGAGAAGGAATGGCCGTGATTCAGCACAAAGAGGGTTTTGCTAGGAAGGGCACCAGAATACCTCTGGAATTGTTCATCTGTGTCAGTTTGTTTTTTGAGTGACCTGTTTAGTACTTTCCTTTTGAAGGTGCTTTTAGGTCAATTAACATTTTTGATGCTGGTTATTGTATTCATTATTTATTTATTTTTAAAAAGGGTTCACTTCGGTTCTGTTTCAAAACAGAAAAGCCTCGTTTGCACCATGGCTTTATGGCCAATGGGGGTAAGCAGAGTAAAGGGGAATGATAATTATGAATGTGTGATTGGCAATCACCATACGTGACCACTAATAAATGAATTGTCACATTTTTGTTGCGTCACATATCGTGACTTACTCCCGTCCAGCTGACAAAATAAAATGGCTGAACTGGATATACTTTGACTTGCGTCGATGGTGACCTCCCTTCTTCATATTCATCTCAACAACTGGACGCTGTTGCAAAATAAAAGAAGATTATGATGAAAACTCCATAAAATATGAGGGGGACCACCTGCGTTTGACTTCTCAAAGAAAGGTATGCAAAACCATCCGGTGTGTCTTCCCGCTACCATCCCGCGCATCCCCCCCCCTCTACCATCCCACATGTTTTCATTCCACCTTCATGCACGAATTACCTCCACCATTCCACGCATCTTCCTTTGAGCATCTAATGAAACCTTCCACCAATATCCCACATGCCTTCTTTTCAAAAACTGGCATTGCACTTCAAACTAGAACGGCACTCAGTGGAGCACATATCACCACCAGGCTGAGCAGTTTACGTTTTGTATCTCACTGAAAAGCAGAACCTACATCTGGACCTTAACCAAAATCGAATCGACTTGGTATTGACACATATCCATCTAATTCACCAAGTTTCGTCCGAATCCGTCTTCAACGTTTTGAAATATCGTGCTATGTATCGTTTTTGGCCCTTTCTCTCAACAGTGAAGGATCACGGTCTTAAAAATTATGGTACCCGGATTTAGATCCTCACCAAAATCTAATCAGTTCATCATTGTCACAATCCCAATCTGTCCACCAAGTTTCGTCCGAATTCATTCAAACATTTCTGGACAAACAGACAGACAGAAGTGAAAACATAACCACTGTCCATCCACCTTTGGTGGCAGAGGTAAACAGAGGTAAATACATAACCTCCATCCATCTTCAGTGGTGGAGGTAATGGACACTTAACACACTCACACAATTATAATGACCTATGGTAATGGGACAGGAGCCTAGATTTGGCCTTCATGATGCATTTGTGAAAATAACTCAAATGCCCACTATTTATTGCACTACCAAAACTAATCCAAATCTTCCTTCTTATCCACAACGCCTAAACCCACAATAAGTGAAATATTTTCAAAACTAACAATTTTTTTTGCTCATCGCGTCCAGTAATAAGAAGAGCCACAAAATCCCCGTCTTCTCTCCAGGTCGTGTTAATTTTGAGACCGGCCAGTCTCTATGCAACACGTTTCGCTATGGCCCTTCAGTCGACAGTTTTTATATTTTACATTGATTTGCTATAATCTCACACTTTTGTTACGTTTGTTGAATTGAATATCAGAAGTATAAAACTATCATCCATGCAAGTGTACACTGGGATATCTTTACAATGTCTTCAAGAGTATTGTGTGAATACATCATCATGAGGCTTCCTCTCGGTCACGTAAGGGATTTCTGCATTGCTTCCATTCCCAAGATTTTTTTTTGTTTCAAAAATATATTTTAAAATAATGATGGCATATAAATCTGAAAGAATGTGATATCAAGATACTTATTTGGAGTTGAGAGTGATTTGGTTTGGTTGGATCGTCTGTGGTCTATTGCCATGCAGGATGGTGAATGAGGCTTACGGATCCCAGTGGACAATCAGGTCTCCCTTTGTATGGACTGTTGTGAATTCGAGACAGCAAAACATTCCTGGCGGGAATGTATTAATGAGAAATAGTTTTGGCTAGAAAGCTGATATTATATGAGTATTATCAGGGTTAAGTGTTGTGGTAAGAATAAAATTGATTGGAGAATTGTGGATTGTCCTGGGGAAGGCAAATTGTTTTGTCGTGACTTTTTACTTGCCTTGTTTCGGAAGATGTGCTTATATTCAAGAGCACGCGAAGCGAAAAGCTGGGTTAAGCAATTGGTTCACTTCTGTCTGTCTGTCTGTCCTGTCTACAAATGTCAGTTTATGATCGATGAACAACATAATTTCAACGTAATGTTATATTTTGAACATGAATCGGAAAATGAACCTGTCGTTCAACAATACTTTGGCTCTGAATTAATCCTGATCGCACATATGCAGAGAGGAGTGAGATAATTTTTTTACTCTGTCTGCCTGTCAAAGAAAATTGAAAAATATTCCAAACAGGAAACTTACTGTTTTTTAAGGATGTTATAAATGACACAACCAACAGGCACGAAGTCAGAAGTGTTTCCTCCATGATGCTTTGTGGAAGTCCAGTAAAAGTTCTCATGTAACGTGTTACATAAGATGGTGTAAAAAAGCTGTATCAATGGCAGTAAACTTCTAAAACAAAATTCTACAACTTTTAAAATCTTTATTTTATTTCAATTGTGTTATTTATTTAAACACTGTGGAACACAAATCGCCTTTTTGGCACTTTCAAAACCTTTCTTATTAAGCAGTGCTTAGCCAAAATATTACAGCATTTTACATCATCTCGACCAATCAAATAAAGTCACTTCACCGGTATCGCATCTCTTCAAGTCGTGCTTGGGTGGGTTCTCCCTTTGAAATGACGACACTCTCGGAGGCTCGTTGTTCATCACATCTCCAGCCTCAGTGGGATTGACTCGGATGCCTAAGAGTCATTTTTTGTGGGGCTTAGACTGCTTTTGCAACAATTGTGAGTTCATGTCATGCCAGTCATTGTGCTGATGACTTACCACTGCCTGCCAGTGATATCCTGTGGCAAGGCTGATGCCATATACCCAAGTACGCTTGCAAGTTTCATACTATCACCATGCAACAAAACTTTTAATGTTTACTTCTGCTCCTGCTTTGTCCTTTTCTTTATAACTACTTTCGTCCAAAATTAGTCTGTCCTGTTCACTATATTAAGAAAATTTTAATTTAATTCCCTGCACTGTCAAGTCGACCATACACTGCTTTATTGGAAGTTTGAGTTGCAACTGCCTCTACTGCTTATTGCACTGCTAAGTCGATCATCGCGTGCTCAATACGTCTCAATGTGCTTACATACACATATGACTGCTGCCCTGGTTTCACAATTCTGAGGCTGATGCATTTTGGTGAACTGTTTCTTTTGTATATTGTCTTCGTTAAGGATGGGTTTGAGACAATATTGGCAATTTGGTTAAAATATGTAAATTGTTAAAAAAATAAAAAAATAAAAAGTTTGTTTTCCATCAACACTGTACATGAGTTCTGCTTTCCAAGTACTTGGTTAAATGTCATGTTTACTCCAAATACTTTGAATTCAGGCCCCAACTGGCTCTGGTACTTGGGCTGTGATTACCGTCCTTTGGTCGTGGTAATGCGATTCCTATCTGTGGATGGTCATGACACCCGGGCATGCAACATTATCGTGTATTTTGGCCTGCGGGTCAGGATGTGTTTCTTGTAAAACCATGTAAAAGTAGGCCTATATTTGTTTAGTTTCATCTTCACATCTTGTTTTGTTTTTGATGGCGGATTAAAGCATTTTTTTTTTTTCTCAGTTGCAAAAGAGTAAAGCGAGGGTTCAACTATTGATTTTGTCCGAAGAGCCAAAGTATGTGAGTTTAGCTTTGACAAGCTTTTTATGGCTTTGTGTAACTGTGTGCTTTGGACTTGGACCAAAGTGAATGTGTTCAGCGTAACAAGTTCTTTTTTTAAACTTTTTTTTTTTAACATATAGGCATATATCAATTGAAAAGCTAAACTTGCACATTTTCCTTCGACAGTCTTCATCTTTAGGAATTTATGGAATTATCTCTTTAGCCTCTGGTTGTGTTTTGTCCATCAAAATTATTCCATGTGGTTTGCAGCACAAACAATGCACTGGCTGTATTGTCCTCTGCTCAATTCAAAAGAGCATTTCTTGGAAATTACAAACACTCAATGTTTGTATGGCATGTGCATGCACAATTACACAATTGTACGGCCTAGTCACAGCCATAAAGTCGAAACATTTTGCTCGTGCTTGTGGTTCGGCACGCAGACGTACCACAATAATTCCCCTTTGTAAAAGATACTGTGGAGTCTTCATCGTTCACAAGAAAGTCCAAGGGAATGGAATACTGACTATTTTGTTCTGCCAACGAAGCTAATAAAGCAGAAACAGCACTACCCCGACGTTGTGAAAATTCACGTGAGCACACCTGTCCTTTTTGGTGGTAGTTTCTGGTTGTGCCCCATAGAGTTCTCCTTTTAAGGAAGGCACATTTCAGGATGCAATAACCGAGTGGCATTCCAGCAAGACGACAGTTTTGAGTCAGGTTAGACTCTGACAGCAATTAAACCAAGATGCCACAGATGTTCAAACACACCAATGACACTTTACATGTTTTTGAGCACTACTCAATGCATGTTATCACATATAATTGGGAAAGTATCCATCTCTTATCATATTTCTTCTTTTAGGCAATTATCCTTGGAATGTAGAATTCCTTTTTGTTTAAGAACACATTTAGTCCAGCAGATGGTAACACAATAAATTGTGCATATTATATTATTAAAGCATGAAATTTGGCAACAAATGACTGCTGCACCATACTGATCTTTATGAGACATGGAACCACTTTCAAACCACCCAACGATGTAAATTAATGGGGGTTAAAGGCACCGCACTTCAACTTGTTAGTTACCATGTTATTGGTGATATGATTGAGGCACCAAATAGTTACTGATCATTACATGTTAAGTATTTTGCATAATGAGCCATATAAAAATGATAATGGTCATTTCTGCAAGCATATGGAGGGCTAAGGAATTATTATTTATGAGAGAAGGGCAGAGATCCTGGAGGTGGGGTGGGGACTGAAATAAGACCATATATTGGGAAAGCATGACTTGACAAATGACGAGATAAATTCAGATTTTGTGGATTTTTTTTTTAAAATCATAAAATGAGGATGTCTGTAATGGCACCATTTTATACAAAAAAAAACCCACCGACTTTATAATGGGGCTGCTGGCAACTCATCCTGTGATGTAGGGTTCAGGACCATTAAATGATGACATGCAATGATGTCACAATGGAATGAATGTCTCGAAAGGTCAATAATGTGTGTAAGCACCATTAGAACGATTGACTGCTGCCCCCCTTCTTCTCATCCACTGAATAATCTGCCATTGACAATCCAAAGGAAGTTGTTTGCCATTCGTGGTGCAAAGCAGCCTCTATCTGGGAAAAGCAGACAAGACGATCTGTCATCATGGATGACAATGAATCTGCCACCAAATGGGATGGACTCCACAATATTATTGGTTGTAAAGGCTGTGCTCGGTTTCCATCAAACCTGAGTTGCACAATTATTCGCACACAGGAGAAATCCACTCTCAACAGACCAATGGATCTTCTTCCGTGATGCGAGATTCTAGTGATTACATGCCTGACACCATGCCAGGTGGACTGTTTTGTGTTACGAGTAGGCCTGCAAATTTCCATTGGTCTTCATGGCCTTGTAGCATACCTGGCTGCCGTACTGCTTGAGCATTAGCTTACTTTTCACCAAGCCCGGATGTGCTTGGGCCAGGGCTGGGGTGGGGGTGGGGGTGTTATACATTCGTTATTATTATTGCCAAATTAAGCTGTGGCAGTGCAGTTTTACTGCTATATCGAGTCAATTATAGCACAACAGTCCATATCCCCTCAACTCGCACCAGTCAATTTTCCCTTTATCCCGCCCGACATGAAGTGGAATGGGAGAGTCCACAAGCGGAACTGGTTAACGGCCCGTGTGGGGTTCTCATCAGGAAGCAAGGAGTGGATCATTGCCAAGCAGTTCTTATAACTCGGGTTTCAGGACATGTGGCAACACAGTGCAAAGTACATGACCAGGCCTAGTTCTAGAAGTTTGACAGGCCTTGCTCACGAGACTCGACGGCCAGGGTTTGTTTGTGCATTTCAAACTGCACTAAAAGATGACATGACCGCACTCTTGTGTTGTGCTGAGGTTGCAAATCCTGTGTATTAGTATTAATTGCTCCTATTATTAGTATTAATATATGCTTTGTTACAATGTTATCATTCTTTTTGTTATTTATTTTGTAATTAGAATGCCTTGCCATGGAAGGACGTATTAAGCTGCTCTCGAAACTTTAACACGGTGTGTGTTTGAAATATGGGAATTCTTCCAGATTCTCTGTAGTTAATTAGCCTAATCAACTGAGGAGGTCATGACAATCATTTACACACACAAACCTCGTGCATTTTTAGTAAGAAGATGGGGTTGGAAAATATGGCATCTTATCAGTCTGCTGGCTTCGTAACCTGCATCCCAAAGCCGGGTCCAGACAATTCTCATGGATGACCTCCAAGGAAGAAATCCATTCAAGCTGCAACATTGTGCTCATGGCAAAAGGAATACATCTGACAAGTTTGATCAGAGCTGCATTTTTTTCTGTTCGAGGTTACAGTAGGTCCTCTACATTGAGACCCGTCATTGGCTCGTTTATGGTTTGTCATTGATTTGTTGATGTTTGCGGACCAATCTGATAACAGTCTGATGGAAGTTAAGTTGTGCATTTTCACTGTTGGACATCCCAGCATTGTTCATCCCAATAATTTGCCACACCCTGCTGTATGTGCTCATTGTGCAAAATTGCCTTGGCCGAATGATGAAAAGAAAATAACGCCTGTGCCTCGAGGGTTTTCATTTCTTTGAAAGAAAATTTGAATTTGATGCAACATTTCTTTCGGGAAATAGAACTATTCTTTTTTAGGTATATATTAAGGCCGATAATCAACATTTCTTAAGCTGTGTGGCTTTCTATCTCCTCACTTACATTTACAGGTGTTTTTTTTACCAATTAAAGATGTATTCTCCTTTATTTATTTACCTGAAACTGTTTTGCTTATGCTATATCTATACTACAGGGTGCCCCAGAAAACCAGGAAATTTGAGATTTTGAGATTTTTTTTGCCGTATTTTACCATATAATAAACTAACATATAATAAAGTGTATCTTTGTTTTACACTACATCTAAGTTTGCTTTTGTTTTGTTTTTTAAATAAACTGTACCAAATTTCCTGGTTTTCTGTGGGGCACCCTGTATAAGAGAGCCATTTGTCTGTGTGTGTGTCACCATTTTTCTCAGAGATGGATGAACAGATGTTCCTCAAACTTTCAGAGGTTCATTAGTGAGTGCTGAGGAGTGTTTTAGGCAAAAAAGTTGAATTTTTGGAGATTTTTATTTTAAATCACTCTATCCTGGGTGTAGGGAAGTGTGTAAGGTCCCCCCCCCATGCTTTAGTGGGTGTAGGGAAGTGTGTTAGGTCCCCATACCTTAGTGGGTGTAGGGAAGTATTTTAGCCCCCCACAGAAAATAGACCGGGCAACAATGGGCAATGCTGGGTACCCCTGCTAGTACTGTTTAAGCAATACAAAGAAGAAAAAATAAAAATAAAAAGAGGAAAGGATGCAAAATATGCAACTGAATATTGAAAGCAAATAGAAAAACGTAGGGGAGGGGGGGAAGGTTAATTTTTTCTGGAAGCAACATGCATCGAAAAATAATGCATCACTTTCGACATTCCTGAGTCTGAGTCTTGCCCTAATAAAGGATTGGAAATGAACCAAGGGAGGGGTACAAACCACAAACACATGGCAACAAGTTGTATAATCACAGAACAAACATGATGTGAACATTTGGAATGTGTGATGGGAATTGGGATTGCAAAGGTGTACTAAATAAGGCAAAGCAAGAAAGAGAGCATTTCAATCATATTTTCAAAAAAATATTATTCCGAGGAGTACTCAATTCCAGAACAGTACAAACAATGCAAAGGCAAAATCATCCAAT
>CM068952.1:147647254-147663589 GCA_035128595.1 Eptatretus atami
GCTCATTTTGTGACTGGAGAACATTGTGCTGGAAAAAAACAACAACCCAGAGATACAGTATTGGCAATGGAGTGCAGACAGCCATTATGGATTGGGAGGCAAGTCAAAGCATTGTTCAAGGAAATGACTGAGGTGTATGTACAAATGGTTGTGTGCCAAATCACTGAGCCCATGGTCCTTGTCGGTGTACCACTGTGGGGGAGATAAAACATGAAGCCAAACAAATCAAACAGGTTCATCGAGCTCAGACACTTGCATGGTTTGGTTGCTCAGCCAAATTAGAGCCTGCTCTGACAGGTAACAAAATGAGAATGCAATTCAAGGAAAATTGATTTTACAGTTTCCATAGTTATGACATTACATTTCAGAATATAATGATGCACAGATTTTTAAAGCATATAAATGTTTATGGTGTCTACAGTATTTTGAGTTTAGCTGAAAACAACAACCTGGGGAGCATTTCTGCTCCGACATTATGAGAGTTTCAACTCCAGCATGAAAACATACACACACACACACACACACACACACACACACACACACGATATATATATAATATATATATTATATATATATATATATATAATATATATATATATAATATGGATTTTGTATAAGGTTGGGGGCTGAGGGTGTTGTTCAGAAGGGATTACAGCACATTCATTTTTTGACGATGTCCTCTCACCTACATCCCAATCGTGACACAGGTATACAATCACTCATTCATACCTAAAGGCCTGTCACACCTTGACTTTTAGCCAGCGTATGGCAAGGTATCAAAATGTATGTAAAACGCTGGCGTATTTCAAGCATGTTAAAATTTGTCGATGAGCTCGGCGTACTACGACGTATGCCAGCGTACTACGACGTATGCCAGCGTGCTCTTAACGTATACAAACTTACCCATAACGTATTCGATGTGTGCCAGCGTTTTAGACAAATTTTTCATACGTCGGCATACACTGGCTAAATCGTCAAGGTTTGACAGGACCTTAAGCAACAGACCATTCCTGCTATTACCACATGTACCCCTTTATCCATCCATCCATTGGGACCATACTCTGTGCAGAGCGTTGGTGCTGCCGAAACAGTCTCCTAGGCTATTGGGTACAATCCTGGATGGGTCGCCACTCTGACACAGGATACCAGCAAGCTGGTACTCATTTTGCCGACCTCGGAAAGATGACAGGCAGAGTCAACCCCACCTGGAATTAATTCAACAGCCGGGTGGGATTTGAACTCAGGACCTCGGATCCCAAGCCCACCACCCGAACCATTAAGCCAACACCAGGCATACCCCTCTCTCCTCAATCATAAAGCATAAATTTAATTGGAGATACTTTTCTGAGTATTTATTTCTGTTTTCTGCATTTACAAATGTTCATATCTGATGCATTAGTTCGAGATTCTTGCATTTTGAAAACATTTTCATTTTAACACCTATGATTGTAAGTACGTATATCAATAGTATAAAATACATCAAGTTTTGTAATGAATATTCAATCTCACAAGGTAAAGGTACCCTTAAAATTAAACATGAACTCTTGTTTTACATAATTGCAACGAAGCTTTATGCATAATTGAAAAATGATACTTACATTATTTTTTCAGGTATTCTTCAACTTTGGACGCACCTGATTGAATCAAAATGTAAACTTTATTATGCCTTCAGTTTTTTTGTCTACAAAGTCGAGGGGAGTGGAAGAGCTAGAACAAAACAGGCCAAAAACTAGAAGGGCACTCACTCAGTATAGCTCATCCGCCCTCCAGATCCAGATCCGGATTCGGATCTTCACCAAAATCTAATCAATTCGTCTTTGTGACACACCCAACCTGTCCACCAAGTTTTGTCTGAATCTGTCTACAACGTTTTGAGAAATTGTGCTATATATAGTTTTTGGCTCTCTCTCTCAATGGTGAAGAATCACTTAAAAATTTTAAAAATAATATCCGGATCCGGATTCGGATCTTCACCAAAATCTAATCAGTTCATCCTTGTCACACAACAAACCTGCCCACCAAATTTTACCCGAATCCATACACAACATTTTGAGATATCCTGCACACAAACAGACAAGCAGACAACCAAAGAGACAGACAAGGGTGAAAACATAACCTCTATCCCCCTCTGGTGGGTGGAGGTAATACTATCGTGAAGGGGGGGGGGGACACGCCAACAGCAGGGTAGAACAATACAATAGAGGGACACTTGAAAGAAGAATGGGCATGGGGAAGAATGAGATAAGGAGGAAAGGGGGAGGGGGCTGGATACAAGCTCAGACATAGAAAGCCGGTTAGAAATTCAGATTTGCCAAGAAAAGCCTCGATAATTTTTAGAGGTTGCAAAACAGTGTGCCATATTTACCCTGTGCAAATCATCCATGCACATTTACTTGTTTATACATCAAACATCCCTCCACAACAGACATCCTATCTCATTCACCCTGATACCACTCCCCTCCTCCCCCACTCAAAATCAACACCACTTCTCCAGCACAGCCAAATGGCTATTCTCCCTCCTCACCTGCCACCATCAACCCCCTTGTAGTGAACCTTCCAAAATCCAGAATCAGTTTTCACCCACACTCATTTATTCCTCTTTTGTCCCCACCACCTTTCACATTCTCTTTAATCTTATCCCTTCGTCCACATCCTCAAGAAAGCTGTTCACCACCATCTCAGATCATTCCCCATCCAAAACCATGTTTTTTTTCTCTCCCCATTAACCCTCCCCAAGCCCATCTCTTTCCAAGTTTCCAGTTTCCCTTCCGGAGAGTTTGCTTCTGAATCCATCCTTCTCTACCCCTCACTCTTCCCCACATCCCATATTTCTCCATGTCTAACTCTATTTTGTCCCTCAACCCTGCTGTCGCGGTGTGTTTTCTCCCTCACTTTCTATTGTTCCTTTTGTTGTTACATCTTGATCCATTCTATGTTGTAGTTCCTCTTCGAACTTCGACTTTGTGTATATATATGTATATATAAACACTGGACACAAAAAGTGCAAATCCACCAAATGGATGAAGTCTGGCACTACTGATGCTTTTTGTACAATGTGAAGTTTTTATGTGATGCTTTTAAGCAAACAGTTTGAAACTTTCTTTTCTGGACACACACATACGTGCGCACCCCCCCCCCCCCAAAAAAAGTTTGCCTCCTACATTGCTGAAAATTCAACTCCCTTTTCCACCAGGCTCTTGCTTATATGTGCTGATTGTGAAAATGCACATTATCTAAAATGAGTGGAGATGAAAGAAAAGTCAACATCATTATACAGGAAAATAAAATGTTTATAATTAACCAAAAAAAAAAATCCACAAAAAGCATAAATTGCTGCTTTAATGCAAAAACCACCATCTGCTGTGCCTGCACAAGGAGGTACTGGACGGTGCTGAAATTCGCTGCACGACTCATCACGGTAGATGACTAGAAGGAAATAAATTATATGATCAGAGATATTTGGGAACATCAATTGTGATTATAGACAAAAGGATGAATGCACTCTATTTGTGCATCTCATCCCCCCCCCCCCCCATCTCAATGTAACCAGATGATACGTACAACATATGCTTTCCAGTGCACTACAAAATTCCTTTGATGTTGTCTATATTTTATTGCATCACAAAAAACTTCCCTAATGAACAACAAAAATATGAACTCCACAGTTATAGCACTTGCAACAATCTCACCTCATATGCCTCCTTGTTATCGTCAGGTGTAGGTAAGCCCATATACCTCTCCGTGTAAGCTGCATCTGCAAGGGTATGGCGGAGTTCAAGAATATTCTAAAAAGTCGATTTTACCAAGTTTATTTGGATGAGAAGTATTCAAAATTTGGAATCACGTATGTTTGCATTAAAACCATTGAGAATTCACTGACAGGAAGGTTTGTTTATTAATATATATTAATATGGTACTTACGTCACATATTGTAAGCTCCCAAAGCTGAAAGAAGACGCTTGGTGCTTTTTGTGCACAGCATCCCTCCTTACCCCAACCCCCCCCCCCACCTCCCTACCAACTGCCAGCGTAGTACAATTATGTACATCAGGTAAGAATACTGAGGTTAGCAAATAGAACCTTGCAGATATAAATACGTAAAGATTTCCTCATTTTTTTGAAAATGATGACTTAACTGACACCAGTCCAGTCGGCTTGGAGTTACCTATTGAACAATCATCCACAACGTTCCTGCTAATTAGCCTTTCTGTGATTCCATCACTCTGATACAATCTGTGACCTTTCCAACCCATATTTCCTGTTATGGTCCTCCATTCCGGAGCTGGAAATGACAAACTTTCCATATAACCTCTGCTCTTCCTCCTCTGTCCCACTTGGCTCATATTACCACATTCTTGTAAAAGTCCAAATTTCTCTTACTGAAGTGAAAGAGCAGTCAGTCTCAGCATCCCAGAGTCTTCACATGCACAGGGCAACAAGCAGAGGCTGCAACTTGCCCTTCCTCTAAAATGATGATCTTCAATCTCCTCTGCATTTGACATTGATGCCACATGGGAGCGCTTTCACAGATGCCTGCTCCCCTTCATTTACATGTTTATCCCATCTTGTCTGCAGCTTATTCAACCCATCCTCTCAGGTCCTGGTACACAGTGCACTGCAATCTCACATCATGTTCCATCCTTCCTCGTGATCTTATTCCACCCGAACAACTCCCCCCATATCCACCATCCAAATTGTACGATTTGTACATTACCATATTGCCTTCTTCTTCCTTTTCTCCCATATGTTTTCCACCTGCTTGATTGTATCCAGTTGTTTTCTCTACTCCAATGTGAGTATATTATCTTTCTGTCCATCTTCCTGCTTCATCACGAGTCTTTTTTTTTAAATTTTGATTGCGATATATTCTCTGGGATGACGGTTCATTTTATGCACCATTTTCCTCCGTCTGGCAGGTTTACAGACCGATGAACATTAGCATGCCCATATGAGCTTGACTTCATCTCAACACATATTGGACTAGGACAACATCAAAAAATACACACACACACACGTTTTTAAACTCATCCATAGCATGACCCAAGGGTCGATTAGAAGTTTATTCAAGGATAGGTTGGTGGAAGTGGGGAAGAGGATAAGGGGGGGGGGGGGGGGGGAGGTGAAATATGTCACAAGTTTCTTCGTTTATGGTACTGGCTCAGAGGGTTAAAGATTAAAAAAACAAGTCAACAATGAAGTGTACGATCAAGTCTATGATGAATACCAAAAGATGTCGACAATGAATGCATAAAAATGCTTCTAATTTGATAGAACAGGTGTGTGTCCAAAGCTGGGGAATATGTTAAAAGGTAATGCATGGTGTAATTTTTCATGTCAGCTTGATCAGAAATATAAACAAAAATCCAGGTCAAATGAATGAGAATGCATATACTCTACATATTATATAGGGCAGAAGTGGAGTGAATAAGTCTCTAGATTGACAAATATAATCAAGCCCCTTGCCACTCCCCCACTTCCCTTTCCTTCTCATGGCATCGAGTACAAAGATGGCTCCGATGTTAATATGTATAGCACCATGAAAAGGAAGCTTTTCGCTTGGCTGTCTATACGAGTGCTAGTAATAAAAAAAAAAGGTTTAATGGTTATTAGAGTAAAAATAATATTATAAATTGTGATAATGGATAACCATGTAATATAAATATTGTTCTCACCATAATACATCCAACTCGACACAGGAGCCACGGCTATTCCACACTTGAATACACCTGAGCCAGCACCGAGCACCATTGATGTCAGGTAACCACCATATGACTGAGGAAATGATTAAATCAGAGGAGCAGAATGAATTTTTTTTTTAAAAAAGATAAAAACGTAAGAGTACTAACCTATTACAATAACTCAAATTATTACAATACTTAATGCTTTGTATAAATGTGCATATTATAATAGCACGTTCAATTGACGAAATGTTCTTACGTCTTATCCCACACATTTCACTGCCTTGATCTGATTCCTGGATCCAGAGGAATCACAAATATCTTGGTACATGCACATTGTGAAACCTGGCTTTGTATCACACACGATCACGCGTACTATATTTTACCCTTCTGTTTTTTTTTAGTGGACGAAATGAAGACTTAGCCCACACGACAGTCGATCATTCTGTGATAAAAAATAAATAAATAAAATATTTCCTCCTATGTGACGGTGTCTACACTGTTTTGTCTTGAGTAAACTATATTGGCTGCCACATCATACTTATTATAGAACTAGAGCAGTTGATATTAATTTTTATTTATTTTAAAGACTATCGACTGCTTATTGGTTCACGAAAAAATGTTTTCACGAAAAAAATAAGTGACCACTATATTCGTTATTGTTGTGTGTCCTGTCTGTCTGTCTGTCTCTGTCTGTCTGTCTGTCTGTCCGGAGCATAGCTCCGTGGGTTTTGATCCGATCCTGATAAAATTTTGGTGGGAGGTTTATATCATGATCTAGTTGTTTTTTCCTGAGAATTGGCATGGTGCGCCCATTATGGGCGGAGCCACGCCCAAAAACATGTGTTTTTAGGGGGTAGCCGGTTTCAATTTGCATCTTCTCCGAGGGGGTTTGTCAAATCTGACAGGGGTTTCGGTATTTGGTTAGCCCAATGGCACCTGCATAGCCCACGGAGCTCGATTTTTCATTTTCGTCCCAAGGTCAAGGTCACAAGGTCACGAACTTAGAAAATTGCGAATTTTGACATAAAAATCATACGACCGCCCAAACTTTGAGAGCTCGGATGACAATATTTTTTATGCATAATCTTGAGGTCATTCCCTACCTAAAGTCTTGAAACCATTTTGCTCTATCTCGAACACCTTGCCCGTGGCGCACCCTTCAAGTTTGTTTTTACGCTGATTTCATCAAAGTATGGATAATTATCCGAGGAGTGCGAAATGCCATATAGTCTATATGATGTTATGTTGTTCCTGGAATGTTCCAGAGGAAGTTTTTGCACCAAAGGTCATAATCCTTGACCTTTGACCTTTAAAGTTCACCAAGGTCAAATTTTCAAAGTTGTGGGAATCGAACCGGGTTTTCGACCTTCTTCGACGAACTAACTCCAATAAGCTATAGCATGTATCCTGTTTCCTTATTTTAATGTCCACAACATTGTTTTGGGACCTTTAAAGGTTATGCAAAGGTCAAATTTTTAAAGTTGTTGAACGAAACCGGGTTTTCGACATTTTGCAGCTAATAACCTGTCACTCGTACCACATCATGTTGATCATTTTTATAACTTGGTCAAAAATTATCACATTGTCTCATCTTGACTCTGAAACAATCTACATCGTCAAATACCGCTCGTGAACCATCGTCGTCTTCAGACTTGTTTCATCTTTCTTTCATTGTTCGAGCAAAAGCAGAGGATTAAATCCACAGAGGGTCTCCAAATTGGCATAAAGAACAAAACACAATTCACGTAAGTTTTTGTGTGATGAGATAATGAGACCAATTTCAATTGGATGAGACAATGTGATGAGTCAAGGATGAGACAATGTGATAATAAATGTCAGTGTGCATCCATCAGTCCGTCCATCCATCTCCTTTGTCTGCATAACTCCAAAACCATTAAATCTAGCAGCCCCAAACTTTGCACGCATACAAAGGGAACTCGAAGGTGGTGTAAGAATGAAAATTGGGGGTTTGGGTTGATTTAAACACCCCTTTAGAAGATAATTTAGGGGGTTCTCATTATGGTAAACCAAAATAAGACTTACCAAGACGGTGGCGCACCAACTTGGTCAGCCCAGTGTCAGCTCGCAAGAGTCTTAAGCCACCATTTATTTGACCTACTCAATAATGCCTTGGCTTGGAACAGGCTGTAACGATTTAACGACAGTTGTTTTTTTTTCACCCTCCTCACAGATCATCGAATGCCTGTTCATCATACCTACAAATCACTGGATACATTGCAATGCTTATAAACGTCCAGAGATGCCAGTGTTCGTGACAATTTATTTCATTTCCACACATGCCATAACCTCTAGAATCTCTTAAACTAAGCCGAATTACAAAATTTAAGCTCCAGAATTGAACTTAGCAGCAGTTACACTGCTAAAAAAAAGTATTAATTTGTCTAATTCGGACGTAATTAACATTTTGGGCATCTCTGGAAGGTGTTTAATAGGATGTATCAAGCGATTGCCAAGCCAGCCGTTAAATATAATTTGAGTTTGGAGGAACGGGTCATGTGGATTAAAAAGCTCGAAATACGGAGTGAAATCTGAAAATGTTAAGAAATTGGCGATGTTTAGTTTTTTTGCGGAAATGTACCATGACCAATCAGCTTTGTATCACTTGCCAAGCCAGCTATTCATTATCAACCATTTAATTGGAGTGCTTGCTTGAGTGTTTAAGCTGCTTGCCGAGCACCCTATCATGGATTGCAGTACATTCCATGTCCAGATCGGGATGTACAGTCGGCAGTTGCTATATAAGGTAGAGGTACGTATACAGCACACACAGACAGGTATATTTGGATCTGTAAAGAGACTCTCCGTGAATGTGTGTGCATTAGGGATACAACTTTTTTGCAACTCCATAGTCCTGTATCATATTCTGATGAGCTTTTGCTAGAAAACAATGAAAATCAATGTTTTTTTGTATTTGTTCAAAAAAGTTCACCCATGACTAACTTTGAAATTTGCATGACTTGCATGACCTTAATTGCTCGCTCCACAGCATTGATTGCTTCTGCTGATGTTTAGTTTTGATGGCTCTTGTTTCCAGTGATTTGTCAAGGATTTCAAAGCAGTCTTGCAGGGTAGTAAGGCTTTTTTAAAGTTAAATAAATAATTAAACAGGGTTCTAGTTTTTGGAAATCCACCCAAATGCAACTGAGTATAAAAATTTCAAAGTTAGTCATGGGTGAACTTTTTTGAACAAATACAAAAAAAAACATTGATTTTCATTTTTCTAGCAAAAGCTCATCAGAATATGATACAGGACTATGGAGTTGCAAAAAAGTTGTATCCCTATGTGCATGTCTGCATGCTTGGTTACGGGTGCCATGGTGGCAAAATTTCATCCCATATCGTATAGTGATGATGATGATGATGGGCTTTTTGAAAAGTTATCTGGTTTCTCTTTGTGATTTTCAAAGCAAAATATATTTGACAACACCTGATTTCCAAGCCGTTTGCCATATTAACATGTTTTCTAAATTACAGAGCTACATTTTCTTTTTCCACCCATCACATGATGCTTGCCAGCTGTTGATAAACAATAATGTTTACACCCATCACCTTGAAACATCTACAAGGCAACGTTGTTTTGATAATTTGTCGATTGAAGTTCCCCCAAAACAAGGATGAGACCTACTCAAGGTATTTGGGTTGTATGCAGTACATTGTATTTGGCTGTGGTAAGCTTATTCTTGACCTTGTTCTTGTGTATTTTCACAAGTAAAATGCAGATGCAACAGCTAGTCTAATATTCCTCCATAAAGGAATGCCCCACGATGCTATAGCCCCTGGTGACACTGTACCAAAACAAAATGGCAGATATACAGTCAATCTCCTTTGGCCAAGGATGAAGAGAGGAACAGACAGCTCAGAGAGAAGCGCACTAGCACCTAGCTATGTTTTTTTTCAGTCTTTGTTCTGCGTGCAATGTATGGTCAAGTTTAATTTGCAGTTGTAGAAATTGATAAACCATTCAATAAACATCAGAAAGACAAAGTTCATGAGCACAGCAGTCTGGATCGGAAATAATTGCAAAACTCTCACCCAGCCCCAGATTGCAATCCGATCTTCATCAACATAGTTCCACTTTGAAAACTCCCTGCCAAACAGAATGGAGACGTCAGGTCAGCCGTAAGTCACCGTCTCTCAATCAAACTGCTACAACAATGTCATTAGCCCGTTCGATGCAGAGCAGGATACAAGTGTGCGTGTGTGTGTGTACGTCAGTGTCAGTGTGTTTGTCCAGACAAAACTATAATTTGAGCTTTTGTTGTAAAATTTGCAACAAACATTTATTTAAAGAACATGGAGAACATTAATGAATAGATCTTACAATACTTTTTCAAAGCTGTTGTTTCCGTCAGGTACAGGGCAAGTACAAAGCAGACATGGATGGGTTTGCATTTTGAGATGCTTTCTAGTCTGTGGTCTGTATCAGGGTGCAAACTTTAGTTTCAAAAGTCTAGATTATTTCAACAATAGTTATCAAGTTATAAAGACCTTATATAGGGTTAATGTGTATGGATTGTATGGAAAGCATAAATACTAGTGGAGCCAATTGAATGTGCAAACAGGTATGACTAGAATCTTCATAACATGAGTGTTTTATGCTTGTATTTTTGGTGTCAATTTAGTTTATGCAGAAGCAATTCCCAGTCATACCCATGGGAATTGGGTTGGAGGAGGAATAGGTTGCCAAGGCCATCCCTTCCCAAGTGGTGTGGAAACTGTTACCTGACTAGGCCCCAGGCATGAAATATTTCAGCACCTGCGAGTAGTTAAAATTTTACACAGGAGATTTTAAAATGTAAATGTTTACACAGAGGGCAGATAGTAGAGCAGAAGCCATACAAGTCACTGATAAGTGTTACATATCTTCCATTCTCATTTTTTTTAATGTGCAGCTGCAGTTTTATAGCGGAAAGCAATAACAGATAACACAAACATTTTCATGACAACCGAGCATCCGGCACATCTGCCATGGGGGGGGGGGGGGGGGGGGGGGGGGGGGGGGGGGGAGGAGGTAGGAAGGGCTGTGGGGGAGGAGGAATAGGTAATCGAGAAAGCATCATTAAAATGATATAAGGACTCAACTGATATTCAGACATCACAATTTTGTTAGACATAACTTAGTCTTAAACCAGGGGCTACTCAGGGTAAATTATGTCCACTAAATAACTTCTATCTTACAACTCAGCCAATGGAATGTCGGCAAGGAAAATTCTCCAAACAAGATTCAGTGCCAGAACATAGCGAATAGTACACAGCTGTTACAACCCGAAAGGTTCAGTTCCAAATCCCCCCAAAAATGGGCCTTCAATAAACGGAGCCATACCTGGCAACAGAAATCTGATCTTCCACCTCAAAAGTACCCAGACGCCGGTAGATTGCATGCAGCAGTTTATTTCCACGGTAAGCAGTGCCGCGGCCATCAAACCTAGCCACAATGACTCGTTCCGTGCTCGCAAGGTAAGTAGCCCAATCCATTTTGAACTCGTATGACACTCTCCGGCTACCGGGACCACCATATCTGTACACAGAAATAACAAACAGCTGACAGGATAGTTCAATGATTTAGCTCACATTGTTTAAGGTCTGCTTTTAGTCCCTGTACATATTAAAAGAGGGCTTGAGAGTCAATAACTTGACACCCTGTTTTGCACCTATTTAACAATAGTTGTTAAACACTTGAAGTTTGTGGTCTGCACCCAAACTGCACTACTGTTGTAATAGCCAAGAAACATCTTATTTATATATCTCTCTGATGTACCGTACTCTTCGCAGAGTCGGTGCCAACAAAGCAGCTTCCTGACCAAGGGTTATGCCTCGTGGTTTGCAATTGCCTTCCCAGCAGTAGTTGTGACAGGAATTTGGAGTTTAGCCATGGTGCCAGCAATAGCTGACCTATTTTTTTGCGGAGATCACCGTGGGATCTTTAATGTCTACCAACTAAAGTTGGTAGATGGGACGGCCAGTTTCACGTCCATCCAAAGGACGGCGCACACATTGATGATTCACCCAGTCTGTGAAACACCTGGATGACTGTTTATAGCGGGGTCGGGATTTGAACCAGGCTAGATGGCTTGGGGGCGAGTGTGTACCTTAAGGCCATCCTGCCAGCCCAGCAACATCCCACAGACGTTCTTAAAGTGGTTACATTCCTTAAGCTTCAAGTACCTCTGTCTTGTTCGAACTGCTAAAGTCAAGATCAATCTTGGTGGAAGAAATTGCAGTCATACCCTCTTTTTGGAAGTTTTAGGAGGCTCAAGTCATGAAAGAAACGATTTCAAACAAATGCCCCAAAGGTGCTTAAAATCCATCATGGGATACAATGAGAATGTGAAGACGGTGATTAACAAAACACATTATATACAAAAATCAAGGCTCATAGAAGATAGAAGGCCATTGGAAGTTGAATCCTAACTCGTGCTGTTTTAAATTGGAGAAAGGATTTTTGCGAATTCATAATAGCTAATTAATTTAATTGTAAATGTCAGAATACAGACTTACAAAGGCCTACTGTTTGCAAGTTCTACATCTTCTATAAAAAGAAACCATGCGCAATAAAAAGGTGAACAGGTGACATCCTCACCTAATAGGAATTAGGTTTAATATGTCCTGAACCGAAAAAACCCAGGAGCGACAATGGTCAAAAACTATTAATAAATACACATTGGCCAATGCATTAAAGTCATAACAAGGTCATCTATCTATAATTCCAGCAATGTGTGTGTGTGTGTGTGTGTGTGTGTGTGTGTGTGTGTGTGTGTGTGTCTGTGACCGCTGTTTCTCGACAACCACTGGTCCGATCTAATTTAAACTTGCCAGGTATATTGCTGGGGACCTGAGTATGTGTGTTTTCAAGGTTTGATATTAATCGGACAAGTGGTTCCCAAGTTATGGCCATTTATTTACCAAACCAATGACAGGACACGTTGCTGCATAGGTGTGGCCGATGGGGAAAGGGTGCCATTTAGTTCCCAATGGCAGGACACGTTGCTGCGTAGGTGTGGCCGTTGGGGAAGAGATCCTCAGTTACCAATGATAGGACATGTTGCTTGGCGTTTTGCACCCACAGTATCTATCTTCTATCTATCTATAATTCCAGCAATCTTGTTTGTTTGCCTTTCAAAAGGCTTGAAATTAATCGGACAAGTGGTTCCCAAGTTATGGCCAAGTTAGAGCGCGTTCCCCATTACGGGTTACAACGTACGGACTTCCGGATAGTGATGACTTACTGTATTCTAATAATTTCTCGATTTCTGATGCACATTTATAGATAAACACAATGCCCAATCCAGTCGTCGTTTACGAGAGCGAAGGAACGGCCTGTGTGGTTGTTTGAAAGTTTTTTTGTATTTTTTTGCACGTACGGCCACGCACGTACGGCCACGCACGTACGGGCACGCGAGAGCGAAGGAACGGCCTGTGTGGTTGTTGTTTCTGGCACGCAGTTTGAAAGGTTTTTTTTGTGTGGTTGTTGTTTCTGGCACCGGTTTGAAAGGTTTTTTTTGTGTGGTTGTTGTTTCTGGCACGCGATTGAAAGTTTTTTTTTTGAGCAAAGGAACGGCCTGTGTGGTTGTTTCTGGCACGTGGTTTGAAAGTTTTTTTTTGTGTGGTTGTTGTTTCTGTCACGCGGTTTGAATTGTTTTTTTTTTTGCACGTAAGGCCACGCACGGACGCCACGCGAGAGCGAAGGAACGGCATGTGTGGTTGTTGTTTCTGGCACGCGGTTTGAAAGTTTTTTTTTCTGCACGTACGGGCACGCACTAGTATTGTAACAAGACAAGAAGCAGCATCGTAGGCAAAACATTGTTACATATATGGAGAAGGGGGGAAAAGAGGGGGGGATGGGCAGTGGTAAATATGTGAAAAGAAAACCACCATTGTTCAGATGAGTACCATCAGCCCTTCTTCGGCAGGAGTGTCGCTCGCCTTGAGTATGAACGAGAACGACTATTACTAATAAGCCATAACTCCGTCCTGTTAGTTGGTGTCTCCCCACTTTCTCAGTCTTCTTTTATGATTGTACCCCACTTCCCCTTCACACTATCCTTTCCCCCTTCGCCATGGCTACTAAGCTATTCAGGTCAGGCCTCTCCAGTCTGAAGCTCGTGGACCTGGTTGCTCCCCATTGCACGTGGGGAAAAATGGGGTGGCCATGCCGTATGAGGAAATACAGATAACTCCTCTCTGTGTGTGGCAAAACAAGACAAAGTGTATCCGGGTGATGAGAAGTAAAGAATGGTGAAGAAGTAGACTGCATGAAAGACGAGTAGCTGCCAGCCGTGCGAGATGAAGCATGAACAGGATGATGATACCCTTTGGCAGTAGAGAGCAGGGGGAGAAGACAAAGTGAGAGGAAGTGTGATAGACAACAAGAGAAGGATGAAACTTGCATGGGTGCCAAAGAGTAGAGAAGCGCAACCAGGTGTTCATGCCACATAATACTAATGATTGGTGGTCTGTGAAACATGGAGCTTGTGGTCGGTGCACACTCATGAAGGCCCAGGAAAAAAACTAACATTCCTTTCCTGCAGTAATTCTCAGCAGACTACTGTAGTATATGAGAGTACAACTCTCATATACTATATTTCTAACTGTAGCATGTTTGCCTGGGGGAGAAGCGTACTTTCGGACAACATAACATGCATTTGGTCTTGATGGTCTGCCACAATTTCTGCATAAGGCAGAAGACTGTAATATTCTGCTGTGAATGTGTTGTTGTGAGGCATATTATCCATCAGCAGGATTCCCTTGGCATCCTAGAAAATCGAGGCCATGGCCTTGCCAGCTGAGAATTGGGTGCAAAATGTCTTCAATGGGGATGATCCTTTGTGCTTCCATTGTGTGGATTCCTATTTGTCGCATGATCCCAGTGGTGAAGGCATGGTTCATCACGAGTTATGCAATGAGTGATAAAGTTGGTTTGATCTGCATTGTACAGTATGAGAACCTCATGACATGATCGATAACAATGCCTGGCGATCCTTAGTTGAGGTTTCAGGGCACCCATTTTGCCGAGACTAGGGTTACGATAAGTCTGGTTGTTCCTGGACATGTCCTCCTTTTTGAACCTTAAATCTCCATCTGGCCAGGATTTGTTAAAATATCTAGAAATTTCAGGGATTTTGCCATTTTTTCCTTTTTGAATTTTCAAAGGGATAAATTTAAAATCTGATACTTTTTTTTTACCTTATTTAAACAGTTAAATCATTTTTGCAAAATTTTCTTGTGGTGATAAAATGCAGTTATGTCATGTTTGGACCACGACAGTTTGGTACAAGTCTGTACTACTCCGTCATTATGTAATGGACGTGTTCGAACATCGACACTCAAGTCTCCTCTCTCTCTCTCTCTCTCTCTCTCTCTCTCTACGTGTGGGGTGCTCAATCCATTAATTCATATATTTTCTGATTTGTACCATACACACTTGTTTGATTTTCTTCAAGAGCTCCTTACAATCCCAAAACAAAAGTACAAATTAACTGCAGAACGAAAGACAAAATTCCTGTGTTTTCAAAGCGGTCGTGAAGAATGGGAAGCTGAGTGCTTGGTATGTAGAGCTGGTACGTACGTCTCTCTGGCAAATAAAGGTGTTATTGATTTACAATCTCATGTGGACTCAGACAAGCAAAATATTTCCAATAATAATTCCGTGTTTCGACTGGAAGAATGGCCGTTTGCAGTCAAAATTAATAAAGGTCTGGAACACACCAAGTGAGACTGCCGATATGATTGCTCAATATGTAAAGGAAGCTCTTGAAAAGAGTGTCCTATTTTTCGGAGTGGCCCACTCGGAGTGTCCTCTCTTTTTAAAGTTAAATTATGGTAACCCTAGCCTAGAACTTGTGCAAGTGTTTGTGGAAAAGTGAAAATACTGCCTTGAGAAATTCCAAGTGCTACAGATGTGGATATTTGGTAACCATAACATAACACTACTGCAGTACATTATTACTGTCTCAAACTGGGTCACTGTTTTTTGGTTGGTTGCATCTGCCAGCGATCCTGATTTTGGGTCATCTTCAAGGGACTCACGTTCATTCCTAAAATCAGCCACATATTTGGCTATTGCATAACATGAGGGTGCACTTTTAAGCTTTAATATAGCACCCCCACATGGCTGGACACAGCCACCAAGCGTTTAAGGATATATTTGGAGCTGATACCTTAATTGCATAAAAGAAAACATCGCTATGATCAATTTTAGTATGTGGAGTGTTAAAAATATTCTTGCAATGAGTTACTCAGAATAATTCAAGAAAGGCCAACATTTAATTTTTTTCAACATGTAAGTATAGTTAGTAAATATAAATATTTTGTTGTTAATTATACATTCTTATGTATTGGAAAAATCATACAAAGTTATTTAATTATTGCGAGTATCTCATTCTGAGAATATTTGGAATGCCCTTCATAATAATTGTATGATGTACCAAACTTCTGGATTACATACACCGAAGCAACAATGCCAGGTTAATCAAACAAGTGCCATTTAACACGCGTACATACAAGTGTATAAAGATCAAAATTAATATTAAAAATGCTGCTTTCTGGCAGTGAAGAATACACCATAACTAGAACCTTTTGAATGCTCCTGATATCAATAATCAAACAAAGCATGAACCCACCACCCCTCCCCCCC
>CM068952.1:147680577-147700130 GCA_035128595.1 Eptatretus atami
ACCATCTATTAATAAATGAACTTTCAAAGACATCTGGAGATATTTCTGCCATTCCTAACCAGATCAAAAATACATCTCATTCAACAAAAACATTCATACATCCCCATAACCCATATCAGATTTCTTGACGCATTCAAGTTTATGGCAAGTCCATTATCTAACTTAGCATCAAATATTAAAAACTTACCGAATCTTAAATCAACATTTCTCAAATCAAGAAGAGATTGCTCTCTTATCACAAAAGGGAATATATCCGTATGACTACATGGATTCATTTGAGAAGTTTAAAGAAACACAACTTCCTTCAAGGGAAAGTTTCCATAGCAAGTTGAATAAAACTCATATTTCCGATAGAGATTATACACAAGCTAAAAAGGTTTGGGAGAAGTTTATTATAAGAGTCTTGGAGAATATCATGAGTTGTATCTTGAAACTGATGTATTATTGGCTGATGTGTTTGAAACTTTTAGAACAGTCTGTCATAATAAAAATTGTTATGGATTAGACCCGCCTCACTATTACACAGCCCCGGGTTTGGCTTGGAGTGCTATGTTAAAAATGACAAAACAGAATTTGGAATTAATCAGTGATATAGATATGCTTTTAATGATAGAGAAGGCTAAAAGAGGAGGAATATCTCAAGTATGTTCCAAGAGATATGCTAAAGCAAATAACAATATCTTCCTGATTATAATAGAATGAGGACAACTCTTACCTGATGTATTATGATGCTAACAATTTGTATGGGTGGGCTATGTCTCAATCTTTACCTTATGGAAAACTTAAATGGGTTCAAAGAAAACATTATGAAAAGTTTACAAAAGACATTGTTCTCTCCTCTCAAAAAGAATTGGATGAAGCTGAAGTTGGATATTATTTGAGGTTGATTTAAAATATCCAGAAGAACTTCATCACAAACATAAAGACCTACCTTATGCCCTAATAAAGTCCAAAAAAAGAATGTTTAAGTGATTACCAACAGTCATTCAATATAAAGGTAAATCCCACAGAAAAACTACTAACTACATTAAATGAGAAAGAAGTTATGTTTTGATCAAAGGAACTTGAGACAATATTTATCTGCTGGGTTGAGAGTGAGGAAATTCATAGAAAATTCAAAAAAAAAATTTTGAAATTTAAACAAAATCATTGGTTAAAGAAGTATATTGATTTTAATACAAAAAGGAGAACAAAAGCAAAAACAGATTTTGAGAAGGACTTTTATAATTAATGAATAATGCTGTATTTGCTAAGACTATAGAAAATGTTCGGAATCAACAAAACATAAGACTTGCTACATCTTGGAAACAGGCTTCAAAGTTAATTAATAGACCAAGTTTTGAGCAAGCGGAGGTGTTTTCAGAGAACTTTGTGTTATTCATTTGAAAAAGAGATGTATTGAAATGGATAAACCTATTTATTTAGGAACATCAATTCTTGACTTGTCAAAGTCGTTAATGTATGACTATTACTATAATAATTTAAAAAAAGTCTAAGAATAATGTGTCATTGTTATATATGGATACAGATAGTTTTATATTAGAAATTAAGACAAGTGATGTATATGAGGATATGATTGATAATATTGAATATATGATACAAGTAATTATAAGTCAGGTGATGTGTTGTTTTCATCAAAGAATAAAAAGGTTATGGGTACGTTTAAAGATGAATTGGGTGGAAGGTCATGAGTGAATTTATAGGATTGAGATCAAAGTCTTATGCTTTTACGTATATTGATAATAATAACATTGAAAGGTGTGATGAGAAATCAAGGGAATAAAGAAAAATATAATCAAGGAAACAATAAACTTTAAACATTATTACAACTGTTTTACCTTAAAGAAGGAAGAGTACAGAAAAATGAATACAATAAGAAGTTATAAACATCAATTATATACAGAAGAGATAAATAAGAAAGCATTAGGAGCTTTTGATGATAAAATTATATTTTAGAGAATGGAATCAATTGTCTCCCTTATGGTTATAAGTATGTGTTAAGATATTGGGTTGGGAATTTTAACAGGCTACGCCATCTTTTTACTGATTTATAAATGATAGAACCAAGCAATAACCAAACCAAAGAGTGGAGATGTAATCAGCCTTGGTATTTAAATGGGAAACATAAAGAATGTGAGAAATATCAAATAAGTCTGATTGAAGAAATAACCGGGGTAAAAGTAGATAAAACAAATAAGCGGATAAATTTAATTACAAATAAGTTGGAGGATGTAAAGAAAAAATATATATATCCTTGAATGGACTGAAAACTTTGATGGTTATCAATTGAACAATGGAAAAAACATTTACTACAATCTCAAAATGATATGTGGCTCAGGAGGTGGCCAAATAAGAGATTAAGAGATGTTTATCATTTAATTTCTGCTCAACAAAGACACTTAAACCAAGAACCAAGTTCCAAGTTATTCTTGGTTAATATACTCCATGGAAATGAATGTTATAAGAAAATTAAGTTATTCCTAAAGGAGAACATGGACAAATATTCGTTGGTTTTCTCTTTGAGTGGAATGAAAATATGAAAGGGAAGAAGTGCTTTAATCAGTAAGTCTCAATCTTTCATTGTCTCAATTTTACATTTGCTTGTATGGGAGGGAATGGGATAGGTGGGGAGTAAATGAGTCTCTATTTTGAGCTTTTGGGGCTTGGGTCAGAACGTTTTTCCCTTTCCCCCATTCATTTGAATGGGCGTCCCAGAAACCCCATTTATCATACTGCTGACTGACTGACTCACTGACTGACTGATATTAATGTTCGGTCCTTTCGGGTGATGTCGAAAGCTGAAATTTTGTGTGCCACAGACATCGAAGCCGAAACACTGGGAAAAATCACAGAACCATTGGAAAGCGTCTAAAAATGAAAATATAAATAAATAAATAATAAAACAAGAAAAAGAGCAATCAGAGATTGCAGACCCTCGCCAGGACTTTGTTTGGGTGGTGTTTGTGCACTGGTGTGTTACGTAATTAATAAGAGACATAAATAGAACTGCCACTTTATAACTGCTGGCAGTGATGACCGGGTACCAGAACATCCCACTTGATGCAATCCCACTTTGATCAGACAGCTGACCCTGACCCATGATGTTTATTATTATTGAATCAAATTTAGAATGGGATTGAAGTAAATTCAATTCAAATCAAATTGGAGACTAAAGAGGTACAGTCCTGCATTGGAGTAATCAGAAGGAATCCAAACAAGCAAAAAGCAAAGATGAATGTCATCAGGAGGAACCTGGATAGGATTCACATTTCAGCTGCTATTTCTCTACCCTCAAACCCATCCAGGCATAGCCAAGTGAGCTTTCTTCAATAAAAATAAAAATTAACAATATTTCAAAAAATCAAAAAGGTCCCAGATCAAAAAGATTGCATAATTCTGGCTGCTAGACCATGTGTCCAATCAAATTAAAACATATATTCCCCATTATTACTAGATCATAATTGTGAAGTTTCACGTCGATGATGAAGCAGTTCAAGAGAAAGAAGTTTTTTTAAAGATTTTCCCTCAATCCAATATGGCTGCCAGACCATGTAACTTATCAATATTCATGAATACTCTGAGGACCCTGGTAATCCCAAGGCTTGGGTAACATTTTTGTGAAGTTTCCCCTCAATTTCCCCTCATTTGTATAGGTTTTAGGGTAAATCCAATATGGCTGCCAAACCATGTGACCTATAAAGTCGTATGTGTGAACCTTGTTCCTCATGGACAGTCGGTCATACTTGTAAAGTTTCGCCTCAATCTGTTCAGCCACTTCAGAGAAGAAGATTTTTCAAGGTTTAAAAAATATATATATATGGCTGCCAAATCACGTGACTTATGACATCATCAAAAAAATTTCTGTGGCAAATTTATCCCGAGATGACCCTACAAAATTTTTATACTGATCGAGCACCTATGATGTCATCAAAAACCATACGTTCCCCATGACGAGTACTTGCCATGTGTCAAGTTAAATATTCTCCTTGCGTGGTTTCAGAGATAAATAGGTCAAAAGTTTTCCTTTACCAAACATGGCTGCCACACACGTGACCTATGACATCATAATTATCAATAAAATATTCTACACGAGTAGTCACTCCTCTGGTGAAAATTGTCTCAATCCGACAAGCAGTTGTGGAGAAAAACAGTAAAGTTCTGTGCAACAGACAGACGACAGACAGACAAAGAAACAAATGGACCCAAATGCAATATCCACTCCTTCTGCGAGGGTAATAAATGAAAAAAAATTAATGCAGGTGAGCACCCAAACAATGGGGAAGCACGGTAATTTATCGTGCCGACTGACATCGAAGCTGATACATCAGGAAAAATCACAGAACTGTTGAAGCATCCATAAATGAAAATATAAATAAATGAAAAAACACAAATGCAGGTTAGCAACCTGAGACAATGGGGAAACACAATTCGTTATTGATTACAATGTGTATGCATACCCCGCTAGTATATAATGTAAACAATAATGGACCCAGAAGAGAACCTCGAGGAACTCCACAGGTAATCTTCTTAAATTCAGATAAAGAAGATCGATCATTTGTGCACTGGATGCGGCCATCTAAATAACTTGTAAACCAATCATTAGCTACCCCCCGAATCCCATAATAATACAATTTTGACAACATAATATTATGATTAATAGTATCAAAAGCCTTAGATAAATTAATGAAAACCAATCGCATAACAATTGTTTTCAAAAGCATCTATCATTTTGTTGCTGAGGTCAATCAGACCCATACTTATTGAGTGGCCTTTTCGGAATCCATATTGATTTTTACAAAGAAGTTTATGTTATTCTAGAAATTTAAGTAATCTTGTTATACATAATTAATTTAACAATTTTGAAAATACAAGAAAGTACCGAAATGGCCTATAATTTGTAAGTTCCTCTTTTCCCATTTGTAACTATTTCCACAAGTTACTGGTGTCACTCTCACTATTTTATTTATCTGGGAATATCCCTTTGTTCAAAAACAAATTAAAAATATGAACACATTGGCCCAGCAATTTGTTTCATCACAGATTTTATCACTTCTGGCTAAATCCATCCAAGCCAGTGGCTTTGTTGTTTTGAAAAAGAATTAACAATATTACAAATTTCCACCTCTCTTGTGGGGTTTAAAAACAGTACAATGAATTTGGGATAGAGCATGAAGGTAATAGTCAAAATCAACCTGGCTATGTAGAATCCTGTTATTTAACGATGGATCTATCCTGTTGAAAAAAAAAATTAAATTAATCAGCTGCTGTATTTGTTGTGTATTATTCGTCATGAACCCGTTAAAATTAGTTTTCATTTTAGTCATCTTTTCTTTTCTTATTAATCAGAGTATTTATTAGAGACCAAGTTGACTTTATTTGACTTGTATTGAAAGAATTTATTTCCATAATATTTCAGTTTTACTTTATGTATTAATGCACTGGGTTTATTTCTAAAGTTTTTATATTTTGATTCGTTAAATCTTGGTTTATGCAGAAATACTTTATAAGTCTAATTTTATTATCTAAGTATCTAAGTCTAATAATTATAAAGTCTAAGTCTAAAATGGGGGAAAAAATTGGCATTCAAGACACGCAATTCAGATTCAAATAAAAAAATGCTTATCGGGTCTTCTAATAAGTGAATATCACCCCAATTACTATTCTCAAATCATTTTGTAAAAAGAGTAATACATTCTGAATCAATTCTTTGATTACATTTTTTTATCTTTTTCTCCACTAGGTATAGTTTTATGAAGCAAATATGTTCTTTGAAATACAGGTAGATGGTCAATAACATCACAATACAGTAAGCCTGTTGGTAGATAAATCACATTGGTTTGTTGTGATATTATCAACCAAGGTGGCTGTTGTATTTGTACTGTATATAGGTCTAATAATCAAGGGACAAAATGATTACTAAATAAAGTATTCACTAAAACTGATTTAAATTGTTTATATCATATTTAAGAAAATTGATATTAAAGTCCCCATAATGAAAACATATTCTTGAGATATGCCAACCAATCGTCCCAACTCCAAGGCATCAACACATTTTTTAGAATTTACATCCAGGGCTTTATATATTACACCAACAATAATGTTTTTGCCATTGTCTTGATAAATCTTAATAAATAACAACTCACATAAATTTTCATTCAATGTTAAATCATCATGTTCAACATATTAAAATATGCTTTGAATGTACATAGCAACAACACCTCCACTCTTTTCACATCTATTTTTACATAAGAATGCATAACCTGGCATGTATGGAAGCCATGTGTTTCTTTAAGTCACGTTAAGAAAAGCCTATGACATCAAATTGAAAATTTACAAATTCAAATCATCAAAAATGCCATAAAAATTTTCAAAATATTCCTGGAATTAAAATGTACATAACAAACGCAGTCACAGGTGTCATTACAAAACAATCTAAAACTTGCTTATAGAATAATACTGTGATTTATCAATGTTATCAAGAAAGAAATTTTGTCTTAATCTAATTCTTATTTCTAGCAAAATCGTGATGATCAAATGGTGCAAATCGCAATTTTTCCATGCGGTCAACATTTATACCATGATCAGATTGTATACCTGAGAAAGTTGCATTAAAGTCATCTGAATCAAATTGATTAAATGGTAAAATATTTTGAAAGCATTACAAACCAACGTATATCATTACACTCATCATAATTAACATGACAATTACATGGATAACAAAAATAGCTCAGATTATGTAAAGGAACATCCCTCTTGAGCTGTGTAGTGACATGTAGAACTAAATATTATCAATACAATATGTACAATCTTATAAAGAGGAATAAATAAATAAATTTTAAAAAAGAAAAAAAACAGCTTCAGAAACGTAAAAATGCTTCTATATCAACTCTGGTATATACAGTACTGTAATGTATGTAAAAAAAATTAATAAATATAAATAAATTCCGATGTGGGGCTAGTGTGAAAAAATTCTGACTCAACCTGAAACTCGCACCCAAGGACCTCATTCATCACTTATGTGGTGACAACCCACTGAGACATACATATGTCCACTGAGATGCATCGCATTCCTTGATCACTGACCTCACTGTGTTGATGCTTTTGATTTGCAGATTTTTGACTACACCAAGAATCAAAGATAAGCTGTGTGACATGCAATCTAAAGATCAAGCGCTGTCAGTATTACAATGATACTTTAGCCTCAAAGGAACATACTTCAAGCTCTTGTGTTCAGGATATGTTTAAATATTTCCAGTAACCCGCTTTCACAATTTTATGCTGTTTAGAAAAATGTCAAGATGTTAAAAAAAAAATCTGAATTCCTGTTCTCATTATTGCATGCCTTTTCAGGGCCAGGTGTACCAATGGAAACTCTTCATCGTGCAAATTTGGTAAACCAACTGAAATCGCGAACAATGTGTGATTATGGTTACAATATTTATTATTCTGTGTTACTGGAAATGTGGTCAGGGGGGAGAGGGAATCTAAATAATAAGAATAGAGAAGGGGATGATGGGAAAGTCAAAGGAATTTATAGAGTGAGTTCCATTGGTGAATGCATGTATCATTCTAAGGGGTGTGGGCATTTTTTAAATTCACCTTAATTTAAAAAACCTCGTAAATAGGTGGACCCTTTGGGTTCAAAGCATAGTTATCTCGTATTTTAACACAACTCTTTTGGCACCCCACAGAGTTAGAAATCCTTGAAGACAACAAGAGCTTGAAAAGAAAGTGGATGGGCTGAAGATGCCAATAGTAGAGTATCATTCTCTGCATATGCATGGCTTTGGTGAGCAAGAAATTTTCACAACAAATGAAACTGCCTTTGCACAATACAAATTACCATGATGGGGCAACTGCCCAAACCAAACATCATCGATGATGTACATACTAAAGGACATAACCTATAAATTAACTTTTCAACATTACACCAATAGAATAGGAATTTTCATGTCTGACAAGATGGACAGAGGTAATGCATTTGCCTCCGAGCTGTCTAGCCTGGGTTAAGTTCCCGACCTGACTATAAACTCTCGATGAGCGCTTCTCAATTCAGGGAGTTGCTAAAAAGTGCACCATGACCTATAAGGGACACTACATCAACAGCACATCTGTGCCACCTGAAGTGATGTGACCAACAGCCAGTGCTGCACACAAATGGAAGGATAGCCATTGAAAGCAGTGTCTGGGACATATATGTACAGAATCCTACTATATTAAATAAGGAAATTCTCCATGTATATATGTATGTTTGTATGTACATCTGAAAATCATAGAAAAAAACAGGGCTGGGCGATTTCCACCAAATTTTGCATACATGTTGATGGTACTAGAGTTAGGTCATGGCCACAAAAAATCCCCCCTCCCTCTATGAGGGGAGGGGGGGGGGGTAGATGACTTACGATTTTAGGGGAGGGGGGGTAGATGATTACGATTTCTCCTTTATGTGCAACCACAGTGAAAATAGTTACTGACCCGCGGCAGACAGGGAGGATTATTAATCACGGCACAAAATATATTTGCCCACCTCTCCCTATTCCCGTATTTCTCTCAGGCCTTGTCCAGATGACCTTATGCTCAGTTATTTTCTCTCTCTCTCTTTCTCTCTCTACAAGAACAAGAGTCATGGAAGAGCAAGGTTGACTTGACAGTCGAGTCGCGTGGCAAAAATTGGGCACAACACCAGCAAGGGAATATACTAACAGCAAATGAATAGAGAGAGGTAGAAGAAGAAAGAAACACAAGAAGGTTGAGCCCTTTAGAAAATAATGAGTTTGAACAACCTTAGGAAGTTCGTTGAACATGCAAAGAAGAAGAGAGGAACAGATGAGTGGAGGTGAGCAGTGAGCCTAGATTTTGGGAGTTTCATCAGAAGTGGATTACTGGCAGAACTGATGTACCCTAAATAAACTTTGGTGTGGACAGACCACAGAAAGGGCTGATGGTACAAGAGCAGAAAGGAAGTAGTAGAAGACGGGCAGCAGCCGTCTTTGATTGGGGCCAGTAACAGGCCAGATCTTGTTTCATCATGGAGGTACCATGATGCCTTTGAGGGCCTTCATCTCCATGGCACAAAGAGGTGCAAGTGTTTAGGCAGGTGCTCCAACCCAAAGTTGAAAGGATACTGAGCTGCATATGAAGGCAAATACTTGTTAGAAGTTTGGATTTGCTAAGGAAAACTTTTGCTTGGGCATCATGGAAGATTCCCAGTCGGCAGTTGGCTTTGGACACTAACTCTGCTAATGTGGTTTGCCCAAGAAGAGATTGTGGATGATGGTGAAGCCCAGAGGTTTACTGACTGAACTTGTTAAGAAGTAACATCAGAGGGTTCATCATACAGTCTTTCAGAGAGACAAAGTGAGACAGTGAGATTTGCCAGTGTTGAAATACGTGTTCCAACCTTTCAACCAGCTCTGATTCTATCAATGTCTGCAGAGAGGAAAGAGGCTCCTGCCTGCCTATCTAAAAGATGAGGGGATTGGTACATCAGAGGGTGGAGTCATCAGCAAAATGATGAGGGTTCAGAAATCAGAAAGATCGTTGATGAAAATGAGGAACAGGACTTGCCCAAGACACTTGGGGCACCCCAGTCTCACAAGGAGAGGAGATGTGAGGATCCACTAAGGGCCATGTACCAACTGCGAGAGTGAAGGAAGTCAGCAAGTCATGAGAGGATGCAGCTTGGATGCCATAAGCAGAGTTTGGAGATGAATGTGGGGTGACAGACTATATTAGATGTTTGAGACATGTTCAGACAGACGTTTCTGGATATCGTTTTTTCCTTTTGTTTTAGGTATGCCTCCCTTCTTTCTTTCGCCGATGTGCTTTTTGTGCCTCTGCTGAAAAAATTGCTGGGGGCATTATGTTTTGGGGTTGTCCGTGCTAATGTTATATGTTTTATCTGCAACCGCTTATTCGAATGACACAATTACGTCGAATGTTTTAATGATAATTATGGCATAATAGGTCACGTGGTGTGGCAGCCATGTTGGACAAAAGGAAAAACTTTTGCATTCTGTATCTCTGAAGTCACTCCATGGAAAAATTGAAACTTAGTACATGTCAAGTAGTAGCCAAGGGAAAGAATGATTGTTTGATGATGTTATAGGTGGCTTTGTTATGACATCATAATTGCATACATTGAATGCTTTATCCGATCAAAATGAAAATTTTTGAGGTCATCGAGGGCTAATTGTACGGTGGAAAAAGATTGATGATGTCAAACCATCAAAAAACTTGTTCTCCGAAACGGCTTGAACAGATCGAGGTGATAGTTTACAGGTATGATTGTCTATCCATGAGGAACAAAAACTTCTCCACCTATGATGTCACAGGTCACATGGTTTGGCAGCTATGATTTTTTTTTGAAGAATAAAACTTTTAAAAACTTCTTCGCCAGAACGGCTTGACAGATGAGGGGAACTTGACACACATGTTCCCCAATCCTCGGGGATAGCAGGGTGTTCATGAATAATGACTAGGTCACATGGTCTGGCAGCCATTTGGATTGAATGAAAAATCTTTTAAAAATTATTTCTCTTGAACGTCTTCATCAATCATTGTGAAACTTACATTATGACCTCGTAATGATGGGGAATATAGATGTTTAAAATTCAACCTGATTGGATACATGGTCTGGCATCTAGAATTATTTAATATTTTGAATCTGTTTCAGGGATTTAAATCAACTTTGGTGCAAGTATGTATAATGATGTAATATTGTTCAGGTCAATGATGTAACACGGAGGCATATCCATCGACGTCGTGACATTGAAGGAGTGCTGTTCTAGTTTAATTCTGAACTTCCACCGCTAATAACCTTTTTCTTTCTGCAGATTTGTGGTATCAGCTCATTCTTCCACCAAACCTAAACAAGAATGACAAACATCCACTCCTCCTTGAAGTGTAGGGTTTTGTTTTCATTTTAGAAGGAGCGGGGAGGGGGGGGGAGGGGTGGTGGGTTCATGCTTTGTTTGATTATTGATATCAGGAGCATTCAAAAGGTTCTAGTTATGGTGTATTTCTTCACTGCCAGAAAGCAGCATTTTTAATATTAATTTGATCTTTATACACTGTATGTACGCGTGTTAAATGGACTTGTTTGATTAAACCTGGCCATTGTTGCTTCGGTGTATGTAATCCAGAAGTTTGGTACATCATACAATTATTATGAAGGGCATTCCAAATATTCCTCAGAATGAGATACTCGCAATAATTAAATAACTTTGTATGATTTTTTCCAATACATAGAATGTATAATTAACAAAAAATATTTATATTTACTAACTATACTTACATGTTGAAAAAAATTAAATGTTGGCCTTTCTTGAATTATTCTGAGTAACTCATTGCAAGAATATTTTTAACACTCACATACTAAAATTGATCATAGCGATGTTTTCTTTAATGCAATTAAGGTATCAGCTCCAATATATCCTTAAACGCTTGTGGCTGTGTCCAGCCATGTGGGGTGCTATATTAAAGCTTAAAAGTGCACCCTCATGTTATGCAATAGCCAAATATGTGGCTGATTTTAGGAATGAACGTGAGTCCCTTGAAGATGACCCATAAAAATCAGGATCGCTGGCAGATTGCAAACCAACCAAAAAACAGTGACCCAGTTTGAGACAGTAATAATGTACTGCAGTAGTGTTATGTTATGGTTACCAAATATCCACATCTGTAGCACTTGGAAATTTCTCAAGGCAGTATTTTCACCTTTTCCACAAACACTTGCCACAAGTTTCTAGGCTAGGGTTACCATAATTTAACTTTAAAAAGAGAGGACACTCCGAGTGGGCCACTCCGAAAAATAGGAACTCTTTTCAAGAGCTTCCTTTACATATTGAGCAATCATATCGGCAGTCTCACTTGGTGTGTTCCAGACCTTTATTAATTTTGACTGCAAACGGCCATTCTTCCAGTCGAAACACGGAATTATTATTGGAAATATTTTGCTTGTCTGAGTCACATGAGATTGTAAATCAATAACACCTTTATTTGCCAGAGAGACGTACGTACCAGCTCTACATACCAAGCACTCAGCTTTCATTCTTCACGACCGCTTTGAAAACACAGAATTTTGTCTTTCGTTCTGCAGTTAATTTTGTATTTTGTTTTGGGATGTAAGGAGCTCTTGAAGAAAATCAAACAAGTGGGTAATGGTACAAATCAGAGAATATATTTGAATTCATGTTGAGCAACACCCCACTACGTAGAGAGAGAGAGAGAGAGAGAGAGGAGAGAGAGAGAGAGAGAGAGAGAGAGAGAGAGAGAGAGAGAAAGAGAGAGAGAGAGAGAGAGAGAGACTTGAGTGTCGATGTTCGAACACGTCCATTACATAATGACGGAGTAGTACAGACTTGTACCAAACTGTCGTGGTCCAAAATGACTAACTGCATTTTATCACCACAAGAAATTTTGCAAAATGATTTAACTGTTTAAAATAAGGTAAAAAAAAGTATCAGATTTTAAATTTATCCCTTTGAAAATTCAAAAAGAAAAAATGGCAAAATCCCTGAAATTTCTAGATATTTTAACAAATCCTGGCCAGATGGAGATTTAAGGTTCAAAAAGGAGGAATGTCCAGGAACAACCAGACTTATCGTAACCCTAGTCTCGGCAAAATGGGTGCCCTGAAACCTCAACTAAGGATCGCCAGGCATTGTTATCGATCATGTCATGAGGTTCTCATACTGTACAATGCAGATCAAACCAACTTTATCACACCTGCATAACTCGTGATGAACCATGCCTTCACCACTGGGATCATGCGACAAATAGGAATCCACACAATGGAAGCACAAGGATCATCCCCATTGAAGACATTTTGCACCCAATTCTCAGCTGGCAAGGCCATGGCCTCGATTTTCTAGGATGCCAAGGGAATCCTGCTGATGGATAATATGCTCACAACAACACATTCACAGCAGAATATTACAGTCTTTGCCTTATGCAGAAATTGTGGCAGACATCAAGACCAAATGCAATGTTATGTTTGTGCCGAAAGTACGCTTCTCCCCCAGGCAAACATGCTACAGTTAGAAATATAGTATATGAAGAGTTGTACTCTATATACTACAGTAGTCTGCTGAGAATTACTGCAGGAAAGGAATGTAGTTTTTTTCTGGGCCTTCATGAGTGTGCACCGACCAACAAGCTCCATGTTTCACAGACCACCAATCATTAGTATTATGTGGCATGAACACCTGGTTGCGCTTCTCTACTCTTTGCACCCATGCAAGTTTCATCCTTCTCTTGTTGTCTATCACACTTCCTCTCACTTTGTCTTTCTCCCCCTGCTCTCTACTGCCAAAGGGTATCATCATCCTGTTCATGCTTCATCTCGCACGGCTGGCAGCTACCTCGTCTTTCATGCAGTCTACTTCTTCACCATTCTTTACTCTCATCACCCGGATACACTTTGTCTTGTTTTGCCACACACAGAGAGGAGTTATCTGTATTTCCTCATAACGGCATGGCCACCCCATTTTTCCCCACGTGCAATGGGGAGCAACCAGGTCCACGAGCTTCAGACTGGAGAGGCCTGAACCTGAAAGCTTAGTAGCCATGGCGAAGGGGGAAAGGATAGTGTGAAGGGGAAGTGGGGTACAATCATAAAAGAAGACTGAGAAAGTGGGAGACACCAACTAACAGACGGAGTTATGGCTTATTAGTATTAGTCGTTCTCGTTCATACTCAAGGCGAGCGCACTCCTGCCGAAGAAGGGCTGATGGTACTCATCTGAACAATGGTGGTTTTCTTTTCAACATATTTACCACTGCCCATCCCCCCCTCTTTTCCCCCTTCTCCATATATGTAACAAATGTTTTGCCTACGATGCTGCTTCTTGTCTTGTTACAATACAGTGCGTGCCCGTACGTGCAGAAAAAAACTTTCAAACGCGCGTGCCAGAAAACACAACCACACATGCGTTCCTTCACTCTCGCGTGGCCGTACGTGCGTGGCCTTACGTGCAAAAAAAAAAAACTTTCAAACCGCGTGACAGAAAACAACAACCACACAAAAAAAACTTTCAAACCACGTGCCAGAAACAACCACACCAGGCGTTCCTTTGCTCAAAAAAAAAACTTTCAAATCGTGCTGCCAGAAACAACAACCACACAAAAAAACCTTTCAAACCGCGTGCCAGAAACAACAACCACACAAAAAAAACTTTCAAACTGCGTGCCAGAAACAACAACCACACAGGCCGTTCCTTCGCTCTCGCGTGCCCGTACGTGCAGTGGCCGTACGTGCGTGGCCGTACGTGCAAAAAAATACAAAAAAACTTTCAAACAACCACACAGGCCGCTCCTTCGCTCTCGTAAACGACGACTGGATTGGGGCATTGTGTTATCTATAAATGTGCATCAGAAATCGAGAAATTATTACGAATACAGTAAGTCATCACTATCCGGAAGTCCGTACGTTGTAACCCGTAATGGGGAACGCGCTCTAACTTGGCCATAACTTGGGAACCACTTGTCCGATTAATTTCAAGCCTTTTGAAAGGCAAACAAACAGAGATTGCTGGAATTATAGATAGATAGAAGATAGATACTGTGGGGCAAAACGCCAAGCAACATGTCCTATCATGGTAACTGAGGATCTCTTCCCCAACGGCCACACCTACGCAGCAACGTTCCTGCCATCGGAACTAAATGGCACCCTTTCCCCATCGGCCACACCTATGCAGCAACGTGTCCTGTCATTGGTTTGGTAAATAAATGGCCATAACTTGGAACCACTTGTCCGATTAATATCAAACCTTGAAAACACCACATACTCAGGTCCCCAGCAATATACCTGGCAAGTTTAAATTAGATCGACAGTGGTTGTCGAAGAAACAGCGGTCACAGACACACACACACACACACACAGACACACACACAGACACACACAACACACACACACACACAACACACACACACACACACATTGCTGAATATATAGATAGATAGAATCTGCTTAGTCTCATTGTATATGACTTTATGACTATGCATGGCCAATGTGTATTTATTAATAGTTTTTGACCATTGTCGCTCCTGGGTTTTTTCGGTTCAGGACATATTAAACCTAATTCCTATTAGGTGAGGATGTCACCTGTTCACCTTTTATTGCGCATGGTTTTTTTATGAAGATTGTAGAACTTGCAAACAGTAGGCCTTTGTAAGTCTGTTATCTGACATTTACAATTAATTAATTAGCTATATGAATTCCGCAAAAATCCTTTCTCAATTTAAAACACACCCGAGTTAGGATTCAACTTCAATGGCCTTCTATCTTCTATGAGCCTTGATTTTTTGTATATAAGCTGTTTTGTTAATCACCGTCTTCACATTCTCATGTATCCAGATGATTTTTAAGCACCTTGGGATTTGTTTGAATCGTTTCTTTCATGACTTGAGCCTCCTAAAACTTCCAAAAAGAGGGTATGACTGCAATTTCTTTTCCACCAAGATTGATCTTGACTTTAAAGCGTTTCGAACAGACAGAGGTACTTGAAATGCTTAAGGAATGTAACCACTTTAAAACGTCTGTGGGATGTCTGCTGGGCTGCAGGATATGCCTTAAAGGTACACACTCGCCCCCAAGCCATCTAGCCTGGTTCAATCCCGAGCCCCGCTAAAAAAACAGTGCATCCAGGTTGTTTCCAAGACTGGGTGGAAATCATCAATGTGTGCGCGTCCTTGGATGGACGTGAAACTGGCCGCCCATCTACCAACTTTTAGTTGGTAGACATAAAGATCCCACGTGATCTCCGCAAAAAAATAGGTCAGCTATTGTCTGGCACCATGGCTAAAACACCCAAATTCCGTCACAACTCTGCTGGGAAGGCAATTGCAAACTCACGAGCTAACCCTTGTTCAGGATAGCTGCTTGTTGGGTCACCGACTCTGCGAGAGTACGTTACATCAAGAGAGATATATAAATAAGATGTTTCTTGGGCTATTACAACAGTAGTGCAGTTTGGGTGCAGACCACAAAACTTCAAGTGTTTAACACAACTGATTGTTAAATAGGTGCCAAAACAGGGGGTGTCAAGTATTGAACTCTCAACCCTCTTTTAATATGTACTAGGGACAAAAGCAGACCTTAAACAATGTAGGCTATCATTGAACATCCTAGTCAGCTGTTTGTTTATTTCTGTGTACAGATATGGTGGTCCCGGTAGCCGGAGAGGTCTACGAGTTCAAAAATGGATGGGCTACTTACTTTGCGAGCACGGAACGAGTCATGTTGGCAAGGTTTGATGGCCGCGGCATGCTTACCGTGGAATAAACTGCGCATGCAATTCTACCGGCGTCTGGGTACTTTTGAGGTGAAGATTCACGATTTCTGTTGCCAGTATGGCCTCCGTTTATGAAGCGCCATTTTTGGGGGATTTTGGAACTGAACCTTTCGGTTGTAAAACACGCTGTGTACTATCGCTATGTTACTGGGCACTGAATCTTTGTTTGGAGAATTTCCTTGCCAGACATTCGCATTGGCTGAGTTGTAAGATAGAAGTTATTTAGTGGACATAATTTACCCTGAGTAGCCCCTGGTTTTAAGCTAGTTATGTCTAACTAAAATCTGTTGATGTCTGAATATAGTGAGTGCCTTATATCTTTAATGATGCTTTCTCGATTTACCTATTTCCTCCTCCCCACAGCCCTTCTACCTCCTCCCCCTCCCCCCCCCCCCCCATGGCAGATGTGCCGGAATGCTCGGTTGTCATGAAAATGTTTGTGGTTATCTGTTATTTGCTTTCGCTATAATACTGCAGCTGCACATAAAAAAAAAATGAGAATGGAAAGATATGTAACCTTATCAGTGACTGTTGCTTTCTGCTCTACTATCTGCCCCTGTGTGTAAAACATTTACATTTTAAAATCCTGTGTAAAATTTTAACTACTCCGCAGGGCTGAAATATTTCATGCCTGGGGCCTCATAGTCAGGTAACAGTTTCCACAACCACTTGGAAGGGATGGCCTGGCAACTTATTCTCTCCAACCCAATTCCATGGGTATGACTGGAATTGCTTCTGCATAACTACTAATCTGACACCAAAACATACAAGCATAAAACAGTCTCATGTTATGAAAGATTCTAGTCAATACTGTTTGCACATTCAATGGCTCCACTGTATTTATGCTTCCATACAATCCATAACACATTAACCCTATATTAAGGTCTTTAATAACTTGATAACTATTGTTGAAATAATTCTAGACTTTTGAACTAAAGTTGTGCACCCGTGATACAGACCACAGACTAGAAGCATCTCAAAAATGCCAAACCATCCATGTCTGCTTTGTACTTGCCTGTACCTGACGGAAAAACAGCTTTGAAAAAGTATTGTAGATCTATTCATTAATGTTCTCCATGTTCTTTAATAAATGTTTGTTTGCAAATTTTACAACAAAAGCTCAAATTATAGTTTTGTCTGGACAAACACACTGACACTGACGTACACCACACAGCCGCACCACGTTGTATCCTGCTCTGCATCGATACGGGCTAATGACATGTTTAGCAGTTTGATTGAGAGACGGTGACTTACGGCTGACGCTGAAACGTCTCCATTCTGTGTTGGCAGGGAGTTTTTCACAAGTGGAAACTATGTTTGATGAAGATCGGATTGCAATCTGGGGCTGGTGAGAGTTTTGCAATTATTTCGCGATCCAGACTGCTGTTGCCTCATGAACTTGTCTTTCGGATGTTTATTCGAATGGTGTTTCAATTATCTCAACGCAAAATTAACTGACCATACATTGCAACGCAGAAACAAAGCTGACAAAAACATAGCTAGGTGCTTATGCGCTTCTCTCTGAGCTGGTCTGTTCCCTCTTCATCCTTGGCCAAAGAGTATTGACGTATATCTGCCATTTTGTTTGGTACAGTGTCACCAGGCGGCTTAATAGCATCGTGGGGGCATTCCTTTATGGAGGAAATAGTTAGACTAGCTGTTGCAATCTGATTTACTTGTGAAAATACACAAAGAACAAGGGTCAGAATAAGCTTACCAGCCAAATACAATGTACTGCATACAACCCAAAATACCTTGAGTAGGTCTCATCCTTGTTTGGGGAACTTCAATCGACAAAATTATCAAAACAACGTTTGCTTGTACGATGTATTTCCAAGGTGATTGGGTGTAAACATTATTGTTTTATCAACACTGGGCAAGCATATGTGATTGGGTTGGAAAAAGAAAATGTAGCTTCTGTAATTTAGAAAACATGTTAATATGGCAAACGGCTTGAAATCAGGTGTGTCAAATATATTTTGCTTTGAAAATCACAAAGAGAAACCAGAAATAACTTTTCAAAAAGCCCATCATCAAATCATCATCACTATACGAATGGGAATGAAATTTTCCACCATGCACCCGTAACCAAGCATGCAGACATCACATAGGGATACAAACTTTTTTGCAAACTCCATAGTCTGTATCATATTCTGATGAGCTTTTGCTAGAAAACAAATGAAAAATCAAATGTTTTTTTGTATTTGTTCAAAAAAGTTCACTCCTGGACTAACTTTGAAAATTTTATACTCAGTTGCTATTGGGTGGATTCTCAAAAACTAGAACCCTGTTTAATTATTTATTTAACTTTAAAAAAGCCTACTCTACCCTGCAAGACTGCTTTGAACATTCCTGCAAATCACTGGAAACGAGCCATCAAACTAAACGATCAGCAGAAGCAATCATGCTGTGAGCAGAGCAATTAAGGTTCATGCAAGTCATGCAAATTTTCAAAGTTAGTCACTGGTGTGAACTTTTTGAACAAATACAAAAAAACATTGATTTTCATTGTTTTCTAGCAAAAAAGCATCAGAATATGATACAGGACTATGGAGTTGCAAAAAAGTTGTATCCCTAATGCACACACATTCACGAGAAGTCTCTCTTAAGTCAACATATAAACCTGTCTGTGTGTGCTGTATACGTACCTCATACACTTATATAGCAACTGCCGATACATCCGATATGGACATGGAATGTACTGCAATCCATGATAGGGTAGCTCGGCAAGCAGCTTAAAACACCAAGCAAGCATCAATTAATGGTTTGATAATGGAATAGCTGGCTTGGCAAGTGATACAAAGTGATTGGTCATGGTACATTCCGCAACAAAAACTAAACATCGCCAATTTTCCTTAACATTTTCAAGATTTCAACTCCCGTATTTCGATGCTTTTTTAATCCACATGACCCGTTCCTCCAAACTCAATTTATTTTACGGCTGCTTGGCAATCGCTTGATACTCTATGAAACACCTTCCAGAGATGCCAAAATAGTTTAATTTACGTCCGAATTAGACAAATTAATCTTTTTAGCAGTGATACTGCTGCTAAAGTTCAATTCGGAGCTTAAATTTTGTAATTCGCTTGTGTCATAGTGAGCGTTGTTGTGAAGAACGACAGGAATAAAGTTTGGGGGCTTGTAATTAAGATTACAACAGGAATGAGCTAGACCTCTATATTTTCCAGAAAGATGACAATGATCCCTAACTTTGACCTCTCCCACAATTTTCTCCTCACAAATATGACAGATACTGTTC
>CM068952.1:147700623-147720854 GCA_035128595.1 Eptatretus atami
TTTCATCAAAAATTTCTCAGATTAAACCAAATCAACAACTATACAAGAGAAAATGTAAAAACGTATCCTTGCAAGAGATGTCTCAACTCCTTTCATACAAAGAACGATTTAATCAACATTCGAAATATTGTAATAATCATAAATCAACCTAATCAATTTACCAAAAGCAGGTTCAAACATATCATTCAAAGATTTTAACAAATCTATAAAACATCCATTTGTGAATATGCTGATTTTGGAAGTATCCTTGAAAAAGATACTTTTTCTCCAAATCCAAATAATCACACACAAATAAATATCAAAACATACTCCTTGTGGTTTCTGTTATTATATCAAATCATCGTGTTGTGATGAATACAACAAGTTGAACTTTATAGAGGAGAAGATGCCTCAGAGGAGTTTTGTAATGATAGGAAAAAGACTGTATAAGACTAAGAGCAATAATGGTTAAACCTATAAACAATGTCATTAACAAAGGGAGAGAAAAAGGAATTTAGAAAGAACAGTATCTGTCATATTTGTGAGGAGAAAATTGTGGGAGAGGTCAAAGTTAGGGATCATTGTCATCTTTCTGGAAAATATAGAGGTCTAGCTCATTCCTGTTGTAATCTTAATTACAAGCCCCAAACTTTATTCCTGTCGTTCTTCACAACAACGCTCACTATGACACACATCTATTTAATAAATGAACTTTCAAAGACATCTGGAGATATTTCTGCCATTCCTAACCAGATCAAAAATACATCTCATTCACAAAAACATTCATACATCCCCATAACCCATATCAGATTTCTTGACGCATTCAAGTTTATGGCAAGTCCATTATCTACTTAGCATCAAATATTAAAAACTTACGAATCTTAAATCACATTTCTCAAATCAAGAAAGAGATTGCTCTCTTATCACAAAAGGGAATATATCCGTATGACTACATGGATTCATTTGAGAAGTTTAAAGAAACACAACTTCCTTCAAGGGAAAGTTTCCATAGCAAGTTGAATAAAACTCATATTTCCGATAGAGAATTATACACAAGCTAAAAAGTTTGGGAGAAGTTTATTATAAAGAGTCTTGGAGAATATCATGAGTTGTATCTTGAAACTGATGTATTATTGGCTGATGTGTTTGAAACTTTTAGAACAGTCTGTCATAATAAAAATTGTTATGGATTAGACCCGCGCTCACTATTACACAGCCCCGGGTTTGGCTTGGAGTGCTATGTTAAAAATGACAAAACAGAATTTGGAATTAATCAGTGATATAGATATGCTTTTAATGATAGAGAAGGTAAAAGAGGAGGAATATCTCAAGTATGTTCCAAGAGATATGCTAAAGCAAATAACAATATCTTCCTGATTATAATAGAATGAGGACAACTCTTACCTGATGTATTATGATGCTAACAAATTTGTATGGGTGGGCTATGTCTCAATCTTACCTTATGGAAAACTTAAATGGGTTCAAGAAAACATTATGAAAAGTTACAAGACATTGTTCTCTCCTCTCAAAAAGAATTGGATGAAGCTGAAGTTGGATATTATTTGAGGTTGATTTAAAATATCCAGAAGAACTTCATCAAACATAAAGACCTACCTTATGCCCTAATAAAGTCCAAAAAAAGAATTTTAAGTGATTACCAACAGTCATTCAATATAAAGGTAAATCCCACAGAAAAACTACTAACTACATTAAATGAGAAAGAAGTTATGTTTTGATCAAAGGAACCTTGAGACAATATTTATCTGCTGGGTTGAGAGTGAGGAAATTCATAAGAAAATTCAAAAAAAAATTTTGAAATTTAAACAAAATCATTGGTTAAAGAAAGTATATTGATTTTAATACAAAAAGGAGAACAAAAGCAAAAACAGATTTTGAGAAGGACTTTTATAATTAATGAATAATGCTGTATTTGCTAAGACTATAGAAAATGTTCGGAATCAACAAAACATAAGACTTGCTACATCTTGGAAACAGGCTTCAAAGTTAATTAATAGACCAAGTTTTGAGCAAGCGGAGGTGTTTTCAGAGAACTTTGTGTTATTCATTTGAAAAAGAGAGTATTGAAATGGATAAACCTATTTATTTAGGAACATCAATTCTTGACTTGTCAAAGTCGTTAATGTATGACTATTACATATAATTTAAAAAAATCGTCTAAGAATAATGTGTCATTGTTATATATGGATACAGATAGTTTTATATTAGAAATTAAGACAAGTGATGTATATGAGGATATGATTGATATATTGAATATATGATACAAGTAATTATAAGTCAGGTGATGTGTTGTTTTCATCAAAGAATAAAAAGGTTATGGGTACGTTTAAAGATGAATTGGGTGGAAGGTCATGAGTGAATTTATAGGATTGAGATCAAAGTCTTATGCTTTTACGTATATTGATAATAATAACATTGAAAGGTGTGATGAGAAATCAGGGAATAAAGAAAAATATAATCAAGGAAACAATAAACTTTAAACATTATTACAACTGTTTTACCTTAAAGAAGGAAGAGTACAGAAAAATGAATACAATAAGAAGTTATAAACATCAATTATATACAGAAGAGATAAATAAGAAAGCATTAGGAGCTTTTGATGATAAAATTATATTTTAGAGAATGGAATCAATTGTCTCCCTTATGGTTATAAGTATGTGTTAAGATATTGGGTTGGGAATTTTAACAGGCTACGCCATCTTTTTACTGATTTATAAATGATAGAACCAAGCAATAACCAAACCAAAGAGTGGAGATGTAATCAGCCTTGGTATTTAAATGGGAAACATAAAGAATGTGAGAAATATCAAATAAGTCTGATTGAAGAAATAACCGGGGTAAAAGTAGATAAAACAAATAAGCGGATAATTTAATTACAAATAAGTTGGAGGATGTAAAGAAAAAATATATATATCCTTGAATGGACTGAAACTTTGATGGTTATCAATTGAACAATGGAAAAAACATTTACTACAATCTCAAAATGATATGTGGCTCAGGAGGTGGCCAAATAAGAGATTAAGAGATGTTTATCATTTAATTTCTGCTCAACAAAGACACTTAAACCAAGAACCAAGTTCCAAGTTATTCTTGGTTAATATACTCCATGGAAATGAATGTTATAAGAAAATTAAGTTATTCCTAAAGGAGAACATGGACAAATATTCGTTGGTTTTCTCTTTGAGTGGAATGAAAATATGAAAGGGAAGAAGTGCTTTAATCAGTAAGTCTCAATCTTTCATTGTCTCAATTTTACATTTGCTTGTATGGGAGGGAATGGGATAGGTGGGGAGTAAATGAGTCTCTATTTTGAGCTTTTGGGGCTTGGGTCAGAACGTTTTTCCCTTTCCCCATTCATTTGAATGGGCGTCCCAGAAACCCCATTTATCATACTGCTGACTGACTGACTCACTGACTGACTGATATTAATGTTCGGTCCTTTCGGGTGATGTCGAAAGCTGAAATTTTGTGTGCCACAGACATCGAAGCCGAAACACTGGGAAAAATCACAGAACCATTGGAAAGCGTCTAAAAATGAAAATATAAATAAATAAATAATTAAAACAAGAAAAAGAGCAATCAGAGATTGCAGACCCTCGCCAGGACTTTGTTTGGTGGTGTTTGTGCACTGGTGTGTTACGTAATTAATAAGAGACATAAATAGAACTGCCACTTTATAACTGCTGGCAGTGATGACCGGGTACCAGAACATCCCACTTGATGCAATCCCACTTTGATCAGACAGCTGACCCTGACCCATGATGTTTATTATTATTGAATCAAATTTAGAATGGGATTGAAGTAAATTCAATTCAAATCAAATTGGAGACTAAAGAGGTACAGTCCTGCATTGGAGTAATCAGAAGGAATCCAAACAAGCAAAAAGCAAAGATGAATGTCATCAGGAGGAACTGGATAGGATTCACATTTCAGCTGCTATTTCTCTACCCTCCAAACCCATCCAGGCATAGCCAAGTGAGCTTTCTTCAATAAAATAAAAATTAACAATATTTCAAAAAATCAAAAAGGTCCCAGATCAAAAAGATTGCATAATTCTGGCTGCTAGACCATGTGTCCAATCAAATTAAAAACATATATTCCCCATTATTACTAGATCATAATTGTGAAGTTTCACGTCGATGATGAAGCAGTTCAAGAGAAAGAAGTTTTTTTTAAAGATTTTCCCTCAATCCAATATGGCTGCCAGACCATGTAACTTATCAATATTCATGAATACTCTGAGGACCCTGGTAATCCCAAGGCTTGGGTAACATTTTTGTGAAGTTTCCCCTCAATTTCCCCTCATTTGTATAGGTTTTAGGGTAAATCCAATATGGCTGCCAAACCATGTGACCTATAAGTCGTATGTGTGAACCTTTGTTCCTCATGGACAGTCGGTCATACTTGTAAAGTTTCGCCTCAATCTGTTCAGCCACTTCAGAGAAGAAGATTTTTCAAGGTTTAAAAATATATATATATGGCTGCCAAATCAGGTGACTTATGACATCATCAAAAAAATTTCTGTGGCAAATTTTATCCGAGATGACCCTCAAAATTTTTAATACTGATAGAGCACCTATGATGTCATCAAAAACCATACGTTCCCCATGAGAGTCTTGCCATTGTCAAGTTTTAAATATTCTCCTTGGCGTGGTTTCAGAGATAAATAGGTCAAAAGTTTTCCTTTACCAAACATGGCTGCCACACACGTGACCTATGACATCATAATTATCAATAAAATATTCTACACGAGTAGTCATCCTCTGGTGAAAATTGTCTCAATCCGACAAGCAGTTGTGGAGAAAAACAGTAAAGTTCTGTGCAGACAGACAGACGACAGACAGACAAAGAAACAAATGGACCCAAATGCAATATCCACTCCTTCTGCGAGGTAATAAATGAAAAAAAATTAATGCAGGTGAGCAACCCAAACAATGGGGAAGCACGGTATTTATCGTGCCGACTGACATCGAAGCTGATACATCAGGAAAAATCACAGAACTGTTGGAAGCATCCATAAATGAAAATATAAATAAATGAAAAAACACAAATGCAGGTTAGCAACCTGAGACAATGGGGAAACACAATTCGTTATTGATTACAATGTGTATGCATACCCCGCTAGTATATAATGTAAACAATAATGGACCCAGAAGAGAACCTCGAGGAACTCCACAGGTAATCTTCTTAAATTCAGATAAAGAAGATCGATCATTTGTGCACTGGATGCGGCCATCTAAATAACTTGTAAACCAATCATTAGCTACCCCCCGAATCCCATAATAATACAATTTGACAACATAATATTATGATTAATAGTATAACAAAGCCTTAGATAAATTATGAAAACCAATCGCATAACAATTGTTTTCAAAAGCATCTATCATTTTGTTGCTGAGGTCAATCAGACCCATACTTATTGAGTGGCCTTTTCGGAATCCATATTGATTTTTACAAAGAAGTTTATGTTATTCTAGAAATTTAAGTAATCTTGTTATACATAATTAATTTAACAATTTTGAAAATACAAGAAAGTACCGAAATGGCCTATAATTTGTAAGTTCCTCTTTTCCCCCCATTTGTAACTATTTCCACAAGTTACTGGTGTCACTCTCACATTTTTTATTTATCTGGGAATATCCTTTGTTCAAAAACAAATTAAAAATATGAACACATTGGCCCAGCAATTTGTTTCATCACAGATTTTATCACTTCTGGCTAAATCCATCCAAGCCAGTGGCTTTGTTGTTTTGAAAAGAATTAACAATATTACAAATTTCCACCTCTCTTGTGGGTTTAAAACAGTACAATGAATTTGGGATAGAAGCATGAAGGTAATAGTCAAAATCAACCTGGCTATGTAGAATCCTGTTATTTAACGATGGATTATCCTGTTGAAAAAAAAATTAAATAATCAGCTGCTGTATTTGTTGTGTATTATTTCGTCATGAACCCGTTAAAATTAGTTTTCATTTTAGTCATCTTTTCTTTTCTTATTAATCAGAGTATTTATTAGAGACCAAGTTGACTTTTATATTGACTTGTATTGAAAGAATTTATTTCCATAATATTTCAGTTTTACTTTATGTATTAATGCACTGGGTTTATTTCTAAAGTTTTTATATTTTGATTCGTTAAATCTTGGTTTATGCAGAAATACTTTATAAAGTCTAATTTTATTATCTAAGTATCTAAGTCTAATAATTATAAAGTCTAAGTCTAAATGGGGGAAAAAAATTGGCATTCAAGACACGCAATTCAGATTCAAATAAAAAAATGCTTTATCGGGGTCTTCTAATAAGTGAATATCACCCCAATTACTATTCTCAAATCATTTGTAAAAGAGTAATACATTCTGAATCAATTCTTTGATTACATTTTTTTATCTTTTTCTCCACTAGGTATAGTTTTATGAAGCAAATATGTTCTTTGAAATACAGGTAGATGGTCAATAACATCACAATACAGTAAGCCTGTTGGTAGATAAATCACATTGTTTGTTGTGATATTATCAACCAAGGTGGCTGTTGTATTTGTACTGTATATAGGTCTAATAATCAAGGGGACAAAAATGATTACTAAATAAAGTATTCACTAAAACTGATTTAAATTGTTTATATCATATTTAAGAAAATTGATATTAAAGTCCCCATAATGAAAACATATTCTGAGATATGCCAACCAATCGTCCCAACTCCAAGGCATCAACACATTTTTTAGAATTTACATCCAGGGCTTTATATATTACACCAACAATAATGTTTTTGCCATTGTCTTGAATAAATCTTAATAAATAACAACTCACATAAATTTTCATTCAATGTTAAATCATCATGTTCAACATATTAAAATATGCTTTGAATGTACATAGCAACAACACCTCCACTCTTTTCACATCTATTTTTACATAAGAATGCATAACCTGGCATGTATGGAAGCCATGTGTTTCTTTAAGTCACGTTTAAGAAAAGCCTATGACATCAAATTGAAAATTTACAAATTCAAATCATCAAAAATGCCATAAAAATTTTTCAAAATATTCCTGGAATTAAAATGTACATAACAAAACGCAGTCACAGGTGTCATTACAAAACAATCTAAAAACTTGCTTATAGAATAATACTGTGATTTATCAATGTTATCAAGAAAGAAATTTTGTCTTAATCTAATTCTTATTTCTAGCAAAATCGTGATGATCAAATGGTGCAAATCGCAATTTTTCCATGCGGTCAACATTTATACCATGATCAGATTGTATACCTGAGAAAGTTGCATTAAAGTCATCTGAATCAAATTGATTAAATGGTAAAATATTTTGAAAGCATTACAAACCAAACGTATATTCATTACACTCATCATAATTAACATGACAATTACATGGATAACAAAAATAGCTCAGATTATGTAAAGGAACATCCCTCTTGAGCTGTGTAGTGACATGGTAGAACTAAATATTATCAATACAATATGTACAATCTTATAAAGAGGAATAAATAAATAAATTTTAAAAAAGAAAAAAAAACAGCTTCAGAAACGTAAAAATGCTTCTATATCAACTCTGGTATATACAGTACTGTAATGTATGTAAAAAAAATTAAATAAATATAAATAAATTCCGATGTGGGGCTGTGTGAAAAAATTCTGACTCAACCTGAAACTCGCACCAAGGACCTCATTCATCACTTATGTGGTGACAACCCACTGAGACATACATATGTCCACTGAGATGCATCGCATTCCTTGATCAATGACCTCACTGTGTTGATGCTTTTGATTTGCAGATTTTTGACTACACCAAGAATCAAAGATAAGCTGTGTGACATGCAATCTAAAGATCAAGCGCTGTCAGTATTACAATGCATACTTTAGCCTCAAAGGAACATACTTCAAGCTCTTGTGTTCAGGATATGTTTAAATATTTCCAGTAACCCGCTTTCACATTTTATGCTGTTTAGAAAAATGTCAAGATGTTAAAAAAAAAATCTGAATTCCTGTTCTCATTATTGCATGCCTTTTCAGGGCCAGGTGTACCAATGGAAACTCTTCATCGTGCAAATTCTGGTAAACCAACTGAAATCGCGAACAATGTGTGATTATGGTTACAATATTTATTATTCTGTGTTACTGGAAATGTGGTCAGGGGGGAGAGGGAATCTAAATAATAAGAATAGAGAAGGGGATGATGGGAAAGTCAAAGGAATTTATAGAGTGAGTTCCATTGGTGAATGCATGTATCATTCTAAGGGGTGTGGGCATTTTTTAAATTCCACCTTAATTAAAAAACCTCGTAAATAGGTGGACCCTTTGGGTTCAAGCATAGTTATCTCGTATTTTAACACAACTCTTTTGGCACCCCACAGAGTTAGAAATCCTTGAAGACAACAAGAGCTTGAAAAGAAAGTGGATGGGCTGAAGATGCAATAGTAGAGTATCATTCTCTGCATATGCATGGCTTTGGTGAGCAAGAAATTTTCACAACAAATGAAACTGCCTTTGCACAATACAAATTACCATGATGGGGCAACTGCCCACAACCAAACATCATCGATGATGTACATACTAAAGGACATAACCTATAAATTAACTTTTCAACATTACACCAATAGAATAGGAATTTTCATGTCTGACAGATGGACAGAGGTAATGCATTTGCCTCCGAGCTGTCTAGCCTGGGTTAAGTTCCCGACCTGACTATAAACTCTCGATGAGCGCTTCTCAATTCAGGAGTTGCTAAAAAGTGCACCATGACCTATAAGGGACACTACATCAACAGCACATCTGTGCCACCTGAAGTGATGTGACCAACAGCCAGTGCTGCACACACAATGGAAGGATAGCCATTGAAAAGCAGTGTCTGGGACATATATGTACAGAATCCTACTATATTAAATAAGGAAATTCTCCATGTATATATGTATGTTTGTATGTACATCTGAAAATCATAGAAAAAAAACAGGGCTGGGCGATTTCCACCAAATTTTGCATACATGTTGATGGTACTAGAGTTAGGTCATGGCCACACAAAAATCCCCCCTCCCTCTATGAGGGGAGGGGGGGGGGGTAGATGACTTACGATTTTAGGGGAGGGGGGGTAGATGATTACGATTTCTCCTTTATGTGCAACCACAGTGAAAATAGTTACTGACCCGCGGCAGACAGGGAGGATTATTAATCACGGCACAAAATATATTTGCCCACCTCTCCCTATTCCCGCTATTTCTCTCAGGCTTGTCCAGATGACCTTATGCTCAGTTATTTTCTCTTCTCTCTCTTTCTCTCTCTACAAGAACAAGAGTCATGGAAGAGCAAGGTTGACTTGACAGTCGAGTCGCGTGGCAAAAATTGGGCACAACACCAGCAAGGGAATATACTAACAGCAAATGAATAGAGAGAGGTAGAAGAAGAAAGAAACACAAGAGGTTGAGCCCTTTAGAAAATAATGAGTTTGAACAACCTTAGGAAGTTCGTTGAACATGCAAAGAAGAAGAGAGGAACAGATGAGTGGAGGTGAGCAGTGAGCCTAGATTTGGGAGTTTCATCAGAAGTGGATTCTGGCAGAACTGATGTACCTAAATAAAACTTTGGTGTGGACAGACCACAGAAAGGGCTGATGGTACAAGAGCAGAAAGGAAGTAGTAGAAGACGGGCAGCAGCCGTCTTTGATTGGGGGCCAGTAACAGGCCCAGATCTTGTTTCATCATGGGAGGTACCATGATGCCTTTGAGGGCCTTCATCTCCATGGCACAAAGAGGTGCAAGTGTTTAGGCAGGTGCTCCAACCCAAAGTTGAAAGGATACTGAGCTGCATATGAAGGCAAATACTTGTTAGAAGTTTGGATTTGCTAAGGAAAACTTTTGCTTGGGCATCATGAAGATTCCCAGTCGGCAGTTGGCTTTGGACACTAACTCTGCTATGTGGTTTGCCCAAGAAGAGATTGTGGATGATGGTGAAGCCCAGAGGTTTACTGACTGAACTTGTTAAGAAAGTACATCAGAGGGTTCATCATACAGTCCTTTCAGAGAGACAAAGTGAGACAGTGAGATTTGCCAGTGTTGAAATACGTGTTCCAACCTTTCAACCAGCTCTGATTCTATCAATGTCTGCAGAGAGGAAAGAGGCTCCTGCCTGCCTATCTAAAAGATGAGGGGATTGGTACATCAGAGGGTGGAGTCATCAGCAAAATGATGAGGGTTCAGAAATCAGAAAGATCGTTGATGAAAATGAGGAACAGGACTTGCCCAAGACACTTGGGGCACCCCAGTCTCACAAGGAGAGGAGATGTGAGGATCCACTAAGGGCCATGTACCAACTGCGAGAGTGAAGGAAGTCAGCAAGTCATGAGAGGATGCAGCTTGGATGCCATAAGCAGAGTTTGGAGATGAATGTGGGGTGACAGACTATATTAGATGTTTGAGACATGTTCAGACAGACGTTTCTGGATATCGTTTTTTCCTTTTGTTTTAGGTATGCCTCCCTTCTTTCTTTCGCCGATGTGCTTTTTGTGCCTCTGCTGAAAAAATTGCTGGGGGCATTATGTTTTGGGGTTGTCCGTGCTAATGTTATATGTTTTATCTGCAACCGCTTATTCGAATGACACAATTACGTCGAATGTTTTAATGATAATTATGGCATAATAGGTCACGTGGTGTGGCAGCCATGTTGGACAAAAGGAAAAACTTTTGCATTCTGTATCTCTGAAGTCACTCCATGGAAAAATTGAAACTTAGTACATGTCAAGTAGTAGCCAAGGGAAAGAATGATTGTTTGATGATGTTATAGGTGGCTTTGTTATGACATCATAATTGCATACATTGAATGCTTTATCCGATCAAAATGAAAATTTTTGAGGTCATCGAGGGCTAATTGTACGGTGGAAAAAGATTGATGATGTCAAACCATCAAAAAACTTGTTCTCGACGAAACGGCTGAACAGATCGAGGTGATAGTTTACAGGTATGATTGTCTATCCATGAGGAACAAAAACTTCTCCACCTATGATGTCACAGGTCACATGGTTTGGCAGCTATGATTTTTTTTTGAAGAATAAAACTTTTAAAAACTTCTTCGCCAGAACGGCTTGACAGATTGAGGGGAACTTGACACACATGTTCCCAATCCTCGGGGATAGCAGGGTGTTCATGAATAATGACTAGGTCACATGGTCTGGCAGCCATATTGGATTGAATGAAAATCTTTTAAAAATTATTTCTCTTGAACGTCTTCATCAATCATTGTGAAACTTACATTATGACCTCGTAATGATGGGGAATATAGAGTTTAAAATTCAACCTGATTGGATACATGGTCTGGCATCTAGAATTATTTAATATTTTGAATCTGGTTCAGGGATTTAAATCAACTTGGTGCAAGTATGTATAATGATGTAATATTGTTCAGGTCAATGATGTAACACGGAGGCATATCCATCGACGTCGTGACATTGAGGAGTGCTGTTCTAGTTTAATTCTGAACTTCCACCGCTAAATAACTTTTCTTTCTTGCAGATTGTGGTATCAGCTCATTCTTCACCAAACCTAAACAAGAATGACAAACATCCACTCCTCCTTGAAGTGTAGGGTTGTTTTCATTTTAGAAGGAGCGGGGAGAGGGGGGGGAGGGGTGGTGGGTTCATGCTTTGTTTGATTATTGATATCAGGAGCATTCAAAAGGTTCTAGTTATGGTGTATTTCTTCACTGCCAGAAAGCAGCATTTTTAATATTAATTTTGATCTTTATACACTTGTATGTACGCGTGTTAAATGGAACTTGTTTGATTAACCTGGCCATTGTTGCTTCGGTGTATGTAATCCAGAAGTTTGGTACATCATACAATTATTATGAAGGGCATTCCAAATATTCCTCAGAATGAGATACTCGCATAATTAAATAACTTTGTATGATTTTTCCAATACATAGAATGTATAATTAACAACAAAATATTTATATTTACTAACTATACTTACATGTTGAAAAAAATTAAATGTTGGCCTTTCTTGATTATTCTGAGTAACTATTGCAAGAATATTTTTAACACTCCACATACTAAAATTGATCATAGCGATGTTTTCTTTAATGCAATTAAGGTATCAGCTCCAATATATCCTTAAACGCTTGTGGCTGTGTCCAGCATGTGGGGTGCTATATTAAAGCTTAAAAGTGCACCCTCATGTTATGCAATAGCCAAATATGTGGCTGATTTTAGGAATGAACGTGAGTCCCTTGAAGATGACCATAAAAATCAGGATCGCTGGCAGATGCAACCAACCAAAAAACAGTGACCCAGTTTGGAGACAGTAAATAATGTACTGCAGTAGTGTTATGTTATGGTTACCAAATATCCACATCTGTAGCACTTGAATTTCTCAAGGCAGTATTTTCACTTTTCACAACACTTGCACAAGTTCTAGCTAGGGTTACCATAATTTAACTTTAAAAGAGAGGACACTCCGAGTGGGCCACTCCGAAAAATAGGAACTCTTTTCAAGAGCTTCCTTTACATATTGAGCAATCATATCGGCAGTCTCACTTGGTGTGTTCCAGACCTTTATTAATTTTGACTGCAAACGGCCATTCTTCCAGTCGAAACACGGAATTATTATTGGAAATATTTTGCTTGTCTGAGTCACATGAGATTGTAAATCAATAACACCTTTATTTGCCAGAGAGACGTACGTACCAGCTCTACATACCAAGCACTCAGCTTTCATTCTTCACGACCGCTTTGAAAACACAGAATTTTGTCTTTCGTTCTGCAGTTAATTTGTACTTTTGTTTTGGGATGTAAGGAGCTCTTGAAGAAAATCAAACAAGTGTGTAATGGTACAAATCAGAGAAATATTTGAATTCATGATTGAGCAACCCCACTACGTAGAGAGAGAGAGAGAGAGAGAGAGGAGAGAGAGAGAGAGAGAGAGGAGAGAGAGAGAGAGAGAGAGAAAGAGAGAGAGAGAGAGAGAGAGGAGACTTGAGTGTCGATGTTCGAACACGTCCATTCATAATGACGGAGTAGTACAGACTTGTACCAAACTGTCGTGGTCCAAAATGACTAACTGCATTTTATCACCACAAGAAATTTTGCAAAATGATTTAACTGTTTAAAATAAGGTAAAAAAAAGTATCAGATTTTAAATTTATCCCTTTGAAAATTCAAAAAGAAAAAATGGCAAAAATCCCTGAAATTTCTAGATATTTTAACAAATCCTGGCCAGATGGAATTTTAAGGTTCAAAAAGGAGGAATGTCAGGAACAAACCAGACTTATCGTAACCCTAGTCTCGGCAAAATGGGTGCCCTGAAACCTCAACTAAGGATCGCCAGGCATTGTTATCGATCATGTCATGAGGTTCTCATACTGTACAATGCAGATCAAACCAACTTTATCACCCTGCATAACTCGTGATGAACCATGCTTCACCACTGGGATCATGCGACAAATAGGAATCCACACAATGGAAGCACAAAGGATCATCCCATTGAAGACATTTTGCACCCAATTCTCAGCTGGCCAAAGGCCATGGCTCGATTTTTAGGATGCCAAGGGAATCCTGCTGATGGATAATATGCTCACAACAACACATTCACAGCAGAATATTACAGTCTTTGCCTTATGCAGAAATTGTGGCAGACATCAAGACCAAATGCATGTTATGTTGTTCCGAAAGTACGCTTCTCCCCCAGGCAAACATGCTACAGTTAGAATATAGTATATGAAGAGTTGTACTCTATATACTACAGTAAGTCTGCTGAGAATTACTGCAGGAAAGGAATGTAGTTTTTTTCTGGGCCTTCATGAGTGTGCACCGACCACAAGCTCCATGTTTCACAGACCACCAATCATTAGTATTATGTGGCATGAACACCTGGTTGCGCTTCTCTACTCTTTGCACCCATGCAAGTTTCATCCTTCTCTTGTTTGTCTATCACACTTCCTCTCACTTTGTCTTTCTCCCCCTGCTCTCTACTGCCAAAGGGTATCATCATCCTGTTCATGCTTCATCTCGCACGGCTGGCAGCTACCTCGTCTTTCATGCAGTCTACTTCTTCACCATTCTTTACTCTCATCACCCGGATACACTTTGTCTTGTTTTGCCACACACAGAGAGGAGTTATCTGTATTTCCTCATAACGGCATGGCCACCCCATTTTCCCCACGTGCAATGGGGAGCAACCAGGTCCACGAGCTTCAGACTGGAGAGGCCTGAACCTGAAAGCTTAGTAGCCATGGCGAAGGGGGAAAGGATAGTGGAAGGGGAAGTGGGGTACAATCATAAAGAAGACTGAGAAAGTGGGAGACACCAACTAACAGGACGGAGTTATGGCTTATTAGTATTAGTCGTTCTCGTTCATACTCAAGGCGAGCGACACTCCTGCCGAAGAAGGGCTGATGGTACTCATCTGAACAATGGTGGTTTTCTTTTCAACTATTTACCACTGCCCATCCCCCCTCTTTTCCCCCTTCTCCATATATGTAACAAATGTTTTGCCTACGATGCTGCTTCTTGTCTTGTTACAATACAGTGCGTGCCCGTACGTGCAGAAAAAACTTTCAAACCGCGTGCCAGAAAAACAACCACACATGCCGTTCCTTCACTCTCGCGTGGCCGTACGTGCGTGGCCTTACGTGCAAAAAAAAAAAACTTCAACCGCGTGACAGAAACAACAACCACACAAAAAAAAACTTTCAAACCACGTGCCAGAAACAACACACAGGCGTTCCTTTGCTCAAAAAAAAAAACTTTCAAATCGTGCTGCCAGAAACAACAAACCACACAAAAAAACTTTCAAACCGCGGTGCCAGAAACAACAACCACACAAAAAAAACCTTTCAAACTGCGTGCCAGAAACAACAACCACACAGGCCGTTCCTTCGCTCTCGCGTGCCCGTACGTGCAGTGGCCGTACGTGCGTGGCCGTACGTGCAAAAAAATACAAAAAAACTTTCAAACAACCACACAGGCCGCTCCTTCGCTCTCGTAAACGACGACTGGATTGGGGCATTGTGTTATCTATAAATGTGCATCAGAAATCGAGAAATTATTACGAATACAGTAAGTCATCACTATCCGGAAGTCCGTACGTTGTAACCCGTAATGGGGAACGCGCTCTAACTTGGCCATAACTTGGGAACCACTTGTCCGATTAATTTCAAGCCTTTTGAAAGGCAAACAAACAGAGATTGCTGGAATTATAGATAGATAGAAGATAGATACTGTGGGGCAAAACGCCAAGCAACATGTCCTATCATGGTAACTGAGGATCTCTTCCCCAACGGCCACACCTACGCAGCAACGTTCCTGCCATCGGAACTAAATGGCACCCTTTCCCCATCGGCCACACCTATGCAGCAACGTGTCCTGTCATTGGTTTGGTAAATAAATGGCCATAACTTGGAACCACTTGTCCGATTAATATCAAACCTTGAAAACACCACATACTCAGGTCCCCAGCAATATACCTGGCAAGTTTAAATTAGATCGACAGTGGTTGTCGAAGAAACAGCGGTCACAGACACACACACACACACACACAGACACACACACAGACACACACAACACACACACACACACAACACACACACACACACACATTGCTGAATATATAGATAGATAGAATCTGCTTAGTCTCATTGTATATGACTTTATGACTATGCATGGCCAATGTGTATTTATTAATAGTTTTTGACCATTGTCGCTCCTGGGTTTTTTCGGTTCAGGACATATTAAACCTAATTCCTATTAGGTGAGGATGTCACCTGTTCACCTTTTATTGCGCATGGTTTTTTTATGAAGATTGTAGAACTTGCAAACAGTAGGCTTTGTAAGTCTGTTATTCTGACATTTACAATTAATTAATTAGCTATATGAATTCCGCAAAAATCCTTTCTCCAATTTAAAACACACGAGTTACGATTCAACTTCCAATGGCCTTCTATCTTCATGAGGCCTTGATTTTTTGTATATAAGTCTGTTTTGTTAATCACGTCTTACATTCTCATGTATCCATGATGGATTTTTAAAGCACCTTTGGGCATTTGTTTGAAATCGTTTCTTTCATGACTTGAGCCTCCTAAAACTTCCAAAAAAGAGGGTATGACTGCAATTTCTTTTCCACAAGATTGATCTTGACTTTAGCGTTCGAACAGACATGAGGTACTTGAAAGCTTAAGGAATGTAACCACTTTAGAACGTCTGTGGGATGTCTGCTGGGCTGCAGGATATGCCTTAGGTACACACTCGCCCCCAGCCATCTAGCCTGGTTCAATCCGAGCCCCGCTATAAAAAACAGTCATCCAGGTGTTTCCAAGACTGGGTGGAATCATCAATGTGTGCGCGCGTCCTTTGGATGGACGTGAAACTGGCCGCCCATCACCAACTTTTAGTTGCGTAGACATAAAGATCCCACGGTGATCTCCGCAAAAAAAATAGGTCAGCTATTTGTCTGGCACCATGGCTAAAACTCCCAAATTCCTGTCACAACTCTGCTGGGAAGGAATTGCAAACCAACGGCTAACCCTTGTGTCAGGTTAAGCTGCTTGTTGGGCACCGGACTCTGCGAAGAGTACGTACATCAAGAGAGATATATAAATAAGATGTTTCTTGGCTATACAACAGTAGTGCAGTTTGGGTCAGACCACAAAACTTCAAGTGTTTAACACAACTGATTGTTAAATAGGTGCAAACAGGGGTGTCAAGTTATTGGACTCTCAAGCCCTCTTTTAATATGTACTGGGGACAAAAGCAGACCTTAAACAATGTAGCTAATCATTGAACATCTGTCAGCTGTTTGTATTTCTGGTGTACAGATATGGTGGTCCCGGTAAGCCGGAGAGTGTCATACGAGTTCAAAATGGATGGGCTACTTACCTTGCGAGCACGGAAACGAGTCATTGTGGCAAGGTTTGATGGCCGCGCATGCTTACCGTGGAAATAAACTGCTGCATGCAATTCTAACCGGCGTCTGGGTACTCTTTGAGGTGAAGATTCACATTTCTGTTGCCAGTATGGCTCGTTTATGAAGCGCCATTTTTGGGGATTTGGAACTGAACCTTTCGGGTTGTAACACACGCTGTGTACTATCGCTTGTTACTGGGCACTGAATCTTTGTTTGAGAATTTCCTGCCAGACATTCGCATTGGCTGAGTTGTAAGATAGAAGTTATTTAGTGGACATAATTTACCCTGAGTAGCCCTGGTTTTAAGCTAGTTATGTCTACATAAAATCTGTTGAATGTCTGAATATAGTTGAGTGCCTTATATCTTTTAATGATGCTTTCTCGATTACCTATTTCCTCCTCCCCCACAGCCCTTCCTACCTCCTCCCCCTCCCCCCCCCCCCCCCATGGCAGATGTGCCGGAATGCCGGTTGTCATGAAAATGTATTGTGGTTATCTGTTATTTGCTTTCCGCATAAATACTGCAGCTGCACATTAAAAAAAAAATGAGAATGGAAAGATATGTAACCTTATCAGTGACTGTTGCTTCTGCTCTACTATCTGCCCTGTGTTAAACATTTACATTTTAAAATCCCTGTGTAAAATTTTAACTACTCCGCAGGTGCTGAAATATTTCATGCCTGGGGCCCATAGTCAGGTAACAGTTTTCCACACCACTTGGGAAGGGATGGCCTGGCAACCTTATTCTCTCCAACCAATTCCCATGGGTATGGACTGGGAATTGCTTCTGCATAATACTAATTGACACCAAAAATACAAGCATAACAACATTCTCATGTTATGAAAGATTCTAGTCAATACCTGTTTGCACATTTCAATTGGCTCCACTAGTATTTTATGCTTCCATACAATCCATAACACTTAACCTATATAAGGTCTTTATAACTTGATAACTATTGTTGAAATAAATCTAAGACTTTTTGAACTAAAGTTGTGCATCCCTGATTACAGACCACAGACTAGAAGCATCTCAAAAATGCAAACCATCCATGTCTGCTTTGTACTTGCCTGTACCTGACCGGAAAACACAGCTTGAAAAAGTATTGTAGATCTATTCATTAATGTCTCCATGTTCTTAAATAAATGTTTGTTGCAAATTTACAACAAAAGCTCAAATTAATAGATTTTGGTCTGGACAAACACACTGACACTGATAACCAACAGCGCACCACGTTGTATCCTGCTCTGCATCGAACGGGCTAAATGACTGTTTAGCAGTTTGATTGAGAGACGGTGACTTACGGCTGACCTGAAACGTCTCCATTCTGTTTGCAGGGAGTTTTTTCACAAGTGGAAACTATGTTTTGATGAAGTCGGATTGCAATCTGGGCGCTGGTGAGAGTTTTGCAATATTTCCGATCCAGACTGCTGTTGCCTCATGAACTTTGTCTTTCTGGATGTTTATTGAATGGTTATTTCAATTTCTACAACGCAAATTAACTGACCATACATTGCAACGCAAGAAACAAAGACTGAAAAAAAACATAGCTAGGTGCTAGTGCGCTTCTCTCTGAAGCTGTCTGTTCCTCTCTTCATCCTTGGCCAAAGAGATTGACGTATATCTGCCATTTGTTTTGGTACAGTAGTCACCAGCGCGGCTATAGCATCGGTGGGGCATTCCTTTATGGAGGAAATATTAGACTAGCTGTTGCAATCTGATTTACTTTTGAAAATACACAAAGAACAAGGTCAGAATAAGCTACCAAGCCAAATACAATGTACTGCATACAACCCAAAATACCTTGAGTAGGTCTCATCCTTGTTTGGGGTGAACTTCAATCGACAAAATTATCAAAACAACGTTTGCCTTGTACGATGTTTCCAAGTGATTGGGTGTAAACATTATTGTTTATCAACAGCTGGGCAAGCATCAATGTGATTGGGTGGAAAAAGAAAATGTAGCTCTGTAATTAGAAAACATGTTAATATGGCAAACGCTTGGAAATCAGGTGTGTCAAATATATTTTGCTTTGAAAATCACAAAGAGAAACCAAAATAACTTTTCAAAAAGCCCATCATCAAATCATCATCACTATACGAATGGGATGAAATTTTCCACCATGGCACCCGTAACCAAGCATGAGACATGCACTAGGGATACAAACTTTTTTGCAAACTCCATAGTCCTTATCATATTCTGATGAGCTTTTGCTAGAAACACAATGAAAATCAAATGTTTTTTTGTATTTGTTCAAAAAAGTTCACCCGATGGACTAACTTTGAAAATTTTATACTCAGTTGCTTGGTGGATTCAAAAACTTAGAACCCTGTTTAATTATTTATTTAACTTTAAAAAAGCCTTACTTACCCTGCCAAGAACTGCTTTTGAACACCTTGACAAATCACTGGAAAAGAGCCATCAAAACTAAACATCACAGAAGCAATCAATGCTGTGAGCAGAGCAATTAAGGTTCATGCAAGTCATGCAAAATTTCAAAGTAAGTCACTGGTGGACTTTTTGACAAAATACAAAAAAACATTGATTTTCCATTGTTTCTAGCAAAAAAGTCTATCAGAATATGATCAGACTATGGAAGTTGCAAAAAAGTTGGTATCCCTAATGCACACACATTCACGAGAGTCTCTCTTAAGTCCAACATATAAACCTGTCTGTGTGTGCTGTTACGTACCTCATACACTTATAATAGCAACTGCCGTCGTACATCCGATTGGACATGGAATGTACTGCAATCCATGATAGGGTGCTCGGCAAGCAGCTTAAAACACCAAGCAAGCACTCAATTAATGTTGGATAATGGAATAGCTGGCTTGCAAGTTGATACAAAGTCTGATTGTCATGGACATTCCGCAAAAAAACTAAACATCGCGCCAATTTTCCTTAACATTTTCAAGATTTCAACTCCGTATTTCGAGCTTTTTTAATCCACATACCCGTTCCATCCAAACTCAAATTATATTTACGGGCTGGCTTGGCATCGCTTGATACATCTATGAAACACCTTCCAGAGATGCCAAAATAGTTAATTACGTCCGAATTAGACAAATTAATACTTTTTAGCAGTGTACTCCTGCTAAGTTCAATTCGGAGCTTTAAATTTGTAATTCGCTTGCATAATGCGATTTTTCCTTTGAAGTAAAGTAGAGAAGGTCAATGTGTGTTTCATCATTTTTATAGTTGTCTGAAAATTTTAATATCTGAACTTTGTTTGTATCCATTAATCAATATACATTAACAGATAGATTTTTCATTTTCACAAATTTAGGAATATCTCTCAATGACATTGGAAACTTTAAATCTTTAACATGTAATGTATTCTCGTATTT
>CM068952.1:147720879-147733252 GCA_035128595.1 Eptatretus atami
GAGAACAAAGTAAGTTAGGTAGTGGATTTGCTATTAAAAATAATTCTTTAGATTATACACATCTTAAAATCTAGATCCTCTCAAGCTTCTTATTATATTGATTTACCAAAAGAAGATAAAACTAGAAAGCGTGTGTTAAATTTCAAAACAAAGATAATAAAATGTTTTCTATGGTCTGTTCTTGCTCACTTACATCCTCCACAATGGAACCTGAAAGGGTTGAACATTATAAGAAATACGAGAATACATTACATGTTACAAGATTTAAAGTTTCCAATGTCATTAGAAGATATCCTAAATTTTGAAAATGAAAAATCTATCTGTTAATGTATATTGATAATGGACTACAAACAAAGTTCAGATATTAAAATTTTCAGACAACTATAAAATGATGAACACAACATTGACCTTCTCTCTTTACTTCAAAGAAAAATCGCATTATGCTTTCATCAAAAATTTCTCAAGATTAACACCAATCACACTATACAAGAGAAAATGTAAAAACGTATCCTTGCAAAGATGTCTCAATCTCCTTTCATACAAAGAACGATTTAATCAACATTCGAAAATAGTAATAACATAAAATCAACCCTAATCAATTTACCAAAAGCAGGTTCAAACATATCATTCAAGAGATTAACAAATCTATAAAACATCCATTTGGTATAGTATGCTGATTTTGGAAGTATCTTGAAAAGATAATACTTTTTCTCCAAATCCAAATAAATCACACACAAATAAATATCAAACAATACTCCTTGTGGTTTCTGTTATTATATCAAATCATCTGTTGGTGATGAATACAACAAGTTGAACTTTATAGAGGAGAAGATGCCTCAGAAGAGTTTGTAAGTATGAGTGAGGAAAAGACTGTATAAGACTAAGAGCAATAATGGTTAAAACCTATAAACCAATGTCATTAACAAAGGAGAGAAAAAGGAATTAAGAAAGAACAGACTACGTCATATTTGTGAGGAGAAAATTGTGGGAGAGGTCAAAGTTAGGGATCATTGTCACTTTCTGGAAAATATAGAGTCTAGCTCATTCCTGTTAGTCTAAATTACAAGCCCCAAACTTTATTCCTGTCGTTCTCACAACAACGCTCACTATGACAACCATCTATTTATAAATGAACTTTCAAAGACTTCTGGAGATATTTCTGCCATTCCTAACACAGATCAAAAATACATCTCATTCACAAAAACAATTCATACATCCCCATAACCCATATCAGATTTCTTGACGCATTCAAGTCTTATGCAAGTCCATTATCTACTTAGCATCAAATATTAAAAATTACCGAATCTTAAATCACATTTCTCAAATCAAGAAGAGATTGCTCTCTATCACAAAAGGAATATATCCGTATGACTACATGGATTCATTTGAGAAGTTTAATAGAAACACAACTTCCTTCAAGGGAAAGTTTCCATAGCAAATTGAATAACTCATATTTCCGATAGAGATTATACACAAGCTAAAAAGGTTTGGGAGAAGTTTATTTAAAATGAGTCTGGTAGAATATCATGGTTGTATCTGAAACTGATGTATATTTGCTGATGTTTGTTGAAACTTTTAGAACAGTCTGTCATAATAAAAATTGTTTATGGATTAGACCCCGCTCACTATTACACAGCCCGGGTTTGGCTTGGAAGTGCTATGTTAAAATGACAAAACAGAATTTGGAATTAACAGTGATATGATATGCTTTTAATGATAGAGAAGGTAAAAGAGGAGGAATATCTCAAGTATGTTCCAAGAGATATGCTAAAAAGCATAACAAATATCTTCCTGATTATAATAGAATGAGGACACTCTTACCTGATGTATTATGATGCTAACACATTTGTATGGGGTGGCTATGTCTCAATCTTTACCTTATGGAAAACTTAAATGGGTTCAAGAAAAACATTATGAAAAATTACAAGACATTGTTCTCTCCTCTCAAAAAGAATTGGATGAGATGAAGTTGGATATTATGTTTGAGGTTGATTTAAAATATCCAGAAGAACTTCATCAAAACATAAAGACCTACCTTATGCCCTAAATAAAGTCCAAAAAGAAGTTTTAAGTGATTACCAACAGTCATTCAATATAAAAGGTAAATTCCCAGAAAAAACTACTAACACATTAAATGAGAAAGAAGTTATGTTTTGATCAAAGAACTTGAGACAATTTATCTGCTGGGTTGAGAGTGAAGGAATATAGTCTAGAAAATTCAAAAAAAAAATTTTGAAATTTAAACAAAATCATTGGTTAAAGAAAGTAAATTGATTTTAATACAAAAAGGAGAACAAAAGCAAAAACAGATTTTGAGAAGACTTTATAAATTAATGAATAATGCTGTATTTGCTAAGACTATAAAAATGTTCGAAATCAACAAAACATAAGACTTCTACATCTTGGAAACAGGCTTCAAAGTTAATTAATAGACCCAAGTTTTGAGCAAGCGGAGGTGTTTTCAGAGAACTTTTGTGTTATTCATTTGAAAAAGAGAGTATTGAATGGATAAACCTATTTATTTAGGAACATCAATTCTTGACTTGTCAAAGTCGTTAAATGTATGACTATTACTATAATAATTTAAAATCAAAGTCTAAGAATAATGTGTCATTGTTATAATATGGATACAGATAGTTTTATATTAGAAATTAAGACAAGTGATGTATATGAGGATATGATGTGATAATATTGATATATGATACAAGTAATTATAAGTCAGGTGATGTGTTGTTTTCACAAAGAATAAAAAGGTTATGGGTACGTTTAAAGATGAATTGGGTGGGAAGGTCATGAGTGATTTATAGGATTGAGATCAAAGTCTTTATGCTTTACGTATATTGATATAATAACATTGAAAGGTGTGATGAGACTCAGGGAATAAAGAAAATATAATCAAGAAACAATAAACTTTAAACATTATTACACTGTTTTACCTTAAAAAGAAGGAAGATACAGAAAAATGAATACAATAAGAAGTTATAAAACATCAATTATATACAGAAGAGATAAATAAGAAAGCATTAGGAGCTTTTGAGATAAAATTATATTTTAGAGAAGGAATCAATGGTCTCCCTTATGGTTATAAGTTAGTGTTAAGATATTGGGTTGGGAATTTTAACAGGCTACCGCCATCTTTTTACTGATTTATAAATGATAGAACCAAGCAATAACCAAACCAAAGAGTGGAGATTGTAATCAGCCTTGGTATTTAAATGGAAACATAAAAGAATGTGAGAAATATCAAATAAGTCTGATTGAAGAAATAACCGGGGTAAAAGTAGATAAAACAAATAAGCGGATAAATTTAATTACAAATAAGTTGGAGGATGTAAAGAAAAAATATATAATATCCTTAATGGACTGAAACTTTGATGGTTATCAATTGAACAATGGAAAAACAATTTACTACAATCTCAAAATGATATGTGGCTCAGGAGGTGGCCAAATAAGAGAATTAAGAGATGTTTATCATTAAATTTCTGCTCAACAAAGACACTTAAACAAGAACCAAGTTCCAAGTTATTCTTGGTTAATAATACTCCATGGAAATGAATGTTATAAGAAAATTAAGTTATTCCAAAGGAGAACATGGACAAATATTCGTTGGTTTTCTCTTTGAGTGGAATGAAAATAGAGAAGGGAAGAAGTGCTTTAATCAGTAAGTCTCAATCTTTCATTGTCTCAATTTTACATTTGCTTGTATGGGAGGGAATGGGATAGGTGGGGAGTAAATGCGTCTTATTTTGAGCTTTTGGGGCTTGGGTCAGAACGTTTTTCCCTCTCCCCATTCATTTGAATGGGCGTCCCAGAAACCCCATTTATCAATACTGCTGACTGACTGACTCACTGACTGACTGATATTAATGTTCGGTCCTTTCGGGTGAATGTCGAAAGCTGAAATTTTGTGTGCCACAGCCATCGAAGCCGAAACACTGGGAAAAATCACAGAACCATTGGAAAGCGTCAAATTGAAAAATAAATAAATAAATAATAAAACAAGAAAAAGAGCAATCAGAGATTGCAGACCTCCGGCCAGGACTTGGTTTTGGGTGGTGTTGGTGCACTGGTGTGTATCGTAATTAATAAGAGAACATAAATAGAACTGCCACTTTAAACTGCTGGCAGTGATGACCGGGACACAGAACATCCCACTTGAATGCAATCCCACTTTGATCAGACAGCTGACCCTGACCCATGATGTTATATTTATTGAATCAAATTTAGAATGGGATTGAAGTAAATTCAATTCAAATCAAATTGGAGACTAAAGAGGTACAGTCCTGCATGGAGTAATCAGAAGGAATCCAACAAGCCAAAAAGCAAAAGATGAATCATCAGGAGGGAGAGATTAGACACATTTCAGCTGCTATTTCTCTACCCCCAAACCCATCCAGGATCGCCAAGTGAGCTTTCTTCAATAAAAAATAAAAATTAACAATATTCAAAAAATCAAAAAGGTCCCAGATCAAAAGATTGCATAATTGCTGGCTGCTAGACATGTGTCCAATCAAATTAAAAACATATTATCCCCATTATTACTAGATCATAATTGTGAAGTTTCACGTCGATGATGAAGCAGTCAAGAGAAAGAAGTTTTTTTAAAGTTTTTTCCCTCAATCCAATATGGCTGCCAGACCATAAGTACTTATCAATATTCATGAATACTCTGAGGACCCTGGTAATCCCAAGGCTTGGGTAACATTTTGTGAAGTTTCCCTCAATTTCCCCTCATTTGTATAGGTTTTAAGGGAAATCCAATTGGCTGCCAAACCATGTGACCTAAAAGTCGTATGTGTGAACCTTTGTTCCTCATGGACAGTCGGTATACTGTAAATGTCTAATCTGTTCAGCCACTTCAGAGAAGAAGATTTTTCAAGGTTTAAAAATATATATATATGGCTGCCAAATCACGTGACTTTATGACATCATCAAAAAATTCTTGTGGCAATTTTATCGAGATGACCCTCAAAATTTCATACTGATCAGAGCACCCTATGATGTCATCAAAAACCATACGTCCCCATGAGAGTCTTGCCATGTGTCAGTTAAATATTCTCCTTGCGTGGTTTCAGAGATAAATAGGTCAAAAGTTTTCCTTTAACCAAACATGGCTGAACACCACGTGACCTATACATCATAATTATCAATAAATATTTACACACGAGTAGTCATCCTCTGGTGAAAATTGTCTCAATCCGACAAGCAGTTGTGGAGAAAAACAGTAAAGTTCGTGCAGACAGACAGACGACAGACAGACAAAGAAACAAATGACCAAAATGCAATATCCACTCCTTCTGCGAGGGTAATAAATGAAAAAAAATTAATGCAGGTGAGCAACCCAAACAATGGGGAAGCACGGTATTTATCGTGCCGACTGACATCGAAGCTGATACATCAGGAAAATCACGAGAACTGTTGAAAGCATCCATAAATGAAATATAATATTAAATGAAAAAACACAAATGCAGGTTAGCAACCTGAGACAATGGGGACACACAATCGTGTTATTGATTACAATGTGTAGCATACCCCCTTAGTATATAATGTAAACAATAATGGACCCAGAAGAACCTCGAGAACTCCACAGGTAATCTTCTTAAATTCAGATAAAGAAGATCGATCATTTGTGCACTGGATGCGGCCATCTAAATAACTTTTAAACCAATCATAGCTACTCCCGAATCCCATAATAATACAATTTGACAACATATATTATGATTAATAGTATCAAAAGCCTTAGATAAATTAGAAACCAATCGCATAACAATTGTTTCAAAGCATCTATCATTTTGTTGAGGTCAATCAGACCAATACTTATTGAGTGGCCTTTCGGAATCCATATTGATTTTACAAGAAGTTTATGTTTATCTAGAAATTTAAGAATCTTGTATACATAATTAATGTAAACAATTTTGAAAATACAAGAAGTACCGAAATTGGCCTATAAATGTAAGTCTCTTTTTCCCAAATTTGTAACTATTTCCACAAGTACTGGTGTCACTCTCACTATTTTTTATTTATCTGGGAATATCCTTTGTTCAAAACAAATTAAAAATATGAAACACTTGGCCCAGGCAATTTGTTTCATCACAGATTTTATCACCTTCTGGCTAAATCCATCAGCCAGTGGCTTTGTTGTTTTGAAAAGAATTAACAATATTACAATTTCCACCTTTCTTGTGGGTTTAAATACAGTACAATGAATTGGGATAGAAGCATGAAGGTAATCAAAATCAACCTGCTATGTAGAATCCTGTTATTTAACGATGGATCATCTCTGTTGAAATAAAAAAAATTAAATTAATGCAGCTGCTGTATTTGTTGTGTATTATTCGTCATGAACCCGTTAAAATTAGTTTTCATTTTAGTCATCTTTTCTTTTCTTATTAATCAGAGTATTTATTAGAGACCAAGTTGACTTATATTGACTTGTATTGAAAGAATTTTTTCCATAAATATTCAGTTTTACTTTATGTATTAATGCACTGGGTTTATTTCTAAAGTTTATATTTTGATTCGTTAAATTTGGTTTATGCAGAAATACTTTATAAAGTCTAATTTTATTATCTAAGTACTAAGTCTAATAATTATAAAGTCAAGTCTAAAATGGGGGAAAAAAATTGGCATTCAAGACACGCAAATCAGATTCAAATAAAAAATATGCTTATCGGGTCTTCTAATAATGAATATCACCCCAATTACTATTCTCAATCATTTTGTAAAAAAGAGTAATATCATTCTGAATCAAATTCTTTGATTACATTTTTTTATCTTTTTCTCCCACTAGGTATAGTTTATGAAGCAAATATGTCTTCTGAAATACAGGTAGATGGTCAATAACATCACAATACAGTAAGCCATCTGTTGGTAGATAAATCACATTGTTTGTTGTGAATATAAACAGGTGGCTGTTGTATTTGTACTGTATATAGGTCTAATAATCAAGGGACAAAAATGATTACTAAATAAAGTATTCACATAAAACTGAGTTAAATGTTTTATATCATATTTAAGAAAATTGATATTAAAGTCCCCATAATGAAAACATATCTTGAGATATGCCAACCAATCGTCCCAACTCAAGGCATCAACACATTTTTAGAATTACATCCAGGGCTTTATATATTACAACCAACAATAATGTTTTTGCCATTGTCTGTGATAAATCTTATAAATAACACACTCACATAAAATTTTCATTCAATGTTAAATCATCAATTGTTCAACATATTAAAATATGCTTGAATGTACATAGCAACAACACCTCCACTCTTTTCACATCTATTTTTACATAAGAATGCATAACCTGGCATGTATGGAAGCCATGTGTTTCTTTAAGTCACGTTAAGAAAAGCCTATGACCTCAAATTGAAAATTTCACATTCAAATCATCAAAAAATGCCATAAAAATTTTCAAAATTTCCTGGAATTAAATGTACATAACAAAACGCAGTCACAGGTGTCAATTACAAAACAATCTAAAAACTTGCTTATAGAAATAATACTGTGATTAATCAATGTTATCAAGAAAGAAATTTTGTGTCTTAACTAATTCTTATTCTAGCAAAATCGTGATGATCAAATGGTGCAAATCGCAATTTTTCCATGCGGTCAACATTTTAACCATGATCAGCATTGTATACCTGAGAAATGTGCCATTAAAGTCATCTGAATCAAATTGATTAAATGGTAAAATATTTTGAAAGCATTAACAAACCAACGTATATCATTACACTCATCATAATTAACATGACAATTACATGGATAACAAAAATAGCTCAGATTATGTAAAGGAACATCCCTCTTGAGCTGTGTAGTGACATTGTAGAACTAAATATTATCAATACAATATGTACAACTATAAAAGAGGAATAAATAAATAAATTTTAAAAAGAAAAAACAGCTTCAAGAAACGTAAAATGCTTCTATATCAACTCTGGTTATATACAGTACTGTATGTATGTAAAAAAGAATTAATAAATATAAATAAATTCCGATGTGGGGCTAGTGTGAAAAAAATTCTGATCAACCTGAAACTCGCACCCAAGGACCCTCATTCATCACTTATGTGGTGACAACCCACTGAGACATACATATGTCCACTGAGATGCATCGCATTCCTTGAATCAACTGACCTCACTGTGTTGATGCTTTGATTTGCAGTATTTTGACTACACCAAGAACCAAAGATAAGCTGTGTGACATGCATCTAAAGATCAAGCGCTGTCAGTATTACAATGCATACTTTAGCCTCAAAGGATACATACTTCAAGCTCTTGTGTTCCAGTAATATGTTTAAATATTCCCAGTACCCCGCTTTCACATTTTATGCTGTTTAAAAAATGTCAAGATGTTAAAAAAAAAATCTGAATTCCTGTTCTCATTATTGCATGCCTTTTCAGGGCCAGGTGTACCAATGGAAACTCTTCATCGTGCAAATTCTGGTAAACCAACTGAAATCGCGACCAATGTGTGATTATGTTACAATATTATTTATTCTGTGTTACTGGAAATGTGGTCAGGGGGGAGAGGGAATCTAAATAATAAGAATAGAGAAGGGGATGATGGGAAAGTCAAAGAATTTATAGAGTGAGTTCCATGGTGAATGCATGTATCATCTAAGGGTGTGGCATTTTTTAAATTCAACCTTAATTAAAAACCTCGTAAATAGGTGGACCCTTTGGTTTCAAAGCATAGTTATCTCGTATTTTAACACAACTCTCTTGGCACCCCACGAAGTTAAAATCTTGAAGACAACAAAGAGCTTGAAAAGAAAGTGGATGGGCTGAAGATGCAAATGTAGAGTATCATTCTCTGCATATGCATTGCTTTGGTGAGCAAGAAATTTTCACAACAAATGAAACTGCCTTTGCACAATACAAATTACCATGATGGGGCAACTGCCCCAAACCAAACATCATCGATGATGTACATACTAAAGGACATAACCTATAAATTAACTTTTCAAACATTACACCAATAGAATAGGAATTTTCATGTCTGACAAGAGGCTACAGAGGTAATGCATTTGCCTTCCGAGCTGTCTAGCCTGGGTTAAGTTTCCGCGACCTGACTAAAAACTCTCGGATGAGCGCTTCTCATTCAGGAGTTGCTAAACAGTGCACATGACCTATAAGGGACACTACACTCAACAGCACATCTGTGCAACCTGAAGTGATGTGACCAACAGCCACGTGCGCTACACAAAATGGAAGGATAGCCATTGAAAAGAGTGTCGGAACATATATGGTCAGAATCCTACTATATTAAATAAGGGAAATTCTCCATGTATATATGTATGTTTGTATGTACATCTGAAAATCATAGAAAAAAAACAGGGCCTGGGCCGATTTCCACCAAATTTTGCATACATGTTGAGACCTGGTAGAAGTTAGGTCATGGCCACACAAAATCCCCCCTCCCTCTATGAGGGAGGGGGGGGGGTAGAATGACTTACGATTTTAGGGGAGGGGGGTAGATGACTTACGATTTCTCCTTTACAGTGTCAACCACAGTGAAAATAGTTCACTGACCCTGCGGCAGACAGGGAGGATTATTAATCACGGCACAAAATTATTTGCCCACCTCTCCACTATTCCGCTATTTTCTCAGGCTTGTCCAGATGACCTTATGCCAGTTATTTCTCTTCTCTCTCTTTCTCTCTCACAAGAACAAGAGTCATGGAAGAGCAAGGTTGACTTGACAGTCGAGTCGCGTGGCAAAAATTGGGCACACCGCAGGGAATATACAACAGCAAATGAATAGAGAGAGGTAGAAGAAGAAGAAACACAAGAGGTTGAGCCTTTAGAAAATAATGAGTTTGAACAACCTTAGGAAGTTCGTTGAACATGCAAAGAAGAAAGAGAGGAACAGATGAGTGGAGGTGAGCAGTGAGCCTAGAATTTGGGAGTTTCATCAGAAGTGGATTCTGGCAGAACTGATGTACCTAAATAAACTTTGGTGTGGACAGACACAGAAGGGCTGATGGTACAAGAGCAGAAAGGAAGTAGTAGAAGACGGGCAGCAGCCTGTCTTTGATTGGGGGCCAGTAACAGGCCCAGACATTGTTTCATCATGGGAGGTACCATGATGCCTTTGAGGGCCTTCATCTCCATGGCACAAAGAGGTGCAAGTGTTTAGGCAGGTGCTCCAACCCAAAGTTGAAAGGATACTGAGCTGCATATGAAGGCAAATACTGTAGAAGTTTGGATTTGCTAAGGAAAGACTTTTGCTTGGGCATCATGGAAGATTCCCAGTCGGCATTGGCTTTGGACACTAACTCTGCTATGTGGTTTGCCCAAAGAAGGATTGTGGATGATGGTGAAGCCCAGAGGTTAACTGACTGAACTTGTTAAGAAAGTAACATCAGAGGGTTCATAACAGTCTTTCAGAGAGACAAAGTGAGACAGTGAGATTTGCCAGTGTTGAAATACTGTCCAACCTTTTCACCCAGGCTGTGATTCTATCAATGTCTGCAGAGAGGAGAAAGAGGCTCCTGCCTGCCTAACTAAAAGAATGAGGGGATGGTACATCAGAGGGTGGGTCATCAGCAAAATGATAGAGGTTCAGAAATCAGAAAGTCGTTGATGAAAATGAGGAACAGGACTTGGCCCAAGACACTTGGGGGCACCCCAGTCTCACCAAGGAGAGGAGATGTGAGGATCCACTAAGGGCCATGTACCAACTGCGAGAGTGAAGGAAGTCAGCAAGTCATGAGAGGATGCAGCTTGGATGCCATAAGCAGGTTGGAGATGAATGTGGGGTGACAGACTATAGATGTTTGAGACATGTTCAGACAGACGTTTCGAGAATCGTTTTCCTTTTGTGTAGGTATGCCTCCCTTCTTTTCTTTCGCCGATGTGCTTTTTGTGCCTCTGCTGAAAAAATTGCTGGGGGCATTATGTTTTGGGTTGTCCGTGCTAATGTTATATGTTTTATCTGCAACCGCTTATTCGAATGACACAATTACGTCGAATGTTTTAATGATAATTATGGCATCATAGGTCACGTGGTGTGGCAAGCCATGTTGGACAAAAGGAAAAACTTTTGCAACTCTGTATCTCTGAAGTCACTCCATGGAAAAATTGAAACTTAGTACATGTCAAGTAGTAGCCAAGGGAAATGAATGATTGTTTGATGTGTTATAGGTGGCTTTGTTAGAACATATAATTGCATACATTGAATGCTTTATCCGATCAAATGAAAATTTTTGAGGGTCATCGCGAGGCTAATGTACGGTGGAAAAAGATTGATGATGTCAAACCATCAAGAATCACAAAATAAACACAAAAAAGCAAAAACAAGTGAATAACCACAACCAAAAGAAACAACAACAACAAAGAAGCCAACACACGAAAAAAAATAAAATAAACTAAAAAAAAACCACTAACAAAGAAAACAAAAAAAAAACAAAAGAACAGCCACCACACAAGCACAAGAACAAACAAAAAATAAGAATTAACAACCAGAAATAAAAAATAAAAAAAAACGAAAAAAACAAAACAAAACAATAAAAAAAAAAATCACACCAAATGCATGAAAGAAAAACAGAAAAACACAAAAAAAAAAAAAAAAACAAAAAAAAAACAAAAACAGAAATAACAAAACAAAGGAACTATCGAACAAAGAAACCAAAAAAAAACAACACCAAAAAAAATCCAAAGAAAATGACAAAAAAAACAACAAAATAAACTTAACAAACACAAGGAACAACAAAAGATAACAGAACGCAAGTTTTATTATTTTTAACACACACAAAAAACAAACATAACATCGGAACCAATCATTAACTAAACACACAACATAGAAAATGGGGACCGAAAAGAGAAAACAACAAGAAAAACAAAAGCACACAGAAACAAACAAAAGAAAACAAAAAAAACAACACACCAACAAAAACAAAACAGTAAAACATAAAAACACAAAACAGCCACAAAAAGAAAAAAGAACAAGCCCAAAAATCAAACACAAACAACACAAAATACAAACACAAAAAAAAAACAAACAACCACAAATGACAGATCAACACAACATCAGAAAACACAAAAACAGAAAAACCGCAAAAAGAGTCAAAAAAAACACATAAAAAAAAAAAAAACTGTCTCCGAAAGGCTGAACAGATCAGGTGATAGTTACAGTATGATTGTCTATCCATGAGAACAAAATACTTCCTCTGCACCTATGATGTCAACAGGTCACATGTGTTTGGTCAGCATGATTTTTTTGAAAGATAAAACAACATATTGTTCTTGTCTCTGGAGTTCATCATAAACATCACATCTTACAAAATCTTGAAATGATGAGATAAAGTCAGGGTTTGTCCTCATCTCGGGAGTAGTTTCATCACCTTCTCTGACCATATTCAATTTTA
>CM068952.1:147737095-147752972 GCA_035128595.1 Eptatretus atami
ACATGAAAATAATTAATAAATGTCAATACAAAGACATTTTATCCCATATTAAATAAGATGAGACGCACAATCCTTCGTTTTAATTTCACAACAAGTGACCACACATCTTAATTTCCATAGCCACTACAACTTGACGCAACAAAAGAATATGAGGCGTCTTTATTGTCCATGGAAACTTATATAATACCTTGTTAATATCATCCGAGAAAAAATGGAACAAGTTTGTATAAGCCAGGAAAGTGATCAAAACGATAACAGTTTCACCAACGGAGCATAATGAGATTTCAATTCTTCCTGAAATTGCTCGCTTATGAAAGAACAGGTGAATGAAGCCAAAAAAATATTGTTCGATATTCAAAAACATGACTTCAAAATCAAGCGATTAATTAAAATATACTACAAGGTTGATTGCACATTGGATAAATTCATTTATAGAGTTATTTGGGTGCTCCCAAAAAAAGATTGAAACTAATGGGACGTTTTAGCAGTCGATAATGTCATTCAAATATCTCAGGCATTAAATTCGGTAATTAATTACTGTGATTTGATTGATGGTGCTTATAATTATGGAAAAGAAACAAATACGCGATATTTTCATTCAGCGCATATTCAACCCCAATTGGATATAAATTCAATAGGAACCATAAAAATCCTGGTTTATCTACTTGTGTCAGGAAAAAACCATATACAGAGTAATTTATAGATAACCGACCAAGATACATCACATGAATTTATTTTAAAATGGAGAAATTATATCATGCAATAAATTCAGCCTACGTGCAAGTTTTCCAATAAAAAATACAGATGTTTATGTGAGGAAACACCAAGTTGGGAAATATAAAATAATTACAGGGGATGGGATGTTCCTTTCCCCATACTACAAGGGTGAGGTATGCATCTTGGTAGAGGAAAACTATAAACTAAGAGACACACAGGGGTGGAGACATCATTTAGAAAAAAAGGAGATGGATAATTGATACTCTGATGGGTATACGGTCCAACTATTCTTAAACTAAAGACGTAATTGGTTCAACTGCTTCTGCTGGGTGGGAAATGTAGCAGGTGCGATAAGAGTAGAAAAGATGCCCAAAAGGATCTCATAAATTGCACAGCAATAAAAGAAATGAAAGAAAGGCAAAACTCAGTTGTCCCCCAAGAACGAACAGAAAATAATAAAATACTTGGGCTCGGGTTTCAAAAGTTTTACCATTTTTTCCTAATAAATAACGAATATGGAAGGCAATTGATAAGTATCTATGATATGGATGATACCATTGTCATCTCAAACTCTACTAAAAAAGAAGACTACTTAAGGTAATGCTAATAACTGAACAGAACCTGGAATACAAATGCAACAAAAAGTTTTTGAAATAATAATGCAACAAACATTTGAATATAGCGCGAAAAGTTTTCTTGTGTAAATTTACATTCATAAGGCTGCGAATCCAGCAAACGCTCATTCTCGAATAATTTCTTGTGGAATGTTTGATAGTGTTCGTTTGTATATTGGGAACACAAGAAGTTGAAAGCAGTTGATTAGTCTCTGGCTGATCTGAAATGATGAAATTTACATTATATTTCTATTTAGTGATAGAATTGGGAAAGGGACCTGTCGCAGGTTTTTATTCCTGATATGGCAGGAACAAAACCGACCTGGATATATCAAAGAAAAGGAAATGTATAATGAATGATACAGCAGGGAATAGTTTTACTGTGGCAGTTCTCTTAAAAAGGTTATTTTGATTTTGGTGATATTGTAAAGTTCTGTATGGTCTTAAAATTAGATTCAACTGGCAAAAGGAATGATAATGAAAAATAGATTACTTTTTGGTGTTGGTAATGCTTTTCCGCTCAGAATAAATTTCTAATTTGATGAAATTAGTTGGTATATTAGTGAATATACTCTAATTTAAAACTAGAAAGGATTGTTGAATAGAAGACTTAACTCACAGAAGCATCAATGTATCGTACGCTTTAAAAGAAGATGCCGACATGTTAAACTGAACCAAACCACTTACACGTGCGAATTTGGTGTTTCTTGGAAGAAAGCACGATATTGTGGCTCATTTAAAAAAAAAAACAGATGGTGATACTGCTAACTGATAAGATAATGCGTTGAGTGATAATGCTAAGGTGAAACAACTTCGGTTTCTCCAGATGGAACATTTTATCCACGAGATAGATTGGAAATTAATTGGAAAAAAATGATTATGCTGAAGCATACAAGTCTTACCAAAAAGGTTGTGTGAAAGCATGGAAATAAAAAACCTATTTGATATGACAGCATTTAAAAGCTGTAATACAAATCTATGCGATTGACCTGAGTGCTCAAAAGGAAACTATAAGTCTAATGCAGTGGATACTTCCCTATAACATTGAAAGAGGAGAGGAGTGAAGAAGTTGATTCATATTGTTTGCTTGAAAGAAACAGAATTACAGATTATACAGAATATTGGTGTTATGATTAGTCTCATATAATTTTTGGATAATAAATGAGTAGTAAGTGCACTGGGGTATAAGGTTAATCAATCAATCTTCATGAACTACTCATCTGCATTCAAAATCAAAAGCACTTTTGATGATTAAGCGTTAATTATATTCAGAGAAAAGGAAGCAGTAAAATTGATGTTTTGCTCACAAGAGAACAGGTGAAAAATCTGAATGAATACTGGCTCACTTAAAATTAACATGTCAAAACCAATGTTGAAGAAATATTCAATAAGAGAGACGAGTGGACGGATTTCTTCACATTTCTAATTCCTTATTTGCTGGTTAAGTGCGGCTGGGAGGATTGAGGGTGTATTCAGCAGCGGGTGAAAACTGCTAACGAAGGAAGGCTCAACTCCCGGGCTCAAAAAGAGTTGGAAGACATAACAAGAGTTGAGAACCAAATTCGTGAAAGTGGTGTTAATTGTAGATTTTGCTGAAAAACTTTGAAAGTTTACCTGAATAAAGCGAGATTGTAGTTGGAAGATATGCTTCTTCTATCGCACAAGCAGTGTAAAATTAACGAAAAGGGGTAAGGCATTATATCTTTCTAATAATAAATGAGCATTAATGAGTGATTTAAAGAATTTGGACAAGAATAAAGATCAAATTTAGAACTTATCAAAATATTGTAAAATTAAAAATATCATAATGTGGTTAATTTGTATTGAGAGATGAATTACAAATCGTGGTCTAAAACATACAAAATATTATATGACTGAGAAGATAATAATGAGAACGGTTCTCCATTGGGTTGTATTTTAATAGTCAAGAAAATATTATTTGATAGTTTGGTTTCCACACCTGTGTGAAGTAATAAAATTCTTACAGAATGGTGTTTCAAACAGTTTCAAGTCCAGAATTAAATTCCGACCAATTGTTGTGGTCCATATTATGTTATATGTGTTTTCCACTCACAAAATAAAAAAATTTATGAGCAATTATTTTTGTCTAATATAATGACTGATTTGGTAAAGATGGTTTATCTTTGGTGTAATCCCCAAGAACTGGATATTGATTTATCAAATTATTACAACAAAGGCACAGGCTGAACGACAAAATATAGCATAGCAAAAAATATTAATATGAAAATGTTTATAAATATAAAGTATCCAAGCCGATTGACGCGAATGACTTGGTGAGATTAAGTGATTGATCTACAATAATATATCCTTAATAAACGGCACGTTTTGTTGACACGTAGAATTTACAACCACAACAACTGGTTCAAAAACATGCACCTTTTCTTATTAAATTCAATTATCTTGCTTAGTATTGAATTTTATAAAGAAAGGAAGTATAGTCAATATGAAATTGTGAAATGGAGGATAATATATGTGATTTAGGATATAATTGGTGTTTTTCATTCAACCTAGAAGACCTACACGATTTTTATCAGTCTCGTAAAGAAGAATACTTATCCTCCTTGGTAAGAAATCAGGAGATATTGGAAGCACAATTATAGCAAACAACAATACACGATTTCAGGAAAAGGGAAATTTAATGATGGTGGGAAGCAATAGTTTATATGACCAAAGAAGGATGGAAATTGGATATTTTCCGCAAAAGTCGAGGACATAAAACTGATTTAACAACAGGAAGATGGGGTGGTATTACCAGTGTGGAACCACTCCTCATTTTCATAAATGCAAGGTGTAGCCAATAAAAAGCCAAGAATTCACAAGGTTGCGGAAAAAGTGATGATAATAGAAAACTAGACGTCAAGAAAACCTATAGAAACCAAGATACTAAGGTGAACAACGAAATAGCCAAGACTCTTGTTGAAAAAAGCCAAGGAGTTGGTCACACTGGGATATGTACGGTCATCATATTAATCTGTCATATATTTCCTGATACAACTAAATGACAGCAAAAGGCTTCAAGAAAATTATAATTTTTGCAATTCAAGGATACCTACAAGAAAAGGGTGTTTAGATTTTAACATTCCTTATGAATTGCAACATAGACACGGGCATTTTTCAAATTAAGAACTTGCTTATACGATATTATAAAACCCACAAAATAGAGATTTGATTAAAATATTAAAAAAATGAACTTCTAAAAGGTGATGAGAATATACTCTTTTCAGAAAATCATCAACAATCTTATTGGTTTCGCTATTATGAGAAAAATAATTGTGGATCAAAGTAATCGCAGAATCGCAGATGAATATATGTATGATATTCTATGGGGTGAAAGTGGTTCAAAGATATGTAGGGGATGAGGAAGGAGTTGAAGAACTGACGACAGAGAGAAGGAGAGAAGGGAGAAGAGAGGAAGAGGAGAGGGAGAAGAGAGAGAAGGAGGAGAGGGAGAAGAGAGAGAGGAGAGGGAGAAGAGAGAGAAGGGAGGGAGAAGGAGGGAAAGAGAAGAAAATAAATAAAAATAAAATATGGATACCAGTGAGATTTATAAAAAGATTCAAAAGGTATTACAGAAAATAAATCAATCTCAATGCAGCGAGGAGGAAAACAAAGAATTGGCAAGTCTATAAGAAATATATGCGTCCAGACGATTAATATTCGGTTTCAGGGAGTAAGATTTAAATGAGAAAGTGGAGATAAAGAAGAGAAAGAAGGAAAAGATTATATATTCATGATGTTGGTGTAATTGACTTTTGATTTAAAGTTTTTACTTTTTTTTTCTTAAATAAATGGAGGAAGAGTGAAGACATTTCTAAGGATTCTTTATTTTTAAGAAATTAAGATTCAAATGTGGCATGTTGGAAACTAAAAAAGTGTTTTCGCACTCTGTCGGAATTTTTCACTAAATCCATGAGTATTGTCTCAAATGTAAAAAGAAGAAGCCAAGAGTAAAAAAAAATCTCGGTATGGTTAAAAGTAAAATAATAGGGTTATACAAAAAGGTACCATGGTCGGTGTGTGGTCTCAAAAATGAGTAATTTCATCACCAACAAAACGATGGGGGGATATCACAAAAGTTTATGCAGGAAAGTAAATTACAAACAACATGGATATACCAGGGGAATTACATCTACCGGCAGGGTATTCTTTCTGTGTCCAGGAACAAACTGCATAAAGATTAGATAGGCTGACAATCCTAAACCGGTGGAGCAAAACCTATCATAGGGGTTGATCGACGTATCATGAAGCATGATATTGATTATGGGAATATAATGACGTTGGAAAAAACGCATGAAGCCGATAGAGAAAATATTGTAATAATTTGTCTCTGATACAAAATCCAACCTTGAGAGAAAAAGTTGATAGGTTCGTTGTGAAGAAGATGATCAGTGCTAAAATTGAAACTTGGGAACTTTAGATTCAAAAAACTTATAGGTCTAATGATGTCATTAAGATTGAAGAGCAATTTAGCTGAATGAATACATAGAACCAATAACCACAAAGTTTCATGAGAAGGAAGGTTTTATTCAAGGAGTTGATTATATCTGGTCGCTGATGTTGATTGAACTCAATAATGATCAAGGGGTACACAGTATGCTTTAACCGTTATTGATTTGAGGAGTAGATTATGCGTGGGTTGTTCCTTGAAAAGCAAAACAGGTATAACTCTTATGTCAGCTTTCCAACAGATATTCAATAAAAGCGAGAGAAACCTAAAAAATTGTGGACTGATGAGGGAACAGAGTTCTTACAACAAACATTATGATTTTCTTTAAAATAACAACATTACTTATACAGCACCTTTAATGAAGGAAAGCGGTTTGTTATTGAGCGTTTAATCGCCACTTTAAAAGAGAGACTATCATAAAAAATTCACTCAACTCGGTTCTCAACAATGGTTATCTTTAATTCAGGACCATTGTAGATAAGTACATGAATACGATTCATACTTCCCCCCCCCCAACGAAATTAAACCAGAAACTTTAAAAATTAAAATATGAAAAAGCGATTAATGCCAGAAAGCCTAGTTCAAAGTGGTGATATAGAAGAATATACAGGTGAATCTCATTTTGGAAAAAGGTTATCGCAAGCGATGGACAAATGGACTTTAAAATTGTTTGTCGTCGTACAGGTCCTTGGACTTACAAATTATGTGATTTAAAGGGGAAGAGATTTTTAGGTTTCATTTTATTCACTAGGAATTAACAAAAGACAAAGATAAATGAAAATTTTTTTTTGACTCCACCCCTTTTTAACTCCGCCACCCACAAGCCCCACCACAACGAAACCCCACCCACAAAGCCACATCCCACATAGCCCCACCCACGCAAACCCCACGCACGCAAACCCCACCCATAAAGCCATATCACATCCATCATGTCCAATCCATCATACAATGATTAGTTTTATAAGTTCCGCCACACACATTTTATTGAATGAAAAAAATTGCTCCACCCACAAAGCCACATCACACAAGCTCCACCACACAAGCCCCACCCCCCACACAGCCCAACCGCACACAATGCTCCCACCCACTACAGAGCCCACCCCCTGTGTGACCCCACCTTTGGATCCACCAACTCCCCCTCATCACCCCCCACCCTTTCCCACACACGCACAAAAACGGGGAGGGGAGGGGAGAGGATAGGGGGGTGTGGTCGTTGGGGAGCGCACCTTAACCCCAACCCTTCCGCCCAACCCCACCCCCTCCCTTTACATGCTCCTTTATTCTTTACTTGTAATTCAATAATCATATAATTATAAGGAATGCCATTATAATTTAAACAAAAGTAATAACATTGAAAAAATACTTCTTTTGGCAGCAGTCGGATGGTTGGTGATTTTGAAACTCGTCAACATATTTCCTGTTCAAAACAAAGAGTGAAGAACAATTAGGGTAATAAAGATGATTATATTTATGTATTAATAAAATAATTAAATATAACTTGTACCTCCAGAAGATTGAGTGTCGTGTCAGATCCTCAGAAGATTAAAGTTGTGTTGTTTGGTTCATCCCGACAGGTGTTGAAACCTGAAAAAAATAAAAATAAAAATAATAATAAGTCAACACTCAAAGAGAGAATAGAAGACAAGAGACAAGAGACCAGAGACAGAGACAGAGAGACAGAGAGAGAGAGAGAGAGAGAAGAGAGACAGAGCAGAGACAGAGACAACGAGACAGAGACAGGACAGAGACAGAGACATAGAGACAGAGACAGGCAGACAGAGACAGAGACAGAGACAGAGACAGAGACAGAGACAGAGACAGGAAGACAGAGACAGAGACAGAGACAGAGACAGAGACAGAGACACAGAGACAGAGACAGAGACAAGACAGGGACAGAGACAGAGACAGAGACGAGACAGAGACAGAGACAGAGACCAGAGACAGAGACAGAGACAGAGACAAGAGACAGAGACAGAGACAGAGACAGAGACGAGACAGAGACATTGAGACAAGAGACACGAGACAGAGACAGAGGGATCAATCTACCTTTCGTACTCGACTCATCAAGTTAAAGGAAGTGAGAGGACTTCTTTTCCAGCCACAAAATGTCATTCAATTCTCTTCTGAACGATTGAATGTTTTCAAGGAAGTCCATCATTTTTTGCTTTTCCTCGTGAATTCAAACGCCTCATGTCCAGACCCAGTTAATCAACGATGTTCTTATTGGGGACAACTTGTTAGAAAAAAAAGCATACAATAATGATTGGTTGTATATGTGATTTTATTCTGTATAAACAACAAATTAATGAATTGGTTTAAGGATCTCACCTCTCATCTTGTGAAAAACGATTGATTCCGCAAGGTGGTCCTCCTCTGCACAATCCATTCTCTAAACAAAAAACGAAGTTCAGTTCGCTTGCAATAAATAGTCCGAGTTGATGACATCATGGGGATTACACACAAGGGGTTTTCAGTGGATCTCAAAGGCCTGACTTCGGGCTTTTTTGGCTTGGTTTGGGTGTGAGGGCTGAAATAGAGCTTTTAATCTTTTCTTCTATATTAAACTTGCGTTTAATAATATCTATTTTGCTTGCTTTTAGCAAACTTGTTCTGTTAAGTGTTCTGGTGATTTAAGATATAACCATGAGAGAACATGGCAGCAGAATACTTCTCATTTTCACAGCACGACTGTGCCTAAAGGCACTTCCCAATTTTTGCAGAACGCGACAGGAGGGGATTAGTGGAACTCATTCTTTTCGTGCTTGAGAGATAAAAGTGAATATACTCGATGGAAATGAATGTAAAAGAAAAATTAAATGAGTCTCATTTTACATTTGCTTGTAGGGGAAGGGGGAGGTGGGAGAAAATGAGTCTGCCTATTTTTGAGCTTTTGGGGCTTTGGGTCAGAAAGTTTTTTCGGCTTTTTCCATTCCATTTGAATGGGCGTCCGAACCTCATTTTATCTATCATCTACTGTCAGTCAATGAGTTGAGTCAGTTGAGTGAGTGAGTGTTAACATGACTTTATGCATTACACTAGCAGAGCTTCCTCGCTCACTGACAGACCAATTAAGTTGTCGGTAATTTGCCAAAACTTTTTGGATGAAAGGAGAAAGAAGGAAGACAAAATTTACCCGTGCATGAAGTGCTTTAACCCCTCACCCTCACCCCAACGGCCTCCCTACCAATCCACACCTCACGTCCCACTCCCCTCCCCCCCCCCGCCCACTCCTTTGCCTCCGTTCATCCTGATGTCTTCCCGCTAGAAATTCTCATACATGATGAGAGGATTTGACAGGCCCCTCCATTTTTTTCGGGGGGAGGGGGCGATGGGGAGCGATGACCTGGGGGGAGGGGAGAAAAGGAAGGGGAAACAATTTACCCATGCGAAAGAGTGCTTTAACCACAGCGTGCCCAGGTAAAAAAACACGGAATGCCAACCACCACACAGCTGGTGTACAAGGACATAATCTCGGGGTCTTTTGGGTCATCAGGGGTCTTTAGGGTCCTTGGGACTTTTGGGTCCTCAGGGAACTTTTGGGACTTTTGGTCTTTTAGTGTCCTCGGGGTCTTTTGGTCATCTGGGTCTTCAGAGTCTTCAGGTGTTGAAGGGTTTTCAGAGTTCCGAAGGGGTCTCAGGCAGTTCTGAAGGGTCGAAAAGTACATTCAATTTGTACATAATTAATAGACAACGTTTGTAAGTCAGGGTGCAAATATGTTCCAACGGTAATTAATAGACATGTGTCACATGCTTTCATTGGATGGACTGAAACGTGTTTTTTTGTTTTTCCCTTCAAAACTCCAAACTTTTATATTTATTTGTAATTGCACAGGAAGAGAACCATGATTAAGTAACAATTTGTAGCTGAAGGGAAATTTTGGAAATTGTAATACCCTCTGCCACCAAACCAACCATTGGTACACATTTAACCGCTACACATGGTACACATTTACATAGATAATTTAATGCCCCCGCCTCCGCTTACCCACACCCCCACATGAGGCCGGCGGTCCACATAGCCTATGTTTACCCAACACAAAACCCGATTTTGGAGTTTGTAACTTAACAATATGTGGCGTGCAATAAGGAAACAAAGAAGGAGGCAGCGAGAGAGAGAGAGAGAGAGAGAGAGAAGAGAGAGAGAGAGAGAGAGGAGAGAGAGAAGAGAGAGAGAGAGAGAGAGAGAATGGCCCCGGGGGTATAAAATTAAAAATGTAAAAAATACATATGTGTATATATATTATATGTGTAAGTGTGGTACATCATAAATATATATATATATATACATATTATGACATTTCACACATTCTAAGTCATTTTATTTGTTTATATGCTGATGACACAATTAAAATTTGATAAAATTTATGACGTCATAACCATCGCCAATAAACGATGTGACATAATAAGGGTGCATGGATGAACAAGGGTTTTTTTTTTATATAATGGGCCGTAATGGTAGTATGTTCAGTTAACGACGTATTTTTGTTCAGTAATGAATGTGGGGAGTGGGACTGTGCTATAGGGTTCCTTGCACAGAGATGAAATAATAAAGTCGGGCAGTAAGACTTAAAGATGAGAAAAACTCTTATCTGAGACTTAAATAGTGAAGAGGTCAAAAAGTTCAAAAAGAAAAAGCTGAGGAAGGTAAATCAGACCCAAAGTGGGAATACACGGGGATGAAAAGAGGATGGTGTGTCACTGTGTTATACAAGCATGCAGGTGACAAAGTAAAATGGATGACGTTTAGAAGACAATAGAGTTGCTGAAATGGTCATTGACATGGGATGATACTAGTCAAAGTTTAGGGCCCACTAAACTATAAAGCAGACCTCATTCAATAACTTTGAAGCTGAGTGAGATGAAATATAAAACAATGTACCACAATGGCATGCAAAGGTATTCACAATCCAAAGTTTTCAAACATTTTTTGATGCGAACCTGAGCTTATTCATGATGCTTTCAAAATCAACTTAATTATAGAGTTCGTCACAAACTAACTCCAAAGTGATAAAGCTAAAACATGCAGATAAATTGAATAAGCAAGATCAACGAGAAAATCAGATGATTCTTAAAGTTGCATAGTATTACCCTTGACCAATTAACCCAAAATCCTTGAAGGAGCAAATTAATTTTGTTTGAAAGGTTACAAAAAAAAAGTGTTAATAGGTTTTACCTGTATGTAATCAAGTGTTTAACTTAAATGAAGCTCCCGCTATTATCTAAGAGTTTTAAGTGAACTCACTTAGTCAACCAATAAGGCAAACTGAAGACCATGGAGCTTTCCAAAGAAGTCAGACTTAAGTGGTGGAGCAAAGCACGCCTTCAGGAGAGGAATTACATGAAGATTTCAAATCACTCGTTATCCCTTGAAGTGAGGATGAACCTCATTAATGAAAGTGGAAGACATATTATACCATGGACTCTACCCAGATCAGGTCACCCTCCAAAACTCAAGCAGCCCAGGTAACAGGAGACGTGGTTCAATATGTCACTGTAAATCCACAACGGCTTGAAAGATCGGCAAGGCTCTATGTCTGAAGATGGGGGTCAGTGTTCATCCAATCACAACATATCACGTTCCTTCACAAGCTGGGCCTCCATGGACAGGTGCAGAAAGAAGCCATTATAGGAAAGATGCATGTGAAATCCTGGTATGGATTTGTGAAAACATCTTAATATCCTTAAGGCATGTGGAGAAAAGTTTGTGGTCAGATGAGATTTTAAAAAAAATACCATCAGAGATGGGGAATGCCCCCGCCATTTCGATGAAAAAGGTCATACATATTCCAGATAATGAGGAGGTGAATGGAAACAAGACACCATTTGGTCATCATCTCGAAAAAGTTTCCCGCGGGGTGAGGAGTAGTAACCAAACAATAATTAAAATCAGATAAGCGGTTTTCCATTTATTACAAAAACTTTTTTTCACCAAGATGGCCGCCCCAGTGGCCATCTTGGATCCGAGCCCACGCCCAAAATCAATAGGGTCTTCCTTTCAGGTGGTAGCATGTGTGACCCAAATTAAATCGATATGGCTAAACCAGTCTTATGAGTTATCAACATCACAGCTATAAAGTTACGCCGGACGGACGGACGATGGACGGACAGCCGACGGACGCCGGACGACCTGGGTGACAACAAATCCCTTTCCGCCCGCGGCGGGGGATAAAAAATGAACTTTTTTCTCTAATTCAAAGCATACATCTGGTGCAAGCATAACGCTATAACATCACCCAGTAGAACCATCTACTATGAAGATGATGGTGCAGCATCAAAATGTTACGGGTTGCTTTCATCAGGCATGGACTGAGCCAGCATTGGCACGAAGAACGGCAATGTACGGTACAAAGTACGGGGATCCTTGATGAAAACCTCTTGAGTCGGCCATGACTGAAACTGGGTAAAGATTGGAGTGGCTGATTAAGAAGAAAACAAATGTTCTTGATGTGGCCCAGTCAAAGTCTGAACCCAATTGAACATTTAGGCAAGACCTTGAAAGATTTCAGTCCATCTACGATCCGCATTGCAGACTTGGCAGACACTAGAGCAATTTCACATGAAGAATGGGCAAAGAATTCACCATCTCACTGTGCAAATCTGGTAGAAACTAACCAAAGACTCATAGCAGTCATTACTGCAAAGGTCTTCTACCAAGTACTGACGGCTCAGGGGATGAATACTTTTACAACGCAGTGAATTTTGATTTGTACAATGTTTTTCAGGTACGTGTACATGCATGTGTACATATTCCAGAAGTAACCTCCTTCACTAAACAGTGTTTAGGTTGATCTCTTCAGTCTATAACTAATAAAAGGCAGTGTGTGTGCTGGTGTGTGGTGTGTGTGTGTTGTGTGTGTGTGTGGTGTGTTGTGTGTGTTGTGTGTGTGTGGCAGTGTGTGTTCTCAAAAAACTCCAAACATAAAATCTAAGCAGCCTGAAACTTTGAAGCTTACTCTAAGAAAACTCCAAGCGAAGTGTAAGAGTGAAATGGTGTTTGGGTGAATTAAAACACGCTTTTGAAGATCATAACGGCCTTATTTTAAGACTGTGCGAAATTACTGCCGAGGCTGGCAGGATGCTCATGAAAAGCCATGAAATTCTTTGCATCCAGATGGTTCATCTCCTTTAGCGGCCCTGGTGGCAAATTTTCAGATTCCGTTCTTCCTATCACACTACATGATATTCAGCAATCTCCACCATAAAGGCTGAAATATTTCTTTAACAGACCATTTGATCTGACTGACTCTTTGCAATTCCCACCTGAGCAATACTGTTAATGGTGTATGTTTGCACTCAGGCACACACAACACACACAAAAAAACACCCCTCTCCCCCTCTCCCTCTCCCTCTCTCTCTCTCTCTCCTCTCCGTCCTTCTCTCTCTCTCTCACTCTCTCTCTCTCTCTTCTCTTGTACAGGCTGATGTAGAGAAATTGGAGACCAAGATTTCTCCCACCCCTGAAGGCAAGCTAATTGTTACATTACACGAGGGTTTTTACTCCTCAATTTGGACGCAATGACCCAGGGAGGCATTCTGTTCTACTTTGAGGGCAGCTTCGGCTGCTGGGGTACTAATCATTCTTGGAATGCGGCTGTGCCGGCTGATGCTGTGCCCTCTCCAGGACACTAGTACTCATTTCACCGACCTCAGAAGGATGACAAGCTGAGTCAACCCCCATCTGGTGTTATTCAGTAGTCAACGGGTCAATCAGGACTAGGATCCTAACCATCCGCCCTAGTCCGCTAAACACCACACCAAGACTTGGGAGGCATTTATCTTGGTGGCACTGGTCAGATTGAAAATGTTATTTGCCCTCATGTCTGTAACAAGTTATTTGCCCCTGTCCAAAAGCTGAAGAATAATGGGGGATTTCTTAATTTTGAAATTGCGTCTAACTGCATCCTCTGAAACTTTTGCATGCGTCTCATATAGGCTGGTGCATGGCAGGCATCACGTGTTGGTAGAATGGCAATCAGCCGTACTTGGCTTCTTGGATCCGACAACGATGGAGGAGTTTGTTTTTGATAATACTCCTATCAACGTTTTTTTCCAAGCACACAACACTTAATTTAGAACTTTTGAATTAAGTACAAGTGACAATATCAAGTTAGAATGGTCAATTCAAAGGGTGATCAAACATCAGTGGAAATAGGCTTCAGTTGACCATATGATTAACAAGAAGGGCATTGCGGCGAGCGCATAACTCCGCCACGTAAATGCCTGATCACAGAACAACATCGGGGGCCCAATACATTTTTGAAATATAATGCATCCAGTGCTATATCGTTTTTGCCCTACCTGTAATGGTGAAGATCACTTTTGAATTAAATAATTCTCTTATCCAGATCAGATTCGGATCTCACCAAAATCGAATAATTCGTTCTTTTTGCAATAACCCAACAGTCCACAAAGTTTCAATCCGAACCGTCCAAACTTTTTGAATATGTGTTATATATCGTTAGGTAGCCGATCTCTCAATGGTGAAGAAATCAGCTTGAAAAATTATTAATCAGATCTCGGATCGGTTCGGATTTTTACCAAAATTAAATCATTCGTCGTGTCAGCAGACACACCCCAAACATATCCATCAAAATTTCATCTGAACCGTCACCTTTTTCCAAGATATCGTACGATATATCGTTTTTTGGCCCTATCTCTCAATGGTGGAAAATCGCTTTGTAAAAATTCTCCGTAGTCGGATCCAGATCCAGATTCCAGCATCTTCACCAATCTATGTTCGTCTCATCAACCAAGAACCTGTCCACAAATTCCATCCAGATCCTCCCAACGTTTTAGATATCCTGCACCCCAAACAAAACAGACAACAGATAGAAAGGGGTTGAAAACATAACCTCCTTTTTTCGGTTGTGGAGGTGGTAATGAATGGTTGTCGAGGATATGGACCAGAGACAAGGATGTAAGCATGTCTTACTTGTACAAATGGCTCGTGCCAGAAACGTTTGGTTTTTGATTGCTTATGTAGTATCTCAACACAGTTTAAAGTTAGGTGATCAGGAATGAAGATCATATTCATCTTGCTTTAGTAAACAAATCAACAAAGATTCAATCCTTGCTTTATATGTAAGCAAAATCCAGGCCTCACTGCTCACCTCCACTCATTTGTTCCTCTTTTCTTTCCACCTGTGGAACAACTTCCCCATTCTGTTCAGTCCATTATTCTTCTAGATGCAGGGTTCTCCAACCTGCGGCCCCGCGGGCCACATGCGGCCCCTTAGACGGATTTTTATGCGGCCCGTGGTGCCATATTAAGTTTACATTACAAGCGGCCCGTGATACGGCATTTGTCAGGGTCAATGATCAAAGCGTTCTGTAATTTTTATATGATTTTGATTCATATTAGACATAGTGTTTTTAACATCGATTATCAATTTATCATATTCCGTTGGCAAGAAAAATAATTCAGCCTAATTTTGATAAAATTTTCGCATAATTAATTATATATATAAATTTTTTTCGGAATTAGCAGTCCTTTTTTTGGGTGTGCCTCCGCCCTCACACTTGGTTTTGTGGCCCTCACCCCAAAGGTTGAGACCCTGCTTAGACTTAACAACAGTCTGTACACCCTAACATAACTCATATGCTTTCTATCCGCACCCACATGACCCATTCCAAAGCACTCTCTTTTCAAGTTATTGTTTTTTTCGCCCTCACCAACATTTTCCATTTTTGTTCCTTTCCGTTCATCGGATGCTCTCCCTTCTCTTCTTGCTGTGTTCCATTTCATCTTGTGGGCAGCTTGTTCACTCCCCCATGTGTCCTTCTCCAACCCATCCCCCACCAACTCGAGCTCACTCCTCACTTCGCACTCTGCTGTTGGTGTTTCCCCCTTTCCATTTGTTCCTTCCATTTCTGCCTCGCTCTTGCCATGAGCTCGATCATGTATCAAAAAAAAGAGAAAAAAGTGCACCCTCGTGACACTGCAGCTTATTTTTTAAGTCAGTGTATACAAATATGCCATCGCAGATATAACTAAAAAATTTTCTTTCTGCAGGAAGTCTATATCCATTGAAAATGAGTCGAATTTGCCAAAAGGCAGAAAGTAGCAAGCATGCCGAGG
>CM068952.1:147767235-147778575 GCA_035128595.1 Eptatretus atami
TTTGTGGCCCTCCGCCCAAAAAGGTTGGAGACCCCTGCTCTAGAGCTTCAACACAGCTGTACACCCTAACCATACTCATGATCTCTTCTACCCCCAAATGACCCCATTCCAAAGCACTCCTTCTTTTTCAAGTTATTGTGTTTTTTCGCCCTCACCTCATTTTCCATTTGTTTGTTCCTTTTCCGTTTCATCGGATGCTTTCCCCTTTCTCTTCTTGCTGTGTTCCATTCATCTTGTGTGCAGCTTGTTCACCCCCCATGTGTCCTTCTCCAACCCCATCCCCCACCAACTCGAGCTCACTCTCACTTCCACTCTGCTGTTGGTGTTTCCCCCTTTCCATTTTGTTCCCTTCCATTCTGCTCTCGCTCTTCCATGAGCCTCGATCATGTATCCAAAAAAAAAAGAGAAAAAAGTGCACCGCCTCGTGACACTGCAGCCTATTTTTAAGTCAGTGTAAAATATGCCATCGGCAGAAATATACTAAAAAATTTTTCTTCTGCAGGAAGTCTGATATCCATTTGAAAAATGAGTCGCATTTGCCAAAGGCAGAAATGTTAGCAAGCAGTGCCGAGCGCCTGCTGATGTAAAAGCTAGAGGATGTGTCCTGAGACTGACCTGACATCTTTCTTGAAGTTCAAGGCTTCTACTTATTTCTGGAGCGGTTGAAGAACCGTGCCCAGTTTAACGTTTATATCCAAGGAACAGCACGTACACTGATAAACTGCCCTTTCTGCGAAACACCTGGGTGATGGTTTATAGCTGGGACGAGATTAGAACCCACGCTAGACAGCTCAGAGGCAAGTGTACACACGTCTCCGCTCTAACCTAACTTGCATTCTTGATAAACTGCTCAAATCTGATAAATCAGCAAAATCTGTTTAGAAAATCAGTTCAGGGCAATGAAAAAAACCCCAAAAAAACCAACAAATTAGACAAAAAATATTGCCAAACATATTTATAGATCCTGTTTTAAACGCTATTAATAAAAACCAGCTGAGAATATATGAATCCTTTTTGGGGGGTATGACTCCACTCCAATAGTCTATCATTATAACTAGAAGGGCACTCGGTGGAGCACGTACCTCCGCCATGCAATGCCTGATCCACGAGAACATATCAGGCCCAATACATTTTTGAACTAGAGGGGGAGCACTCGATAGAGTGCAAAACCTCCGCCGCCAATACTGCGAGGTCACTCAAGTGAACCTGATATCCTATTCATTCAATTTTGACGTCAAACACGTGCTCACAGAGTTATAGTTTGCAACTTTCCCTTTTAACTTTTAACTGTACATACTCAATTCATTCGTCTAACTGATTCCTGAGACAGAAATTGATTTTACGTGGGTATATACACCTGAAGTTCCAAAATCAGCCGCAATTATAGTTTTGGGCATGTTTTTTTTGTTGAAATCACTTATAACATGTAGAAATTGCAAAAAAAAAAAAATCGAAATTTTGTTTAAAAAAAAGTTGCCAAAATTTTTTTTTTCTCTAACAATTTTTTTTTGGGGGGGGGGGGGTTGGAAATCACTTAAAACATGTAGAAATGCAAAAAAAAAAAATTCAAATATTTTTTCAAAATGGCCGCCATAGCGCCATATTGGATTTTGGACCAAGTCCAAAATCTAATGGCATGATCCTTGGACCAGACCTAACCCCCCCCAAGTTTTCGTCGAAATCCGTCGAGGGGTTTTTCGTAATACTGTTCACTAAACAAACAAACAGAAGGGGTTAAACAGTAACCTCCGTCCATCTTCGATGGCGGAGGTTAAATATCACGCTTTACAGTACTATGTTTGTTTTTGGCCCTATCGCTCAATAGTGAAGAATCACTTTGAAAATTAATATTATCATATCCGGATCCGTCCAAAACTTTATGAGATATCATCATATCATGCTACATATCGTTTTTGAGCCCGATCTCTCAATGGTGAAGAATCACTTTTAAAATTCTAGTAGTCGGATCCGGATCCGGATCTTCACCTAAATCTAAACAGTCCGTCCTTGTCACAAACTCAAGCTGTCCACCTAATTTTATCTCGATCCATCCACAACTTTTTGAGATATCCTGCACACAAACAGGCAGACAAACAGATAAACAGACAGAAAGGTGAGAAAACAACGTCCTTCCACCTTCATTGGAGGAGGTAATGAACAGACACAACCTGTGGAATAGTCGTTATCTTAAAGATTCATTACAATGGGACACCGCCTACCTATCTACCAACCCCTCGTCCCCATCCCCGTCTACAACTCTGCCAAAAAAAATAATAAAGGGTGCGTCCCGCATATTGGGATCTGAGTGAGATCATGGTATCACCCTCCACCGCTCAACCCCTTGTTGTTTCGTATGCAGCCTGTGGCTACTTGGTTGCATCATTTTCTAGAAGTGCAGTGTGCTGCTGATGCAGTGCCCCTATTACCAGTAAGCTGGTACTCATATTGCTGACCTCAGAAGGATGAAAGGCTGAGTCAACCCACCTGGTGTTATTTCAACGGTAAGACAGGGCGTCGATCTCAAGACCCTAAATATCTCAAGCTAGCCACCTCAACCAAAAAGCCAACACCAGGATTCCTCAACCCTAAAAAAGGGAAATAAAACTACATTTCAACATTATATGGTTCAACCTGCAGTTTGCATTTAGCCAAAAATGCTGCTTAATGAAGTGGACAAAATAGTGTTGTTTTTCACTTCATTTCTCAACAATAGGCCAACGGTTCCAACTTTCCTAACATGTGGCATGCATTTTTTCTGATCCTGGAGAAAAACTACGAACGTGAAAAAAACTGTTCCAGATTTGTCTTTTCTAACCGTTATTAATTGCAGCCTGCACTGTTATTCATTTCATCTGTCCAATCCCATGACATTGTTCATATTTTATACTTTCAGTATGGCTGTCCAGGAAATCTGCTCGAGTTGATAGCCCTATCTGAATCGAATATGGAGACTCCACAACATTTCATTCAGCTTATGTCGAGCTCGTGAGTCAGGTCAGGTCAGGTCGGTATGGGGAGCATGCGCCAGAGCAGTGCGTCGCTGGGTCCACTTTCCGCCGGTACTGCAGGGGCCTCCGTCTGGCCATCCCCCAGACAGATGCCTGGCCCATCCCATTTCCTTGAGATGCCGATCAACCTGCTGCAACCACGAGGCACGTGGTCGGCCCATTGGCCTCCTCCACTCACGAGACTCCCTCGCTGAGAGAATCTGTGAGCAGGATCAGCGTCAGGAAAATGAGCCACATTGTCCATACAGCCGCAGCTGACGCTCATTTGGTCTCTCTTAGCAACCGCGCTTGTTGGACACAAAGTCCGACCAGCAATAGCCAAGGATTCTCTGAAGACTGGTACCAAAGGAATTAAGTCTCCATCTCAGATCTTCGTCAGAGTCCAAGTCTCGCATTCATAGAGCAGACTGGAAGCACAAGGACCTGAAGGACTCGGACTTTCGTCCCCGCCACAGGTACCGGCAGCGCCACACCCCATTTATCCAGTGAATCCATGACTCCCCAGGCCCGACCCAGACGTCTATATGACCTCTGACTCACAGCAGCGAGACATGAATATCACTGCCAAGGTAAGTGAATCTCTCCACGACCTCAACATCCTTCACCACAAACAGGCACAGACAGGACAGCGGCATCCAAGATGTCATTGAAAGCCTGGATCTTAGTTTTGACACAACACCAGGTTCACCTCGTGAGTAGTGAACTTTTAATCATCCTCGGTTCTTTGTTCTTACGGCTCATGCTGCGGCCGTAGGCCGAGTGGATTGTGATGATGCTGTCTTTGTGCGTTTGCCTGTTTGCTGGCGCATAACTGATACAAGGGCAAATGGATTGCCAAATTTGCACAGAGCTTCATATAATGAATGGCTTGGATGACTTAAACGTTCAAGCTCACAAGAATATTATGAAATGAAAATTAGTACAGGACTATATTTACTCACACTGTAGCCACAAGGCAGTATAGGTTCACCCCCTCTGGGTTGGTGTTGCACTAATATAGAAGCCGAGAAACGAATTTTCAGTCCCTGTGTAAAGTTGCTACAGAGAAACCGTTCCATATAAAGGGAGGGGCGCTTCACACAGTCCTTGATAAAACACACGGTGTAAGTCAGTACCTTCCTCGAGTGCAACAGTTCACCATTGTTTCCAGGAGATATCAAGGTATCTTTTTCGGGGTCAGACATTAACGTCCTTTGAGTGTTGTCCCTGATTTTGATCACAAGTACAAAATGGTTGAAAATGCCTATTCTAGGCTATTTCATACCAACCCTGCTAAACACGTTTTTGTTTTGTTTAAAAAAGTTACACATCACCAATTATTTTGTTGCCAAAATTCACAATAACAAGAGACTTGACCACAGTTGGCATTCAATAGCATTTGCAACTCTGGTGTTGTGAATCGTCAGATGGAATCCAGCCAACAGTGAAACATTGACACAAGGCCAATGAATATTACTGTACTCTTACTGTAGTCGACAGCTATACATTGCAAAGAAAGCATTTTCATAAGCTAGATATCCGACAAAAAAAATAATCTTACTTACAAGTTGTTCGCCGTTACGAAGACTATTGCCATGACTTCCCAGCTTCCATTTGTCAATTGTTGTGAAACTTCCGGTGACTGTGAAAAATAAAAACCTCGATGAAAACTTTACCACATCAAGCAGGACGTGTGCTTTATCTCACCCGTAGGAATCCAACCATCTTTGTGAAATTATATCAATGACGAAAGTGCATAATAGGGCGGTTCCCCCTGACCAACTTCCCCAACTAAGGAATTTTTAACACATGCAGACAGATGTCCAAACATGCAATTTTGAAATTCAGGTAATTTAATTAAAATTAAACGCACAGTTTGGAGAGTTACATAAAATTTCAAAAAGTACATGCAATTTGGAATGTTATGTTTGGCAAAAACAGACATCATTTCCAGTTTGGCACTTGATCCGACTGACCTGGATCCGATGAACATGGTTATAGCCTTGTTCGCTTGGCAGTACTCTGTAGTATTCCGTGTTGTTTGGGCCAAAGTACGGCTTGGAGGGACCATACTGGTCAAATAATAAAAGCAAACAAACAAAGAAGCAACAACAGATTAAACTTTTTGTGCTTTTCATAAGAATACACAGACAACTTTCGACATGTAATGAAGTATTCCCAAGAGAAATACAACTAAGGAATTAAACACATCACCTTATAATACTAGAAACACCCACTCCCTGTGAGATCGGCCAGTGGGGAGGTGTGTTGTGGTGTGTGTGTGTGTGTGTGTGGTGTGTGTGTGTGTGTGTGTGTGTGTGTAGTTGGGGGGGGGGGAGAGATGATATTTAAAAAACCATTGAACATTTAGCTTTCATATTGCAGATATCATTTCCTCATAACATGATCGCAAGCTAATAGATCATGGCAGTGATTGGCTGAATTATGTTGCCGTGGAAACCATCTTAGGGAACCTAGCTTGTGTATGCAATATTTCAAAAACCATTCAAGATTTAGCTTTTTATATGACAGATGATTCCCCATACCACCCAGAAGGCAGGGGACCTCGAGTATCAGCTCTTGTTTTGTAATATAACATATATTATTTATATGCCATTACCAATATTATTATGACTTTACCATTGGATGGAATTAATGTGTGGCAATGATAGTTTTACTTTCGGGAGGTGTGAGGATCAGCAACTCAGCCTATACACTACCCTGTGCAAGAAACACAAGTATACATCCGACTCTCTCTAAATTTCCATGAAGGCCCTGTCACACCTTGACGTTTTAGCCAGCGTATGGCAAGGTATCAAAATGTATGGAAAACGGCTGGCGTACGCTGAACTATTGATGTTTTTTTCGAGTTGGACGTATTCATAACGAGTTGGACGTATGCATAACGTATTAGTAACGTACACAGAACGTTTCGATAACATATAGATAACTTATACCAACGAATGCTGAGCGTGTTGTCGGCGTTCACAACCTATGCCCAACGATAGTCTAACTTAGCCATAGCGCGCGGCAGCGTATCGCCGACGATCACGTGGCGTAGGCTATTAAATGGCTGCGGCTCGACGATTCAAATCATAACGCGCAATAGACATCGAAGTGTCAAGCCGCTGTCACACCTGACGTTTTAGCCAGGCTATGCCGACGTATCAAAAATTTGCCAAATACGCTGGCACACGTCGAATACGTTATGGGTAAGTTGTGATACGTTAAGAGCACGCTGAAGCACGCTGAAGCACGCTGGCTACGTCGTAGTATGCCGAGTATGTCGACAAATTTTCAGCATGTTGAAATTTTTTCGACGTTATGCCAGCGTATGACTCACACATTCCGCATACGCTGGCATAAGTTGTAGGCACGTTACGCGATCGTTGACACACGTCGGCACACGTTACTTGTAAGTTACTCATAAGTCGAAACACATCGAGGTTAATGTTTAGCGTCAGTGTTCCAGACTCCCTGGTTTTTTTTTAATTATTATTTTTTTTCTCAGCATGACGGTGATGTTGACACTTCGATTTCTAGTGCGGTTATGATTTAAATCGTTGAGCGGCAGCCTATTAATTATATTATATTATAACTGGCACTAGAAATCGAAGTGGTCAACATCACCGTCATGCCGAAAGAAAAAAATAATAAAAAAAAACGAGGAGTCTGGAACACTGACGCTAACCATTACCTCGACGTGTTTTGACTTATGAGTAACTTACACGTAACGTGTGTCGACGTGTTGTCAACGATCTTGTAACGTGCCTACAACAACGTTACTCATAGGTTAGAAATAAGTTTCGGTACGCTAAACATTCCTCGACGTGTTTCGACTTATGAGTAACTTACAAGAACGTGTGTCGACGTGTGTCAACGATCGCGTAACGTGCCTACAACTTATGGCCAGCATATTCGGAACGTGTGAGTCATACGCTGGCTACATCGAAAATTTCAAGCATGTTTAAATTTGTCGACGAGCTCGGCGTACTATGACGTATGCCAGCGTACTACTGCGCATGCCAGCATACTACGACGTATGCCAGCGTGCTCTTAACGTATACAAAACTTACCCATAACGTATTCGACGTGTGCCAGCGTTTTAGACAAATTTTTCATACGTCGGCATACGCTGGCTAAATTGTCAAGGTGTGAACGGGCCTTAGGCAAGAGTAATAACAATGCTCGTGACAATTAGGAATGTGGTTTGCATGAATAAAGCTCACAATTGATCTGTGGGGTGTCAAGGGGCAATTTGGCATGTTACACTGAAGCTGTGTCCGAGAGAAATCACATATGCCCCTAGGTAAATGTTATAAACACAATCCTGTGTACAGTCCACATATAAACTGATGGCGAGAAAAATCGACAGGCAATGGGATAAAATCATTCATGCATAAGGACGAATTGAAGCACTTCTATTCCAGGTAAAAATCATTGAGGCCGACCGAGCAGCTGATCTAGTGGTCTAGCTCAGGGTCCATTCATCTATGCGGGATGTGATAAGCATAGAATGGCTTAAGGACAATGGGTTTTCTGCAAATTTATTTCATTCTCGTGTTAAACAACAGTAGCGACTGTTTAAAAAGGTAATCATAAGTTGGACAAAATTGATTGGAATAGTTTGGTTTATAATAATTTCAACTTTCTGGTAAGTGTGCCCCATGGAACGCCACGATAAGCGATTTATACACCTTCACATGGCATTTGCCCAAATTAGAAAAGCCGCTTGGGGGAGGGTTGCAAATGAAGTCACTAAAAACTCCATCTTATGACTTTTCGGTCCCCCTGGGAAGCTTGGTTGAGATTGTTTAAGTTTAGACTGAATACATTCGGTCAGACAGACAGACAGACAGACAGACAGACAGACAGACACAAATTGTGTATTTCAATGTGAATGATGAACAAAGGCAAGTAAAGTAGTGGCAAAGAATAAATTCAGCCGAGACCAAGCGAAGCAAGGTCGAGGCTGTTATTCCTGATACGTGAAACACCCTGAAACCATGCTTGCAGAAAAAAAACTGGGACCGTGTTTATAGTATGACCAGTCGAAAATGGATTTCAGACATTATTTTGTTTGGCATCTTCACTGCTATCAATGCAGAATCACTTTGATGAAACAGTATGAATCGTAATAACGCTCCACCGCACGTCTGCCTTCAACTTCCTCTCACCTCATACTGTCTTCCCTTCTCCCCAACCCTCCTCACTCCCCCTCCTTCCTCTCTCTTTCCCTTCCACCTCTTCACTCTCCCCCTCTTCTCCCTCTTTTTCTCCCCCCGCCCTTTTAGTATTACCATCAGCGAAGCGACAGGTGGTATTTGCTTGTAAAATACATAAATGTATCATGTGTTTTTTGTGGCCCCCTGGAGTTTTAGCCCTGGATAAATTGTCCGTTGGTCCTTCCCTAATCCAGCCCTGTCTACAGCATAGAATAAGACAAGTCTTTTCATGAATGTAACAAAAATGCAAGAAATGAACATTACCCAAAAGAGGTTTACATCAATATTATTTTCACAGAAGTCTTTGGTACGCATATTCTCACCAAGCAACCATCCGTTGTACTCGTTTCAATAGGCTCGTAGTCCTGCAAAAACAGAAGGAGCTCTTAAGGACCTTTCGGGATGGATGACTTTTATAAATTACATTACACAACATTCGTATATCTATTGAAAGTCCATCTATATGTTCAGTGAATGCAGATTAAATGATGGATTTGTTATGCTGGTCGTGTACGCAACATAATGATGTATCGTTATCGAGGCACAGTTATTGCCGCCGATGCAATGCTTATAGACTAGGCAATACAATTTTATAATTTGATCGGGTAGCCACACACAACGCCGACTGTATTCAAAAAGTTACCTTTAAAAGTCTTGCTAACATTGTATAACTGTTGCACATCCTTTTTTATATCCTGAGATTGAAGCTCCTGGAGGACCTCAAACTTTTGAAGAAAAACAATATTAAAATCTCAAACGATCAATTCACCAACAGATCTTACTCTTAACTATAGCTTTTGGATTGTATGGTGGAGCATTCTCCAATACTTTGGAAGATTCCTGCACCATTTGGTAAAGATCTAGGTGTATGTGTTCATGGTCCAGCAGAAGAAGGAAGGAACAAAGCAGGTTTTATTTGGTGGAGGGTGGGTATGAGGGAGTATGCGAGGGGTTTCCACAAATATTTGGAATGACAACAAAATATGCAAAAGAAAAATACCGTAGTAGCAAATCTTTTAGACGTAGATGCAAATTCATACAGTTGTTGGAAAGAAAAATTAATGTGAAATTAAATATTTAGTGCATTGTGAAAAGGTCGGCAAAGTTATTTTTTAAAAAATATATACAATCTCAAGACTCTTTATAGAGCTAACACGTAGAACATACAAGGGGAGCATGGAGACAAGAGGGGTGGGAGAGAGAAGGACAAAACAGTGAGAACAGAGACTTATGAGATCTGTGGATGGAGTGGGATGGAGTGGGGTACACAGGGTAAACAAGATGGACCACCACAGGGACTCTCAGGTCCTTACGTGACAGAGACTTTCAGGAAGGAAAGCGGGTTTGGGGTGGATTAACGGGGTAGAAAACATCGTGGTTTTGGATGGGGGAAAGATAAGATGGTGGTGAACAGTATTTTGAAGACCTGGAGGAAGAGTGGGATTGAAGAGATTGTGGGAGTTTGCTCCAAGGCAGGAAAATATGGAGGAATGAAAGAATGAAGGTTGAGCAGTGATCTTGATTTTGGTTAAAGGAACGGGTTTACTGGTGGACCTTTGAGCGCCCTGCGGAAATTTAGGCAGGACATATCACAGATTGGGCTGGGGGGGGGGGGGGGGCGGAGAGAACATGTAGAAGACAGAAAGACCACCGACCTGCCCGCAGTGAGACAGTGAGAGACCCAAAGACTCAGCCTCATCGTGGGAGATACCATTGATCCTAAATGCCTTGGTTTCCACAGCCATGAAGCAGAGAAAGGTGAGAGGCAGGAGCACCAGGCAAGGGAGGAGAGCTACATACTCCATCAGGCTGCAGACAAAAGCTTTGTATGTTGTCAGGAGCTCAGGTGAGCCAAGGAAGGACTTTGCATGATGGAGGATGCCCATTGGCAACTGGCTTTGGAGACCAGCTTGGAGATATGGCTTTCCCAGGAAAGATCATGGCAGATAGTAAGACCCAGAAGCTTGAATTAAAAGGACTTCTTCAAAGAGATTGTGCGAAAGTAGATGGGGGGTCCAGTTGTGACACAGTGAGAGTGTGAAGATTTGTCAGGATTGAAGACATGTTCTACGTGTTGGACGAGCTTGTAATTTTATCCAGATCTGCAGAGAGTGAAGAGGCTGCTGCTTGTGATATGATGGATGGCAGATGGTACAGCAGAGGGTGGAGTTCTCAGCAAAGAGATAAGGGATTTTTCCAGAGAGTCGGAGAGATCATTGATGAAGAAACCAGAAAAGAACAGGGCCTGGAACGCTGCCTTGAGGAATTCCAGCCTGGACAGGAAGAGGGGATGAGAGAACTCCTTAAGGGCTACACGTTGGCTGCGACAGGAGAGGAAGTCTGCGAGCATGAGTGAAGAAGGCCTTGCATACCATGGAAGAGACCGCATTGAAAGCACGCAATATGTCTCGGGAGATGGCTCTGATTCATGTCTGGCATTGAGGATCTCCATCCATTGTCGGAGAGCAGAAGCAGCATATCCAGCGTAGAGTGACTGGTCTGAATCCAAAATTGATGATCGGAAGTCAAGCCGTTGGAAGAGAGGAAGGATTTAATGTCTTGAAGCGATGATGGATTCCATAACCTTGCTGATGATTGGCAGAAGGCCTGATTGTCTGTAGTTGCAGGGATCTGTTTTTGCACCTTTTAATGCAGAGCAGTAATGTTTGCTGATTTCCATGCAGATGGTAGATAACCTTGAGCAAATGAGAGGGTGAATAGAACGGAGAGGGTGAGCAAAGAACAGAGAAAGGGTGAGCAAGAGCAGCAGAGCAGGTTTTTAGGACACATGGGCTGATGCTGTGTGGACCAGTTGCAGAGTCGAGATTTGAGATCAAGCTCTCCACCTTTCAGGAGAAAGGACACAGAGTCCAGGAACAGCTGGGTGCGACTGGGTAGGTGGGTACAGAAAGTGATGGGTTTGGGATACAAGATTTTGAAGCAAACACGGAGATTAGGCATTCAGCCTTTTCGAACAGCGGTATCAGCTGTGTGGCCATTGAGGTAAGGAAGGAGATAGAGAGGAACATATACCAGACACAGACTTAACTAAACACCTCCAGGATTTGGAGGGGCGAAGACAGGTTGAGGGTTCAGACTGAGATTAGACAAATGTTGTTTTCGTGATG
>CM068952.1:147809498-147811998 GCA_035128595.1 Eptatretus atami
TATATATATATATATATATATATATATATATATATATATATATATATATATATATATATTTAGAAACTTTTCAGCTACCCTGAATAAAAATGTCATGGTGTAAATGTGAAATAAGGTTGAAGCTTGATCGGGTTTTAGCTTCAGAATTAAAATTTGTGCAACTTCTTGTTCACATTCAGTCAAGCAAACCATCATGAGCACAACTTGGTAGGAAAATTTTGGCTCAAATATTCACAATAATGGGTTCGTATGATGCCTGTGTGGCTGACAGGATGACTTACAGTCTTAGATGCACGCACACTCGCTTTTGATTACACACAGTGTTTTTATCAGGGAATTAGTGAAAACTATTTACACCCCTCCCTCCTTTTCCACCTCCCATAATTGCTTACATTATATTACAAAGCCATAATTGCTCACATATTGCATTTTCTGCATTCCTTTTTGAGAATGTATGGTATTTCTGCTCAGTTCTGGTCAAATTAAGCACTTTGTTAACTTATACTACCATATGTGAGGTGAGAAATGGAATACCAACTAGCCTCTGTGAAGGCCAGTGTGAGTCTGCCTCGATCATGTATTTTATCAACTAAAAGTTGACAGGAGTATGTTTACTGCAGCAGTAAATGAGGTGAGGCCGATGTTGAGCGTTAGTCCTCTGCCAGAGCAAAAGTAAATAAATAAATAATAAAAAATTATTCTCTTACATACATTATATACATATATATATTACATATGTTGTTGTTGTTCGTCTTTCGGCTGCTCCCGTTAGGGGTCGCAACAGCGGATCATCCGTTATGATCCGCATACTGATTTGGCACAGGTTTTACGCCGGATGCCCTTCCTGACGCAACCTGGTCGCCTCTTACGACACAGGGATAATATATATATATATATTATATATATATATATATATATATATACATATACATATATACAGTATATATACATTTATACAGTATATATATATATACATATATATATATACATATACATAATATATACAGTATAATATATATATGTTATATATATATATATATATATATATATATATATATATAGATAGATAGATAGATAGATAGATATAAAAAATATATATAAATGATATATTACGCAAAAAGTGGTTAACCAAAATAAACTCCCTCCCCGCTGCCTTTTGCTCACTGCAACCCGTCCTGATGGCCCTGCTTTCTATGGAGTGCGATATTTTGATTTTGGTGTCAGTCGTCGTCATCGGTGATCGATAGAAATCTGCTGTGGTAATCTACTACAATCTACATTGACTGAAATCTACTACAATCTACTAGAAACACCTGCTGCTTAAGGGAGCAGCAAGGGAGTTTTTTTTTCTTCTTTCTCCCGGACAAGTTGTACAACTTCCGGGAGTTTGATTTATTATTTTTGCGATAACATCCACTTTTAAAGTTATAATGTCCATAAGTTTATTCTATTAACGTTTTCATACAGAGATTCTTCTTTTTTAGTGATAATGTTGTAACACCAAGAGAAGACCACGAGTACTCGATGAATAATAAGCAAAAACAACGTGGGGGGGGGTCAGCCGTAAACTTTGCATTGGTTAATGAAAATAAACTCCCTCCCAATATTGCCCTGTTGATTTTTCAATGGGTGACTGCGAGTACATATACACTCTTATGAACGAAAAGTTGATAAAATCCATATGTGTGGTTGCCTGTTGTTTTTGCCAAAATTTTGTTTAGAAGTCTTTCTTTTTTATCCTTTCTTTCCTTGGAGAATCATGCACAAGAAGGAGCCTTGACACATCATTCATGTCAAGGACATTAAGAGATATCAATGTGCTTGCATATGAATTACAACATCAGTAGACATAGTTTTAAGGAAATAGGCTAAGTGTAAAAACAGATGGCTGGCTCATGTGTGGGGCTTTGGGAAAGGGAGAGGTGGAAGAAATCTGGCCACAGAGGGGGTAGATGAGTGATGTAGCACATACTTTGCTAGAAAAGACATTTTAAATAAATAATAAAAACTATCACCACTGCACTTTGGGTCAAGTTCACTTGGCCATTGCAGACAATGGCACACAATAAGACAAACTTGATGGGTCTGCAAGATGAGGGCAGCAGAAGGGATCACGGCTCACAATAATCAACACTAATGGAGCTGTACAATATGGAGATGCATGAATCACAAATACAACAATATATTTCTTACACTTGGGGGAAATTAAATAAAAATTAAGGCAATTTATCAAATGCAAACCTTCGTACAACCAGTCAGGAATTCCATTGAAAATCAAATTCTCTTCGCCAGATGTTGTTATCGGAACAGCAGTGCCATTAACTGTATGCTTCAAATATATGTTGTTTTTTAACACATAGGCCTGTGGACAAGGGCAGGGTATGCACAAATGAGGAAATGGAGATGAGGGTGTACATGGAATCAAAATAATCGGATCAATTGTGATTGCATTTCAAACATCTTTTGCTGAAGTTCTAGAAATAATTGTAAAAACAGTTAA
>CM068952.1:147816998-147819906 GCA_035128595.1 Eptatretus atami
TCAAGTGAAGCATTCCAGACATGAGAGGAAAATGCTTTATCAAAGGAGAGTGTTCTTGAAACAAAGCGTTCTAGTCATCCAGCATCGCGTCGGGATCATGCGGACATTGGTGAAGCATCCTGTTCAAGATCGCCATATAAATAAACGCAAAAACATTCTTCAGAATGAGGCATTCCCCGTTCAACATTGAGAAAAAGAAAAAGAAAAATGATCTTGTGTTGAAAGCATTTAAGCCTGGACAGATCAATGAACTCAGTGATAAGGACTTGGATACTAGTGAGGCTGTTTGCAAAGCACTCTTGGGGTGTTTTCCCACTCAGGATTCACAGTGAAACGTTGGAAGGCAACATACAGATGTGCATTCACTTCACTGCAAAGGGACTTTGTGCTCATCCTGCACAAAAAAAGTTCTTCAAAAATTTTCCCTACATTAAACAATCAACATTCAACTTGCAGTAACGCACATTTCTCAGTTGCCAAATATGTGGCTCATATTGTAAAGAAACTAACAAACAACCAAAAAAAAACAGATAATTGCACTTAAGGGCTATCCACATATTATGTACATTGGAAGGGGAAGGGGAAGGAAAATAGATAGCAAATTGAGAGGATTAATATTGAAGAAAGGATTGGAAGGTAGTGGAGTGTGAAAGGAATGACAAGCACAGGGAACGGTTTGAAAAGAGAGGGAAGGGGCATTTAAGGGGGAGGTGGACACAAATTCTGCCATTGGCATACATACTGAATAAAAAAAATACATGGCTCAATCTGATAAAAGAAGATTTCAAACAAAAAAGAAGGTTCAGACTTACCCATTGATAATATCAAACACTTGATAATCAGCTGTATATGAATGCCGCCAACCCTGAAAAGTAAAACGATTACCTTGAACACAGGTAATTACTTCTCACCTTCTTTGCCTCCTCATTCAATCCACACATCACTGTCCCCCAACTTGTCCCACTCATATAAGTTACCTTTCCAACATTATAACCTTTCATGTTTGTGATCAAAAATATATTCTAAAAGTACTAAATTCTGCAAATTAGTAACAAATACAAATTATACTTTGAGTGTCGATATACAAATCAAAATAATGAAAATATTCCAAATCAAAATATCAATTGGCTGTCCAAGTTACCAAACAATGATTTATAACAACATCGGAGTGTAAGGCTGTGAATCGAATCCAAAAAACCCCCCAAAAAACTCAAAATATTTAAAGAACATTTTTTGAAGGCATATTTACAGGTTTAAAATGCAATGAGCTAGATGATGGAAGCCACATTTGAGGCATAATGTGCCACTTCAGGCTAATGTTGTGCCAGTGTGTAGTGTGGAGAAAAATAATTACAATATATATGCAGCATCTGAAAATCTTTGTCTGATTGACAGTCGCCGGGCTGAGGCCTCCGGATTGGAAGTGACGCTTTGGTGTAGGACTTTATGTCCATTGGAGATCAGGGAAGTGCTCATCACACTCCACATATTTTGATTTACCTGCCAATCGCACCACGTGCCTTAGGGCTGTCCTTATTTTATTTTTTCTCAGAAATTTCAAGGGGCTAACCCGAAGTTAGATTGATATTTCTGAGATTTTTTTTTTTTTTTTAATATGAACCCGAAAAAAATTTATTTTAGGGATTGCTACCATCCATCGAAATTTTGAAAAAAAAGAAATTCATTTTATATTTTTCTTTTTAAAAATCTTATGCCAAAATGACATTAACATATAATGTATGATGTTTTATGATGCATTAGAATCTGAAATACTGCAGAAAAAAAATTGTTTAACTTGGCAAGATTTTTCCAGTCCGTCTCAGTGAAACTTGAAAAGTCTAAAAAAAAATCAAGATTTCATGTATTTTTCGCGTTTTTCGAACTCCGCAGTTTGCAGACAGAGTCTTTGAACAGACGGGACAAGAACTGTAGTTCACTTGTTCAAAGTTGATTTCTTACAGTCCAGGAATCGTTTTCGGTGATCAGTTACTGCTTGTAATAGGTACTGCTTTTGCTCTTCATCGTACGTAATAAGACTGTTGCACTCAGTCGCCAGGGCTACACCACGCTCTGCAAGTCATTCACAACTTTCAGCCTGCTGACAATAGTACGGCTCTGTACGAAACTATCTTCAGTTTCCCATTGATCCGGGTCTTTGGGCAGAAAGTCACAGTATATATAGACAATGTCTATTTGACCGAAACATGTCAATTGAGACAAAAATAAAAATATCTCAAACTCTAAAAGAACAAGACGATGATGATGATGATGAAGCACAGAAAAGAGCTGTTGTTCACCAGAAAGATATCATGCGCTGAAAACTGGAAGATTTCGCATCTACGAGAAGCAGAAGTTTTTTTTTTGATGTACTGCATTTGAACTCTCACTTTCCGCATATATAATATATATACATACATAGATACATATATATATATATATATATATATATATATATATATATATACTGTATATATATGTTATTGTTGTTTCTTCTTTCGGCTGCTCCCGTTAGGGGTCGCAACAGCGGATCATCCATTATGATCCGCATACTGATTTGGCATAGTGTTTACGCCAGATGCCCTTCCTGACGCAACCCTGGTCGCCTCTTACGACACAGGGATAAGGATTGGGTTTCGCCATGATTCCGGGCTGCCCTACACCCTCTCATAGCGCGGCCCAGCACAGAGTGCCAGTCCTCAAGCGATCCTCCAACCCATGCCTCCGAGTAGGCGGATTACAGGCGCACACCATACGCCCGTAATACTGTATATATATATATATATATACATATACATACACACACACACTTACAGTGCCTTTAGAAAGTGACACCCTTTTTCAAAATTTTCACCTTTTGCTGCCTTATAGCCTGGAATTAAATTGCATTCAATCAGACTTTTTCCACCTT
>CM068952.1:147819916-147838536 GCA_035128595.1 Eptatretus atami
TCGTAACCCACAACTTCCAAGTGAAAAACAAATTCTATAAATCTCAGAAAATTAATTTTTCTGTCCATTTTTATGTACAAATCACACTGTACATTGCTACACGAGAATATCTTGGTTGGATAAGTGTCTTTGATAGCATTATATGATAGCAATTGCAATTGTAAATTGTAATATGATAGCAATTTAAAATTAGCTCAGGTGTAACCATTCACCTTCAAAATCACACACCAAGTTAAATGGCCTCCGCCGGTGTTAAATTGTCCTGATTCTGATTATTTCAGAATAAAATCAACTGTTCTTGTAGGTTTTCTCTGTTGGGTAGTATATTTCACAGCAAAGACTCAACCATGAGCACCAATGAGCTTTCAGAAAACCCACGCGGATAAAGTTTGGAAAGGCCACTGATCAAGGATGGGGGAAAAAAAAAAAACATTAAACGGCCTTCAATATCCCAGTGGGGCACTGTCAAGACAATCATTAAGAAGTGGAAGGTGTATGGTACCTCCAAGACCCTGCCTAGATCAGGCCATCCCTCCAAACTCGATGACCAAGCAAAGAGGAGACTGATCAGAGGGGCCACCCAGAGGCCAATGCCAACTTTGAAAGAGCGACATGCCTTTATGGCAAACACTGGTTACTGTGTGCATGTGACAACAATTTCCCAAGCACTCCACAAGACTGGCCTGTACGATAGGGTGGCAAGAAGGAAGCCATTACTCTAAAAAGCCCACCTTTAGTCCCATTTGAAGTATGCAAAAACAACACTCCAGAGATTCTAAAGCCATGTGGAAAAACGTTTTGCGGTCTGACAAAACAAAGATGGACCACGTTGCATTTGGCACAAACCAAACATAGCACATCATGCAAAGATCACTATCCCTACTGTGAAGCATGGTGGTGGCAGCAGCATGTTGTAGGGATGTTTCTCATCAGCAGGGACAGGGGCACTTGTCAGGATTGAAGGAAAAATGGATGGAGCAAAATACAGAAAAATCCTGGAGGAAAACATGCTGCCCTCAACAAGAAAGCTGAAATTGGGATGGAAGTTCACCTTTCAGCATGACAATGACCCGAAGCACACAGCCAAAGCTACACTGGAGTGGCTAAGGAACAAAAAGATAAATGTTCTTCAGTGGCCCAGTCAGAGCTCTGACCTAAATCCAATCGAAAGTCTGTTCCATGAGCTGAAGATTGTTGTCCATCAATGCTCCACATGCAACTTGACTGAGCTTGAACAGTTTTGTACAGAAGAATGGGCAAATATTGCCCAATCAGGATGTGCCAGGTTGGTAGAGACCAACCCAACACTCACAGCTGTAATTGCTGTCAAAGGTGCTTCCACCAAGTATTAACTCAGGAGGGTGGACACTCATCCAATCAAGGTATTCTAGTTTTATATTTTTAATTAATTTTTTGTTGTTGCACTTTTGTGGCTCAACCTCGGCTGCTTGTGCATCCAGGTTCAATGTGCTGTGTAGGTTGCGCAATTTATGGGATCACCGTTGAGAGTTGTGCGTGACTTTTGTTGTACACTGTGCATTGCTTCCTCAACTTGGCCAGCTCCTCTTTACACCATTCATTCCTTTCCATTTGTACAGGGTGGGGCATTTATATCTGACGGTTTTATTATCCTTATAACTTTTTTGTTCCTAACCAAAATAAAATAAAATTCTAAACAACATTGGCACATACTTCAAATTATTAAAAATAATTTTGATTCTTTATTTCTTAAAAATTACGGCAGACAAATGGGCCCCTTACGAATTCGTGCATTACGACAGCGGATCATCATATTGTTCATTACCGCAAGCAATGTCTCTTGATCAATAGAGCGGATGGTTGCAGTGATATGTTCCTTATAAACCTTGCCCTTCAGAAACCCCCTTAGGAAGAAATCTGGTGGAGTTAAATCTGCCAAATCAAAGTGTGCCTCATCTGTCATAATGACCTCGTTTGTGAAATTGGCATGCTCATTGCATTAAAAAAAAAAAAATGCTCATTGCATTTAAAGTGCTCAATCATTAAAAACTTTCAAGTATTATCCGTAAAACAAAGAAAGCAATAATTAGTTATGCCAAGACTACTTCAACCCTCTTGGCATGCACACCTCCAAAACTGACCTTGGACGTTTGTTTGGAATGGTGTTCAGGACTAGGGTCCCATCGAGGTCTATTTTGTGGCCAGAATGCAGACAATGGTGCACGATAGCAGACAATGCCATCTTGCCAAGCTGAGTTGCTCTATCATGTTCATCTATCCTTTGCTTCAAATTTCTTCAAGTTTCCCAAATCATGTTCATCCAGCTACCCCAGATTTATCATTATTTGGGATCCTGTCTTTTAGCTCAGCAATGACATTACACATTGTACGCAATAGTTTATGGGCTACACAGACCCATGTTTTGCATACTATTTTACCAATTCTTTCTGAAAGTCCTGTGGCATGGCAGCACACAATGTCCAATCATGTCTGACTCTTTCCGCTGTGCCATCTTTCCGCTTTCCGCTAAACATTTTTTTTTAGCAGCACCCCTCTTATGAATTATATTTTCTATAATTGCATCGTTTTTGGAAGATGACACTATCAGGGTGCATGAAAAACTGCTTGTGACTGATCGGGTTGCACGGATTAAATCGTAACCTGTTAGTGTGGGTTGATTTAGGGAAGGAACAACGGGACATTTGTCCAGGGCCCAAACTCCAGGGGGCCCACAAAAAACATACAAATGATACGATACATTTATTTATTTATAAAAGTCTTATTATTTATTCCCTTGTCATTTCAAAGTTAGCAGAGATGTGAGACAGTAATTCAACGTCTAATATAAATAACCCAACGTTTTATTAAACCAAGCTCAAATGAGCTAAGATCCTCGTCCTCTTAATGATGACGTCATAAAAACGAATATGATGTCATTGTGATGTATCAGGTTTGCGATAAATTATCTTGCTAATGCCCGGCTTGATTCCCGCAAACAAAATTCAAACAGCTTGCCTAGTTTCGGAGATAATGGGATAGGCGATTGCCATTAGCGGCGATATTATGACGTCAACTTTTTTCTAGGAAGAATTTCCAAAATCGGAGATGGTTACTGCCTGCACATGGGCTTTCTGCATATACATGGCAAGTTTCACAAGATCCGATGAAAACTCTGGGTTGTGAAACAAAAATGTCAAAAAATAGGAACGACGTCATAAAAATTGATATGACGTCATAGTGATGTATCATATGTGCGGTAATTCATCTCTGCTAATGCCCTGTTCGATTCCCGCAAACAGAATTCAAAAAGCTTGCCTAGTTTCAGAGATAATTTTTAGGCGATTCCATTAGCGGAGATATTTGACGTCATAACTTTTTTTCTAGAGGAATTTTCAAAATCGGAGATGGTTACTGTCTGCACAGGGTATTTGCACAATATAATGCCAAGTTTCAGGAAGTTTCGATGAAAACTGTAGGCTGTGAAACAAAAAAGTCCACAAGAAGAAGATGAAGAACAACAACGTGAGTAAGACTTAGAGATCCTCCACGAGGATCTAAAAACCAAACAGTGTTACCAGACAAGCAATGAGTGACAGACCACACAAATCACATGACCTTTTGTGGGAGGATCACAATCGGCATCATACATCAAAATGACGCAATCACACAACCGCGAACGGCGTAGAGTTGTTTTATACAGTTTGGAATTGTAAAAAAAAATTATATTGTTTTTTATATCAACACAGACATATTGGCAATTGGAAATATATGATGAAAAAAAATATAGGACGAAGACACATTCACGGAAGAGCCAGGGAAGTGACGTATAGTAGAGTGTAATACCACTCTCCACTGCAGCAACTGAGTTACATTCCGGAAGATGGACAGTGGTGCTGCTAAGCGGTAGAAACTAAAGGAAAAACAAGCAAGCGAAAAAAAGTTTGCTTTGTAAAATACCTAAATTATACAATTTCGGGTTTACATTATTGCAAGATGATGCAGCAACACCACCAGTGGATCTAACCAGTTTAACTGTCAGCACTGATAACGACATCACTAAAGAACTTGGCTTCTTTGCAGAAAGTAAACTTGATTTGCCTCCAAGACAACTATCTCATCCCACTCAAAACCCTGATTTGATGTTCTTACCTTCAGTAATGATCCTGCTTAATGGAAAGACGACGAGTCACTTCGAGTGTACTAGACAAGGCGGGGACCCGCTGATTGCCAGAGTCGCTGTGAGAGATATGTGACGTCGGAGAGAATATGTGAACAGGGTCGAACTCATCATATTCCAAAAAGCAATTTTAAAGGAACGCTGCAGAATGGGCAAATCCGTTGATCGTGAGTGGTTGCTGTACTCGCCATCAAAAGGGTGTATACTTTACATTGTGTGCAAATTATTTTCATCAAAGAAAAGTGCATTGATTCAGAATTTGATGATTGGAAACATGCTGCTATCAGAGTCGGGGAACATGAACAGTTGCCAGAACATACATGATCGATGCTTCTGTGGTGTATCAGGCAACAGGAGGGTGTGAGAATTGACACCTCGCTGGAAATTCAGCTCAAGCAGGAGAAACAGTACTGGCAAAACATGCTGAAACGTGTTGTTCACATCATTAAATTCCTTACTGAACACGGCCTGGCATTTCATGGAGCTAACGGAACTCTCGGCTCACCGCATAATGGAAACTTTCTTGGAATTTGGGAGCTCAATTCACAGTTTGATCCTTTCCTTTCAGACCATCTTGCCAGGTTTGGAAATTCAGGAAGTGGAATTTCATCATATCTTTCATCCAGTATATGTGAAGAGCTAATTGGACTAATGGGGAATAAAGTAAAATCTGCAGTTATTCAAGAGATTAACGATGCAAAGTATTTCTCTATCACTGTTGACAGTACGCCTGATATATCTCACGTAGATCAGCTCACCGTCATACGCTACGTACATGTGACTGGGGCTCCTGCTGAACTATTTCTGAGTTTCCTTCCTATCACTGATCATGCAGGTGAGAATCTTGCTGATGCAATCTTGAACTAATGTCAAAAAAATGGAATCGACTTTTCAAACTGCAGAGGCCAGTCTAACGATAATGCATCAATCATGTCTGGAAAATACAAAGGTGTCCAAGCATGGTGAAAAGAAATAAACCCACATGCCGTTTACATTCCATGTGCCTGACATTCTTTCATTTAGGTTGGAAAAAAAAGGCAGCTGAATGCTGTGTGGATGCCCTAACTTTCTTTGGTACTCTAACAGAAATATACAATTTGTTTTCCTATTCCTCTTATTGCTGGGAAATACTTCGTCAAAACCTTGGAGAAAATGGAATTGTTGTCAAGCGATTGTTAGATACAAGATGGTCAGCAAGACATGATGCTGCGAGAGCACTTAAGAAAGGATACGCACAGAATAAGAATGCTCTGGATGCATTTGCTTAAGACAATGACCACCAATCACCAGAAAGTAGACAAACGGCTGAAAACTTCAGCAGCCAGATGGACCACATCGAAACAATAATTCTGACTTGTGGGATACAACCCTGGATAGATTTGATGCAACTATCAAGTCAGTCCAAGCAGAAGACATCGAACTGTCACTGGTGGTTAAATTATTAGAATCTCTAAAATCACATCTGAAAAACATTCTTAATGATTTTGATGATTATGAAGAACGTGCCATACAATTAGAAGTTGAGAAGACATAGCCAGTGCTTTGCAAGATGGACCAAGTCACACTGAAGTGCATCTCCAAGGTAGAGAAAAATTTCGCATTGAGCCTTTCATAAAAATCCTGGATACCCTATCAACACATTGTCAGCGCTGAACAGAAGCTTATGTCAATGCACACGACGTGTTTGGCTTTCTGACCAAGTTTCAAGGCATGTCAACACATGATATTCAGAAAACAATCTGCTGCCCTCGTGTCCACTTATCCTTCAGATTTGGATGCATCCTTCCCAGCAGAAATGCATCACTTTGTTGAATTTGTTGTGGGTAAAGAGAACAAAACAGCTTCTGACCTCCTTCACCTCAATTTAAATGCCCCTGTGATTTCCACATTTCCAAATGTTGCCACGGCTTTGCGAATTTACCTTTCCTTGATGTGCACCAACAGCTCCGGCGAACGGTCATTCTTTCACATGGGACTTGTAAAGAATGAACTGAGAGCCACCATGGGCCAGGATCATCTCAGCTGCCTTGCCATCATGACCACGGAATGTGACATTTTGAGAAAGTTGGATTTCTCTGATATCGTCACAGGCGTTGCGTGTGAAATCATAAAATTTTCATATTGCTTTCAGAGTGCATTTTCAAATTGCTTGTATTGCAATGCAGTACAAGCACATAATAACACTGTTTTTCGTATTTTTTATAAGCCATTAGGAGTTATAACATTTTAGTATAATTCGTATAAGCTATTGGTTCACAAAAAAATATTTTCACCAAAAAATGAGTGACCACTATATTCGTTATTGGTGTGTGTCTGTCTGTCTGTCTGTCTGTCCCAAGCATAGCTCCGTGGTTTTGACGATCCTGATAAAATTTTGGTGGAGGTTTATATCATGATCTAGTTGTGTTCCTGAGAATGGGCTGGTGCGCCATTAATGGGCAGAGCCACGCCCAAAAAACATGTGTTTTTAGGGGGTAGCCAATTTCAATTTGCATCTTCTCTTCGGGGGTTGTCGAATCTGAAGGCCCTGTCACACCTTGACGATTTAGCCAGCATATGGCAACGTATCAAAATTTATCTAAAACCTGGCGTACGCTGAACTATTGATGTTTTTTTTCAGTTTTGGGCGTATAATAACGAGTTGGATGTATGCATAACGTATTAGTAAAGTACACAGAACGTTTCAATAATTATAGATAACTTATACCAAAAGAATGCTTAGCGTGTTGTCGGCGTTCACACTTGTGCCCAACAATAGTCTAACTTTATGCATAGCGCGGCACCGTATCATCAACCGACGATCACGTGGCGTAGCCTATTAAAAGGCTGCCGCTCGACGATTCAAATCATAACCGCACTAGAGATCGAAGTGTCAACTCACCATGGAGTCTGAAACACTGACGGGTTCCTCCTGTGAACCCCATTTTTATCTACCAATTCCCCTAAACGCTGCCAATACGCCATTATGCGGTAGCTGTAAGTTAGAAACAGGTTCAGTAAGTTCTGTGGTTGTCCGGAAGATGTCAAATACGTCTACATACGTCAATATGCGTTGGAGATACGTTACACATAGGTTCAAAGCACGTTACTCATAGGTTAGAATAAAGTTTCGGGTAAGCTAGACATTACCTCGACGTATTTCGACTTATGAGTAACTTACAAGTAACGTGTGTCGACGTGTGTCAACGATCGCATAACGTGCCTACAACTTATGGCCAGCATATGCGGAACGTGTGAGTCATACGCTGGCATACGTCGAAAAATTTTGAGCATGCTCAAAGTTTGTCGACGAGCTCGGCGTACTACGACGTATGCCAGCTTGCTTCAGTGTGCTCTTAACGTATACAAAACTTACCCATAACGTATTCGATGTGTGCCAGCGTATTCGCCAAATTTTTCATATGTTGGCATACGCTGGCTAAAACGTCAAGGTGTGACAGGGCCTTGACAGGGGTTTCGGTATTTGTTAGCCCAATGGCACCTGCATAGCCCCACGGAGCTCGATTTTTCATTTTCGTCCAAGGTCAAGGTCACAAGGTCACAAACTTAGAAAATTGCGAATTTTGACATAAAAATCATACGACTGCCCAAACTTTGAGAGCTAGGATGACAATATTTTTTATGCATAATCTTGAGGTCATTCCCCACCTAAAGTCTTGAAACCATTTTGTTCTATCTCGAACACCTTGCCCGTGGTGCCCCCTTCAACTTTGTTTTTACGCTGATTTCATCACAGTATGGATAATCCGAGGAGTTGAAATGCCATATAGCCTATATGACGTTATATTGTTCCTGAATGTTCCAGAGGAAGTTTTGCACCAATGGTCATAATCGTTGACCTTTGACCTTTAAAGTTCACAAAGGTCAAATTTTCAAAGTTGTGGGAACCGAACGGGTTTTCGACCTTCTTCGACGAACTAACTCCAATAAGCTATAGCACGTATCCTGTTTCCTTATTTTAATGTCCACAACATTGTTTTGTGACCTTTAAAGATTATGCAAAGGTCAAATTTTGAAAGTTGTTGAACAAAACTGGGGGTTTCGACATTTTGCAGCTAATAACCCGTCACTCGTACCACATCATGTTGATCATTTTTATAACTTGGTCAAAAATTATCACATTGTCTCATCCTTGACTTCTGAAACAATCTACATCGTCAAATACCGCTCGTGAACCATCGTCGTCTTCAGACTTGTTAGTATTAAAGTTAATGGAAAAAGTATTTTACTTTTAATTTTTATGAAGTTTTAAAAAGTGTTTAAAGCAAAATATTTATATATCTATACACAGCGCATCTCTTTTTAAATTTTATTTCTTCCCACTCCGTTTTGAGGTTGATGATGGGGGAGTGGGGGGGGGGGGGAACTCAACTACTCGAATGTCCGTGGTCTGTTAAACATCAATCCAGCTCTGGCACTGATGTATTTAGGGAGCCAACATTTCTCGGTCGAGTTCTACATCAAAAAAGGGTTCCACAAATTTGCTTTTCTTTTCAATCTCTAATATGAATCTTATGTTGGACAGACTCAGCTGAGTTGCTCAAGATGTCTAACATTTCTCTTTCTCAGTCCACAATAGCAAAAGCGTCATCAACGTAGGTATTCCCGAACCGTGGAAGCCAGTTCTCACTGGATTTTAAAATCTTTTGTTCACGTTCCTCTGCAACGAGGTTCGCCACACCTGCAGACGTGGCACCAGCCTGCCCGCACTCGTGGTGGAAGTAACATCAGAAAGTAGACTTTTTTTCCGATCACATCAGCCGCCCCATTATACTATTCACAATTTTTTTTAAAATCTGAATCAGGCATGAAGTTACAGTATTTCTTAATTTGCAAATCCCTACCATCTCTTCTGATCCTCTGTTTGTCACCTGGCTTAAAATAGTGTTAAAGGTAAGATTAGCATTTGTCTTGTTTGGGTTCCTCACAGATTTGTGCCCTCACTGTCAGAATATACTTTGGTTTAATGCGAGCGCACAGTTTCACACACAAGATGGTATATTTGTGTCTAAATTTACTCATGTCTGTGTGTAGTTTACACACGTGTGCATGATTATGTGTGCAATGAAGCTTACATGAAAAATTCCCAAATAGTCTTTGATGTCAACAAAATCATCCCTTTCTTAACAAACCTTCTTCCTGCTTGTTTGAAGGAGAGTGTAACCTTTGGATGGAGATACAAAATTGATAGTTGCATTCACCATACTCTGAAAGAGGAAAAAGAATATCATTCAATTTAAAACAATTTAATCGTGTTTATTTACCAACAACAACCAAATAATGCCTTCAAAATGCAAGCTTAACATCTGCCAGAACAAAAAAAAAATCTGATGTAGCACAGATGATGTCCAGAATGTTTCTGCAATGATTCTTTTCTAAACTAATTATTTATGCACCAATTGGTTTTTGCAATGATTTAACATGAAGGAACAAAAGGAATAGTGACTGCAAATATATATATATATATATAATTATATATATAATATACTTGCATATTCATATATAAATATAATTTCTCAACATCGTTCTGCAAGGATAATTAAATTAAGATATGAAATAACAGTTGTACCAGAGTAATGTTAAAAAAGGCAAATAATTATACTTACAGGGATAAACAAATTTTCATCAAGTAACGGGAGCTTCTTCCGGTAAATGGCTCCAGATGAATTTCGAAAAATGTACTCGTCGTCTGAGAAAAATAAGAAAAGGAGATAATTGAAGATTTACTTACAGTGCCTACAGAAAGTCTACACCCCCTTTCAAAAATTTCACCTTTTGTTACCTTATAGCCTGGAATTAACTTGCATTAAATCAGAATTTTTCCACATTTATTTAAACATCGTAACCCACAACTTCCAAGTGAAAAACAAATTCTATAAATTTTAGAATATTTATTAAAAATACAAAACTAGAATATCTTGGTTGGATAAGTGTCCAACACCCTGAGTTTATACTTGGTGGAAGCACATTGGCAGCAATTACAGCTGTGAGTGTTGGGAGAGGTTTCTACCAACTTTGCACACCTTGATTGGGCAATGTTTGCCCATTCTTCTGTATAAAACTGTTCAAGCTCAATTAAGTTGTTGGGAGGCATTTCTGAACAGCAATCTTCAAGTTATGGCACAACATTTTTGATTAGATTTTGGTCGGGGCCTGACTTGGCCACTCAAAGACATTTATCTTTTTGTTCCTCAGCCACGGCAGTGTAGCTTTGACTGAGGTTTGGGTCATTGTCATGCTAAAGGTGAACTTCTGTCTCAATTTCAGCTTTCTTGCAGAGGCCAGCAGGTTTTCCTATCAGATTTTTTTGTATTTGCTCCATCCATTTTCCCTTCTATCCTGAGAAGTGCCCCAGTTACTGCTGAGAAATATCCCCATAACATGATGCTGCCACCACCATGCTTCACAGTAGGGATGGTATTCTTTGGGTGATATGCTGTGTTGGGTTTGCGCCAAATGTAACATTTTTCATTTAGGCCAAAAAATTCCATCTTGGTTTCAGACCACAAAACTTTTTGCTAGATGGCTTCAGAATCTCTGGAATGTGTTTTTGCATACCTCAAATGGGACTCAAGGTGGGTTTTTTTGAGTAATGGCTTCCTTCTTGCCATCCTCCATAAGGCCAGACTTGTGGAGTTGCTTTGGATATTGTTGTCATATGCACGCAGTCACCAGTCTTTGCCATAAAGGCATGCAGCTCTTTCATAGCTGCGAATGGCCTCTTGGTAGCCTCTCTGATCAGTCTCCTCCTTGCTTGGTCATCCAGTTTGGAGAGACAGCCTGATCTAGCAGGGTCTTGGTGGGACCATACGCTTCCACTTATTAATGATTGTCTTGACTGGGCTCCAAGGGTTAACTTTGTGTGTGATTTTTAAGGTGATTGGTTACACCTGAGCTCATTTTAAATTGCTATTATAAGGGGGGTGAACACTTATCCAACCAAGATATTCTAGTTTTATAATTTAAATTAATTTTTTGAAATTTGTTTTTCATGTGGAAGTTGTGGGTTATGATGTGGAAAAAGCCTGATTTAAAGGAATTTAATTCCAGGCTATAAGGCAACAAAAGGTGAAAAAAAATTTAAATTTTTGAAAGGAAATTTTTTATATATTTTTTATTTTTGTAATTTTCTAGAAACACTGTATTTCCTTTGACTAAAGAAGCGGTTTTAATTACATATAATCTCTGCAGAAGTACTCATCAGTAATATGTTCATCTCCGAGCCTTCTAGTTCTGGGTTCTTCCATTCACTATTGCTTCAAGCCTTCCTTTAGTTTCTTTCAGTATCCCGCCATCATGGTCATGTGTCAAGCTCTGCTTTGGACCATTGGTCTATGGCAGATGAGGGGGATTACAGAAACTCAACTCAAGTTTTGAATTTGTAAAGCCAGTTTGTAAAGAATTATAAATTTGTCAGGGAGCTGGTGCAGTTTCCAATTCATTACAAAAAGCATTTTGGATCTTCAACATCAACCATATTATGTTATTATTATATTATATTATATTGTATTATATTATAATCATATTATAACCATACAGGGTGGTTCAAAAAGACCTGGACAACTGTGGTTGTTAATATATTTTAGTACAACAAATGATACAATGATACCCTTTGTTTAATATGATTTTTTTTTTAAACTCATAAAGTTTTATGTATTTTCAGATCTGGTGGTTAAATGTAAAAAAAATGCCAACTCCACAGGAGAAAGTTCAGTGTGTTGAATGTTCATCAAGATGAGATCCAACACGCAAGTTCAGCTTAATTTCCGTACAAGGTATGGAAGGAATTTACCATTGCTGCCTAGTACCAGAAAGAGGTACAAGAGGCTTAAGTTGGAAGTTAAAATTGTAAGTTTAAACAACTGGAAGTTGTTTGAAACAGAAAAGTACAGGTTGACCAACACAAGTGGAGCAGACGTTGAACAAGTATGAATCATTTCAGCAAAGTCAGGAAATCAATTTGACGCGCATCTCGAGAACTGGGACTACCATCCACAACTACATACAGGATTTTGCATAAAAAAACTGAAGCTTTATGCCGATAAGGTGTAGATTCTGCAAGAACTCAAACCAAATGATGGATTCAAATGCAAGGCGCTTGCCTTGGAAATTTTACTCAGTCGCAAAGAGGATGCCGAAGATCAACTGAGAAAGGTCATATTCACAGACAAAGCTTGCTTTCATGTATTGGGGACGGTCTGCCGGCACAATGTGAGGATCTGGAGTGCTGAAAACCCCCATGTGGTCATTGAACACATATGCAACAGTCGAAAGGTCAATGTGAGGTGTGGCCTTCTCCGTGACCGCTTGGTGGGTACTGGGTACGGTTTTTCCTTGTGGAGGATACAGTGACCTCAACAATTTAAATGAACATATTGAAAGGATTCTCCTTACCACAGATTGAAGACCTGCAACCCGATAACTTTTATTTTTTTGTATACAATGTTGAGACTCATATAAGAGCTAACACACAGAAAGTATAACAAGGAGCAGGGACAAGAGGGGCAGGAGAAGAAGCACAAATCAGTGGGGACACAATAAGAGATCTGTGGAAGGGAGAATGATGTGGCGGGTATATGGGTAAACAAGATGGACACTACATGGACTTTCAGGAAGGAAAGCAGGGAATTTGAAGGAGTTGGGATTGGGGTGGATTAACAGGGGTCAAAAATATCATAGTTTTGGATGGGGGAAGATACAAGAGATGATGGTGAACAGAGCTCTAGCTGAGGACAATGCGACTGCTTTTGTCTCAGCAATGGACAGGGGCCTGAAATCTCAGGCAAGAGGTCAATGTCCTCTCACGGGAGATGTTTCAGGAATCCTAATCTTACAGTTTTACCCTGTCACTTCCGTAGAAATGTCAAAAAACCAACTATATTTTTCCATTGTCAGCCACCAGATGTTCAGTCTCTTCCTTCTAGATCAGTGATGACCTTTCCTTGGTTGACATATTGAAAATATGTCCTGCAAAGCCAGCTGCCGACTGGGAATTCTCTGTCATTCTGAGTAATTCCTTGAAAATTACTTTTGGCTGTAGCTCATTGGAATATTGCTCTGCCCCATGGGCTGATGCACTAGCATCACAACTGTTTCTCCGAGATTCGGTGGAATTTACAGCTCTTAAAATTATTGACATTGTCCATAATGAGATAGAGGCACAAGGCCACTGGCTCTCTTTATTTTACCAGACAGGTAGGTGGACTCTGTTTTGAACTGGCTTGCTTCCAATCTTGTTGTCTCTGTTCTCCCACTACCTACAGTTCGTCCAGGATACTTGTATTCTTCTAGTAAAGCTTTCCTGGTTCAACTCCCAAATTCCAGGTTTACTTCCCACCTCAACTCATTTGTTCCTCTTTTCTCCAGTTGTGGAACTGCCTTCCCAGAGGCAGTTCAATTGCACTCTTCTCTCCACAATTTCAAATTAGTAGCACACCACCATTTCATGTCATCCTCCATTGCCCCCCACAATTTTTCTACCTACCTAACCCAACTCTTGTGAATGTTCTTCGTGAACTCTTGGTGAACCCAACTCTTGGTGAAGATCCCATTGTGTCTTTTGCAAATAGTAGGCAAGTTATTGCTGACACCCTGAACAAATTCATCCTGACTGACTGTTGGAAAATTAACCACAAAACTACGAGCATGATCCTTGCCCAGGAAAACCTTGGACAACACCAACACTGTAAAAGGTATGCTACATTGATGATGAAGATGAACCCAACTCCACCTTGCAGGTTACTGTGTTTCCTTCCATTCTCTCTTCTCTTTTCAAGTTTGTTCATTCCACTGATGTTGCACCCACCTTTGCCCCACTGTAAAGATGTTGATAGTCACCTCACTCTTCCCTGAACCATGATTTGTATAAACAAAACACTTCTACCTCCTGTTGTTGGTGCTCATTCTCAGCTAACCTCAAGAAGGGAATTCAGCCAGTACAACAGCACACAATGACCGATACTCGTCATAAGATACTGTGACATCTTTTGCTTCCATAACAGAAATGTAGAACGGACAGCTTGCCCATCCCCATTCGAAGAACAGTGTGCATTGACATACAATGCCCCTTCTAGCACTGCTTCTGCACCAGGTGACAGTTTTAATCAGATATAATTACATAGTGGGCTCACTTGGTGTGTGTCTTTTGCAGAGGTGAGAAAAAGTGTCTTTAACTAGATGCAAGCAGAAGAGAGAGAGAGAGAGAGAGGTGAACATACTACCAATTTAGCTATTCTGTTGCCTATCATTAAACACCTACTACAACATCAGGTAGTAATTCAAAAACAAGTGCAGCAATACAAGAAAACACACAAATGTTGAACCATTAACTTTACAAAGGAAGGATTTCCCTTACCTGAAATCCAGGACATGGAAAAAGACTGAGGAAAGTATGTCCCTTCTAAGTAGTTAGCCAGTGTGAATGTTGGCTTGTCATCATCCTGTGCTTGTTCTTGCAGAGATGGACAAAATATAGATTTCACTGCACATTCTCAGTGAAAAACAAGCTTTTTATGGCAGAAGAGAGTGATCAATTTCATTTTATGTTCAGGTGCACCTCATTCTACCCTCAAACCCCTTCCAAACACCCATCCATTTCTAACAAAAACAACTAGAACAGCACTTGGTAGAGCGCATACCTCCACCAGGCTAAAGTTTACTTTTGTATCCACTGATAGCCAGATCTGGATCCAGACCTGAACCAAATCTTAATCGGCTTGTTCTTGTCACCTACCCAACTCATCCACCTAGTTTTGTTATAACTATCCAAAACCTTTCAAAATATCGTGCTATATATTGTTTTGCCCCATCTCTCAATGGTGAAGAATCACTTAAAATTTAAAGATTATTTTATTCGGATCTTCAGTGAAATCAAACAAATTAGTCCTTGTCGTACACCCAAACTGTCCATAAAATTTCGTCTGAATCCGCCACAACTCTTTGAGATAATGTGCTATGTATCATTTTGGCCATATCTCTAATGGTGAAGAATCACTTTTAAAAAACTCTAGTACCCGGATCCCGATATGGACCTTCACCAAAATCTACTCTTTTCGTCTTGTCACACACCCAACATGTCCACCAATTTTGTCTGAATTCATCTACAACTTTTAGGGGTGAAACATAACCTCTGCCTACTCTGGATGGCGGAGGTAAAAATTTGGCACAAGGTTCCCCAACTACATTAAATCCTGATAGACTTACAAGCTGCACAATCAATTGCAAACCCTCACTAAGTACAAGTCTTTCCTTAAACCATGCTTTATGAAACAGAGTCAAGCTATGAGGTCGAAATGATCACAGTAATGTTGTAAGATATGTGGGCACAGATAGCTTGACCACCCCAATTAGTGACAAACGATGGAAGATCCTCGTCCTTCCTTCATATTAAGGATCAGCTTCAACAATTTTTAAGCATAAAACAAAGTTTGATCGAAAAATAGAGCGCAAGTACAATGCAAGACAAACTACACTCAAATTTTAAAAACTTAAGATTTACGAGATCTCATCATTAAAATTTTCCACCTTGCATTCTTCCAAGAGAAATACAACATTATGTAGAAAATACATCTTGAGAAAGTTTTCAGCAGTTTCTGTGAAGGCGGCAACCTCTTGCCTTTCCGCAACCACAGTTGGCTGCAAAAAAACAGGTAACGTCCCAGTATCGTGTGAAACTGCTAGATTATGTTAAAAACTCAAAAATCAAACCACACTCAAACAAACAAACAAGAAAAAGACGTCATGCAAAGCACGATACTTGCAAAATTCACCTCTCTCTCTCTCCAAAGGTTGCGATGGATACATCAAATTGTCCATTTCATCAAGATTAAAATTGAGAATCTTAATCAAAGCTCAGGTCAATCGGATGAAAATTGATTATTTTTCAGATTGAAATTGATGATTTTAGAAGTTTGACCTTGAGTTGACCTTTGACCTTTGACCTCAAATATAGTATGTTTCCAAATTCGGTGATGCACTCTGCGATTGCTGTTTAATTTTCAAGTTCATCAGATGAAATATGATGATTTAGAAGTTTGACCATGAATTGACCATTGAACTTTTGACCTCAAAAATAGTTTCCCAATTCAGTGACGCAATATGCAAATCCTGTTCAAATTTCAAGTCAATCGGATGAAAAATGACGAATTTAGAAAGTTGACCTCAAAATTTTAGAAAGTTGATCGAAAACCCACTCCGTGGGAGTACCTCCTGTGCAGCTGCCATACCCAGGCAGCTCACGGATGACGGATTGGATCAAAGCCTTCGGCGACCCCCATTCTTTGATGATAGAGGGAAACCACGGGTAACCTTCCCGGGTCAGATTGCGATAGTTGTGTCGGGGCCGTGCTGAGGTGTCGTCAACAGACGGCGGTCTCCTTGGTTTAACCTGAGGGGTCCCTTCGGGTGGGTGCCTGGAATGTCCTATCCCTAAGAGAGGATGATCACCTGTCTCTGTTATCATCTGAGCTCAAGCGTTTGGACATCAGTATTGCAGCACTCTCTGAGGTTCAGAGACCGGATTGCGGCGAGATCATGGCGGGTGATTACACCTACTATTGGTCTGGTCGCTCTGATGGTTACCATGCCCAAGGAGTTGCTGTAGCTGTGTCCAATAAGCTGACTCCAATGATAATTGAGGTAACACTGGTCAACGAGCGTATTATGAGACAAAAGATTCATCACTTCTTGGGGTGTCGTTTCCCTGGTCTCTGTGTATGCTCTGACTGAGGCGATGATCTCACCGTAAGGACGCATTCTATGCACGCTCGAATCTTGTGGTTGATCAGTGCCCCAGGTAAGATATTCTTGTCGTCTTGGGGGATTTCAAGCATCGACTTGAACTGATAGCGATGGTTATGAAACATGTGTGGTCCCATGGGTCTGGAACTGTGAACCAGAATACACTAAGATCCTTGCCTTTGCAAAAGTCATGGACTTAGGGTGGCTGGTGCATGGTTTCAGTGCCCACAGGCTCATTGCTGGACTTGGTATTCCAACGCTGGCGGTGTGGCAAAGGAGACTGACCATGTGCTCATTGATGGGTGGCTGGAGGATGATCCAGAACTTCAGTACGTCGACCGGAGTGCTCAGTTCCTCAATACTGCACACAGGCTTGTTGTAGCAACTGTGAAAGTTGCAGCTAAATCCAGGAGAATTTAGCTAATCCAGCTAAATCCCAGGCTAGGCTGGATTTTGGCAAGCTCAAGATGAGGGGGTAGCTGAGAAGTAAGTTGCACAGAGGTGAGTGGAGATTGGGGGGGGGGGTCGGGGTGCTTTGGGATCCTGAAGAAGTTGTGGGTGCTTTCAAGACCACCATCCTTGATATTGCCGGAAGATGTCTTGGAACTCACCAGAGGGCGAAGAAGAATTTTGTCTCTCAGGGACACTGGATACCATTGACCATCACAGGGCCAGGCTGAATGGCAGAGCTGAGCTGTTCAGGAGCTGAGGTGTAAAACTGTACGTGTACTAAGGGTGGACAATGAGGCCTATATGTGAGGAATCTGTGAGGGTTAGAGCATCACCTGTGTCAAGTGATTCTCATCCTGCTCTTTCTCTCTATCGAGTGCAGCCTGTGGCTGCTCTTTGCATCATTGGTTGGACGCAGCTATGCCGCTTGATGCAGTGTCCCCTTACCAGTACACTGGTGCTCATTTTGCCGACCTCGGGGAGGATGACAGGCTGAGTCAACCTCCTGGTGTATTTTAATTCAGCGGCCAACAGGGCTTGAACTCAGGACCCTAGGATCCCAAGCCACCACCCTAACCACTAAGCCAACACCAGGCTCTCATCCTGCTTACAGGGGAATTCACGCATTACGTTCATCCAAGCCCTCCCTCAATGTACTGCAGTTAGGGGCAGAGGGTGGTGGACTCTTGACAGAGGAGTCCGAAGTGTGCCAGTGACTTTGAGCGGCTGGACCAGGCTGATCCACCAGCTGTAGAGTTGGATGTCATGGTGGTTTACAATCCGATTGCTGACCCTCCAATCAACTGTGGTCCACCTTCGTTTGTGGAAACACAGGCTGTGGTGAACCGGTTGAAATGGGGTAAAGCTCCTGGGATCTGTGGCATCATGCTGAACTTCTCAAGGCTGGTGGAAATGCTGTACTCGTGTCGTTGCATGCAGTTCTGTGCTCTGCCTGGAACACAGGCATCATCCCAACTGACTGGAAGAGGGCCTTGTTTCCTCTCTGAAAGGAAGGTGATCGCAAGACTGCAACACACCCGAGGAGTGCCACTGCTCTCAGTGGCCGGCAAGGGTCTTTGTCGGATAATCTTTAATTGGGTTTGCCAACATCTGCTTGAGCACCGGCATCCAGAGCAGTCAGGCGTTTACACCAAAGAGGTCAACGTTTGACCGTATCCTTGCTCTCCGGGTCCTCCCCACCAAACGCAGACGAGAGTTTCGGCAGGGGCTGCTTGCAGCCTATGTGATCCTCTGTAAAGCATTCGAATTCTCCTCT
>CM068952.1:147838561-147856984 GCA_035128595.1 Eptatretus atami
TAATCTTGAGGTCATTCCCCACCTAAAGTCTTGAAACCATTTTGTTCTATCTCGAACACCTTGCCCGTGGTGCCCCCTTCAACTTTGTTTTTACGCTGATTTCATCACAGTATGGATAATCCGAGGAGTGTGAAATGCCATATAGCCTATTGATCGTATATTGTTCCTGGAATGTTCCAGAGGAAGTTTTGCACCAATGGTCATAATCGTTGACCTTTGACTTTAAAGTTCACAAAGGAACAAAGTTGTGGAACCGAACCGGGTTTTCGACCTTCTTCGACGAACTAACTCCAATAAGCTATAGCACGTATCCTGTTTCCTTATTTTATGTCCACAACATTGTTGTTGTGACCTTTAAAGATTATGCAAAGGTCAAATTTTGAAAGTTGTTGAACAAAACTGGGTTTTCGACATTTTGCAGCTAATAACCCGTCACTCGTACCACATCATGTTGATCATTTTTATAACTTGTCAAAAATTATCACATTGTCTCATCCTTGACTTCTGAAACAATCTATCGTCAAATACGCCGTGAACCATCGTCGTCTTCAGACTTGTTAGTATAAATTAATGGAAAAGTATATTTTACTTTTAATTTTTATGAAGTTTTAAAAAGTGTTTAAAGCAAAATATTTATATATCTATACACAGCGCATCTCTTTAAATTTATTTCTCCCACTCCGTTTCAAGGTTGAGATGGGGAGGGGTGGGGGGGGAACTCAACTACTCGAATGTCCCGTGGTCTGTTAAACATCAATCCAGCTCTGGCACTGATGTATTTAGGGAGCCAACATTTTCTCGGTCGAGTTCTACATCAAAAAAGGGTTCCACAAATTTGCTTTTCTTTTCAATCTCTAATATGAATCTTATGTTGGGACAGACTCAGCTGAGTTGCTCAAGATGTCTAACATTTCTCTTTCTCAGTCCACAATAGCAAAAGCGTCATCAACGTAGGTATTCCCGAACCGTGGAAGCCAGTTCTCACTGGATTTTAAAATCTTTTGTTCACGTTCCTCTGCAACGAGGTTCGCCACACCTGCAGACGTGGCACCAGCCTGCCCGCACTCGTGGTGGAAGTAACATCAGAAAGTAGACTTTTTTTCCGATCACATCAGCCGCCCCATTATACTATTCACAATTTTTTTTAAAATCTGAATCAGGCATGAAGTTACAGTAGTTTCTTAATTTGCAAATCCCTACCATCTCTTCTGATCCTCTGTTTGTCACCTGGCTTAAAATAGTGTTAAAGGTAAGATTAGCATTTGTCTTGTTTGGGTTCCTCACAGATTTGTGCCCTCACTGTCAGAATATACTTTGGTTTAATGCGAGCGCACAGTTTCACACACAAGATGGTATATTTGTGTCTAAATTTACTCATGTCTGTGTGTATGTTTACACACGTGTGCATGATTATGTGTGCAATGAAGCTTACATGAAAAATTCCCAAATAGTCTTTGATGTCAACAAAATCATCCCTTTCTTAACAAACCTTCTTCCTGCTTGTTTGAAGGAGAGTGTAACCTTTGGATGGAGATACAAAATTGATAGTTGCATTCACCATACTCTGAAAGAGGAAAAAGAATATCATTCAATTTAAAACAATTTAATCGTGTTTATTTACCAACAACAACCAAATAATGCCTTCAAAATGCAAGCTTAACATCTGCCAGAACAAAAAAAAAAAAATCTGATGTAGCACAGATGATGTCCAGAATGTTTCTGCATGATTCTTTTCTAAACTATTATTTATGCACAATTGGTTTTTGCAATGATTTAACATGAAGGAACAAAGAAATAGTGACTGCATATATATATATATATATAATTATTATATATATATATACTTGCAGCTATTCATATATAAATATAATTTCTCAACTCGTTCTGCAAGATAATTAAATTAAGATATGAATAACAGTTGTACCAGAGTAATGTTAAAAAAGGCAGAATAATTATACTTACAGGGATAAACAAATTTTCATCAAGTAACGGGAGCTTCTTCCGGTAAATGGCTCCAGATGAATTTCGAAAAATGTACTCGTCGTCTGAGAAAAATAAGAAAAGGAGATAATTGAAGATTTACTTACAGTGCCTACAGAAAGTCTACACCCCCTTTCAAAAATTTCACCTTTTGTTACCTTATAGCCTGGAATTAACTTGCATTAAATCAGAATTTTTCCACATTTATTTAAACATCGTAACCCACAACTTCCAAGTGAAAAACAAATTCTATAAATTTTAGAATATTTATTAAAAATACAAAACTAGAATATCTTGGTTGGATAAGTGTCCAACACCCTGAGTTTATACTTGGTGGAAGCACATTTGGCAGCAATTACAGCTGTGAGTGTTGGGAGAGGTTTCTACCAACTTTGCACACCTTGATTGGGCAATGTTTGCCCATTCTTCTGTATAAAACTGTTCAAGCTCAATTAAGTTGTGTGGGGAGCATTTCTGAACAGCAATCTTCAAGTTATGGCACACATTTTTGATTAGATTTTGGTCGGGGCTCTGACTTGGCCACTCAAAGACATTTATCTTTTTGTTCCTCAGCCACGGCAGTGTAGCTTTGACTGAGGTTTGGGTCATTGTCATGCTGAAAGGTGAACTTCTGTCTCAATTTCAGCTTTCTTGCAGAGGCCAGCAGGTTTTCCTATCAGATTTTTTTGTATTTTGCTCCATCCATTTTCCCTTCTATCCTGAGAAGTGCCCCAGTTACTGCTGAGAAATATCCCCATAACATGATGCTGCCACCACCATGCTTCACAGTAGGGATGGTATTCTTTGGGTGATATGCTGTGTTGGGTTTGCGCCAAATGTAACATTTTTCATTTAGGCCAAAAAATTCCATCTTGGTTTCAGACCACAAAACTTTTTGCTAGATGGCTTCAGAATCTCTGGAATGTGTTTTTGCATACCTCAAATGGGACTCAAGGTGGGGTTTTTTGAGTAATGGCTTCCTTCTTGCCATCCTCCCATAAGGCCAGACTTGTGGAGTTGCTTTGGATATTGTTGTCATATGCACGCAGTCACCAGTCTTTGCCATAAAGGCATGCAGCTCTTTCATAGCTGCGAATGGCCTCTTGGTAGCCTCTCTGATCAGTCTCCTCCTTGCTTGGTCATCCAGTTTGGAGAGACAGCCTGATCTAGGCAGGGTCTTGGTGGGACCATACGCCTTCCACTTATTAATGATTGTCTTGACTGGGCTCCAAGGGTTAACTTGGTGTGTGATTTTTAAGGTGATTGGTTACACCTGAGCTCATTTTAAATTGCTATTATAAGGGGGGTGAACACTTATCCAACCAAGATATTCTAGTTTTATAATTTAAATTAATTTTTTGAAATTTGTTTTTCATGTGGAAGTTGTGGGTTATGATGTGGAAAAAAGCCTGATTTAAAGGAATTTAATTCCAGGCTATAAGGCAACAAAAGGTGAAAAAAAATTTAAATTTTTGAAAGGAAATTTTTTTAATATATTTTTTATTTTTGTAATTTTCTAGAAACACTGTATTTCCTTTGACTAAAGAAGCGGTTTTAATTACATATAATCTCTGCAGAAGTACTCATCAGTAATATGTTCATCTCCGAGCCTTCTAGTTCTGGGTTCTTCCATTCACTATTGCTTCAAGCGTTCCTTTAGTTGTCTTTCAGTATCCCGCCATCATGGTCATGTGTCAAGCTCTGCTTTGGACCATTGGTCTATGGCAGATGAGGGGGATTACAGAAACTCAACTCAAGTTTTGAATTTGTAAAGCCAGTTTGGTAAAGAATTATAAATTTTGTCAGGGAGCTGGTGGCAGTTTCCAATTCATTACAAAAAAGCATTTTGGGATCTTCAACATCAACCATATTATGGTTATTATTATATTATATTATATTGTATTATATTATAATCATATTATAACCATACAGGGTGGTTCAAAAAGACCTGGACAACTGTGGTTGTTAATATATTTAGTACAACAAATGATACAATGATACCCTTTGTTTAATATGATTTTTTTTTTAAACTCATAAAGTTTTATGTATTTTCAGATCTGGTGGTTAAATGTAAAAGAAAATGCCAACTCCACAGGAGAAAGTTCAGTGTGTTGAATGGTTCATCAAGATGAGATCCAACACGCAAGTTCAGCTTAATTTCCGTACAAGGTATGGAAGGAATTTACCATTGCTGCCTAGTACCAGAAAGAGGTACAAGAGGCTTAAGTTGGAAGTTAAAATTGTAAGTTTAAACAACTGGAAGTTGTTTGAAACAGAAAAGTACAGGTTGACCAAGCACAAGTGGAGCAGACGTTGAACAAGTATGAATCATTTCAGCAAAGTCCAGGAAAATCAATTTGACGCGCATCTCGAGAACTGGGACTACCATCCACAACTACATACAGGATTTTGCATAAAAAAACTGAAGCTTTATGCCGATAAGGTGTAGATTCTGCAAGAACTCAAACCAAATGATGGATTCAAATGCAAGGCGCTTGCCTTGGAAATTTTACTCAGTCGCAAAGAGGATGCCGAAGATCAACTGAGAAAGGTCATATTCACAGACAAAGCTTGCTTTCATGTATTGGGGACGGTCTGCCGGCACAATGTGAGGATCTGGAGTGCTGAAAACCCCCATGTGGTCATTGAACACATATGCAACAGTCGAAAGGTCAATGTGAGGTGTGGCCTTCTCCGTGACCGCTTGGTGGGTACTGGGTACGTTTTTCCTTGTGGAGGATACAGTGACCTCAACAATTTAAATGAACATATTGAAAGGATTCTCCTTACCACAGATTGAAGACCTGCAACCCGATAACTTTTATTTTTTTTGTATACAATGTTGAGACTCATATAAGAGCTAACACACAGAAAGTATAACAAAGGGAGCAGGGGACAAGAGGGGCAGGAGAAGGAAGCACAAATCAGTGGGGAACAGAGACATAAGGAGATCTGTGGAAGGGAGAATGATGTGGCGGGGTATATGGGGTAAACAAGATGGACACTACATGGACTTTCAGGAAGGAAAGCAGGGAATTTGAAGGAGTTGGGATTGGGGTGGATTAACAGGGGTCAAAAATATCATAGTTTTGGATGGGGGAAGATACAAGAGATGATGGTGAACAGAGCTCTAGCTGAGGACATGCGACTGCTTTTGTCTCAGCAATGGACAGGGGCCTGAAATCTCAGGCAAGAGGTCAATGTCCTCTCACGGGAGATGTTTCAGGAATCCTAATCTTACAGTTTTACCCTGTCACTTCCGTAGAGAATGTCAAAAAACCAACCTATATTTTTCCATTGTCAGCCACCAGATGTTCAGTCTCTTCCTTCTAGATCAGTGATGACCTTTCCTTGGTTGACATATTGAAAATATGTCCTGCAAAGCCAGCTGCCGACTGGGAATTCTCTGTCATTCTGAGTAATTCCTTGAAAAATTACTTTTGGCTGTAGCTCATTGGAATATTGCTCTGCCCCATGGGCTGATGCACTAGCATCACAACTGTTTCTCCGAGATTCGGTGGAATTTACAGCTCTTAAAATTATTGACATTGTCCATAATGAGATAGAGGCACAAGGCCACTGGCTCTCTTTATTTTACCAGACAGGTAGGTGGACTCTGTTTTGAACTGGCTTGCTTCCAATCTTGTTGTCTCTGTTCTCCCACTACCTACAGTTCGTCCAGGATACTTGTATTCTTCTAGTAAAGCTTTCCTGGTTCAACTCCCAAATTCCAGGTTTACTTCCCACCTCAACTCATTTGTTCCTCTTTTCTCCAGTTTGTGGAACTGCCTTCCCAGAGGCAGTTCAATTGCACTCTTCTCTCCACAATTTCAAATTAGTAGCACACCACCATTTCATGTCATCCTCCATTGCCCCCCACAATTTTTTCTACCTACCTAACCCAACTCTTGGTGAATGTTCTTCGTGAACTCTTGGTGAACCCAACTCTTGGTGAAGATCCCATTGTGTCTTTTGCAAATAGTAGGCAAGTTATTGCTGACACCCTGAACAAATTTCATCCTGACTGACTGTTGGAAAATTAACCACAAACTACCGAGCATGATCCTTGCCCAGGAAAACCTTGGACAACACCAACACTGTAAAAGGTATGCTACATTGATGATGAAGATGAACCCAACTCCACCTTGCAGGTTACTGTGTTTCCTTCCATTCTCTCTTCTCTTTTCAAGTTTGTTCATTCCACTGATGTTGCACCCACCTTTGCCCCACTGTAAAGATGTTGATAGTCACCTCACTCTTCCCTGAACCATGATTTGTATAAACAAAACACTTCTACCTCCTGTTGTTGGTGCTCATTCTCAGCTAACCTCAAGAAGGGAATTCAGCCAGTACAACAGCACACAATGACCGATACTCGTCATAAGATACTGTGACATCTTTTGCTTCCATAACAGAAATGTAGAACGGACAGCTTGCCCATCCCCATTCGAAGAACAGTGTGCATTGACATACAATGCCCCCTTCTAGCACTGCTTCTGCACCAGGGTGACAGTTTTAATCAGATATAATTACATAGTGGGCTCACTTGGTGTGTGTCTTTTGCAGAGGTGAGAAAAAGTGTCTTTAACTAGATGCAAGCAGAAGAGAGAGAGAGAGAGAGAGGTGAACATACTACCAATTTAGCTATTCTGTTGCCTATCATTAAACACCTACTACAACATCAGGTAGTAATTCAAAAACAAGTGCAGCAATACAAGAAAACACACAAATGTTGAACCATTAACTTTACAAAGGAAGGATTTCCCTTACCTGAAATCCAGGACATGGAAAAAGACTGAGGAAAGTATGTCCCTTCTAAGTAGTTAGCCAGTGTGAATGTTGGCTTGTCATCATCCTGTGCTGTTTCTGCAGAGATGGACAAAATATAGATTTCACTGCACATTCTCAGTGAAAAACAAGCTTTTTATGGCAGAAGAGAGTGATCAATTTCATTTTATGTTCAGGTGCACCTCATTCTACCCTCAACCCCTTCCAAACACCCATCCATTTCTAAACAAAAACAACTAGAACAGCACTTGGTAGAGCGCATACCTCCACCAGGCTAAAGTTTACTTTTGTATCCCACTGATAGGCCAGATCTGGATCCAGACCTGAACCAACATCTAATCGGCTTGTTCTTGTCACCTACCCAACTCATCCACCTAGTTTTGTTATAACTATCCAAAACCTTTCAAAATATCGTGCTATATATTGTTTTTGCCCCCATCTCTCAATGGTGAAGAATCACTTAAAAATTTAAAGATTATTTTATTCGGATCTTCAGTGAAATCAAACAAATTAGTCCTTGTCGTACACCCAAACTGTCCATAAAATTTCGTCTGAATCCGTCCACAACTCTTTGAGATAATGTGCTATGTATCATTTTTGGCCATATCTCTCAATGGTGAAGAATCACTTTTAAAAAACTCTAGTACCCGGATCCCGATATGGACCTTCACCAAAATCTACTCTTTTCGTCCTTGTCACACACCCAACATGTCCACCAAATTTTGTCTGAATTCATCTACAACTTTTAGGGGTGAAAACATAACCTCTGCCTACTCTGGATGGCGGAGGTAAAAATTTGGCACAAGGTTCCCCAACTACATTAAATCCTGATAGACTTACAAGCTGCACAATCAATTGCAAACCCTCACTAAGTACAAGTCTTTCCTGTAAACCATGCTTTATGAAACAGAGTCAAGCTATGAGGTCGAAATGATCACAGTAATGTTGTAAGATATGGGGCACAGATAGCTTGACCACCCCCAATTAGTGACAAACGATGGAAGATCCTCGTCCTTCCTTCATATTAAGGATCAGCTCAACAATTTTTAAGCATAAAACAAAGTTTGATCGAAAATAGAGCGCAAGTACAATGCAAGACAAACTACACTCAAATTTTAAAAACTTAAGATTTACGAGATCTCATCATTAAAATTTTCCACCTTGCATTCTTCCAAGAGAAAATACAACATTATGTAGAAAATACATCTTGAGAAAGTTTTCAGCAGTTTCTGTGAAGGCGGCAACCTCTTGCCTTTCCGCAACCACAGTTGGCTGCAAAAAAAACAGGTAACGTCCCAGTATCGTGTGAAACTGCTAGATTATGTTAAAAACTCAAAATCAAACCACACTCAAACAAACAAACAAGAAAAAGACGTCATGCAAAGCACGATACTTGCAAAATTCACCTCTCTCTCTCTCCAAAGGTTGCGATGGATACATCAAATTGTCCATTTCATCAAGATTAAAATTGAGAATCTTAATCAAAGCTCAGGTCAATCGGATAAAATTGATTATTTTTCAGATTGAAATTGATGATTTTAGAAGTTTGACCTTGAGTTGACCTTTGACCTTTTGACCTCAAATATAGTATGTTTCCAAATTCGGTGATGCACTCTGCGATTGCTGTTTAATTTTCAAGTTCATCAGATGAAATATGATGATTTTAGAAGTTTGACCATGAATTGACCATTGAACTTTTGACCTCAAAAATAGTTTCCCAATTCAGTGACGCAATATGCAAATCCTGTTCAAATTTCAAGTCAATCGGATGAAAAATGACGAATTTAGAAAGTTGAGCCTCAAATTTTAAAAGTTGATCGAAAACCCACTCCGTGGGAGCACCTCTGTGCAGCTGCCATACCCAGGGCAGCTCACGGAATGACGGGATTGGAGCAAAGCCTTCGGGACCCCATTCTTGATGATGGAGAGGGAAACCATGGGGTAACCTTCCCGGGTCAGATTGCGACAGTGTGTGTCGGGGTGGTGCTGAGGTGTTGTCAACCAGACGGCATCCCTTGGTTACCTGAGACAGTCCCTCGGGTGGGTGCCTGGAATGTCCTATCCCTAAGAGAGGATGATCACCTTCTCTGTTATCATCTGAGCTCAGGCGTTTGGACATCGGTATTGCAGCACTCTCTGAGGTTCAGAGACGGATTGCGGCGAGATGATGCGGCGAGATCATGGCGGGTGTTACACCTACTATTGTCTGGTCCTCTGATGGTTACCATGCCCAAGGAGTTGCTGTAGCTGTTCCAATAAGCTGACTCCAATGATAATTGAGGTAACACTGGTCAACGAGTCTATTATGAGACAAAGGATTCATCACTTCTTGGGTGTCGTTTCCCTGGTCTCTGTATATGCTCTGACTGAGGCGAGTGATCTCACCTGAAGGAGCATTCTATGCCACGCTCGAATTTGTGGTTGATCAGTGCCCCAGAGAGATATCATTCTCGTCTTGGGGGATTTCAATGCATCGATGGAACTGATAGGGATGGTTATGAAACATGTGTTGGTCCCATGGGTCTGGACTGTGAACCAGAATAGACAAAGTTCCTTGCTTTGCAAGAAGTCATGACTTAGGGTGGCGGTCATGGTTTCAGCGCCCACAAGCTCATTGCTGGACTTGGTATTCCAAAGCTGGTGGTGTGGCAAAGGAGATTGACCATGTGCTCATTGAGTGGTGCTGGAGGATGATCCAGAACTGCTGGGTCTGACAGAGTGCATGTTCACTATGACCACAGCTTGTTGTAGCAACTGTGAGTTGCAGTTTAAATCCAGGAGAATGTTACCATCCCAGGCGGCTGGATTTTGGCAAGCTCAGGTGAGGGGGAGCAGAGAGGTTGCAACGTTGAGTGGAGATTGGGGGGGGGGGGTCGGGGTGGTTTGGAGGATCCTGAAGAGTTGTGGAGTTGCTTCAAGACACCATCCTTGATATTGCCGGAGATGTCTTGGAACTCACCAGAGGGCGAAGAAAAATTTTGTCTCTCAGGGGACACTGGATACCATTGACCAGTCACAGGGCCAGGCTGAATCGCAGAGGGGAGCTATTCAGGGAGCTGAGGTGAAAACAGTACTGTTACTAAGGTTGACATGGCGGAGGAATCTGTGAGGGGAAGAGCATCACCTGTGGTCATGTGATTCCCGTCTCGTTACAGGGGAATTACACGGTTACGTTCATCCAAGACATCCTCAATGTACTGCAGGTTGGGCAGAGGGTGGTGGACTCTTGCCAGAGGAGTCCGAAGTGTGCCAGTGACTTTGAGCGGCTGGACCAGGCTGATCCACCAGCTGTAGAGTTGGATGTCAGGGTGTGAACAATCCCGATTGCTGACCTCCAATCAACTGTGGTCCACCTTCGTTTGTGGAAACACAGGCTGTGGTGAACGGTTGAAATGGGGTAACCCTGGGATCTGTGGCATCCATGCTGAACTTCTCAGGCTGGTGGAAATGCTGTACTCGTGTCGTTGCATGCAGTTTCTGTGCTCTGCCTGGAACACAGGCATCATCCAACTGACTGGAAGAGGGGCCTTGTTGTCCCTCTCTGGAAGGGAAGGGTGACCCAGACTGCAACAACCACCGAGGAGTGCCTGCTCTCAGTGCCGGGCAAGGTCTTTGCTCGGATAATTCTTATAGGGTTTCCACACTGCTTGAGCACCGCGTCCAGAGCAGTCAGGTTTACACCAAAGAGGTCAACGTTGACTATCCTTGCTCTCCGGGTCCTCACCAAGCAGACGAGAGTTTCGGCAGGGGCTGCTTGCAGCCTATGTTGATCTCTGTAAAGCTTCGATTCAGTGAATTGGGATGCCTCTGGAGGATTCTTGGCTTCGGGGTGCCACCAAAACTGTCGATCTGATGTCTGAACTATACTCTGTACTGAGAGTGCTGTGAGATGTCGTGGTACCATCCTGACTTATTTCCATCCTTATTGGAGTTGCCAGGGGTGTGTACTGGCCCACACACTTTTCAGCACTTGATGGGACTGGATTCTGGGGAGGATGTCGGAGAGTTCAAGCTGCGGTGCACGTTTGGAAGATGTCAAGAATCTGACTTGATTTCGCAGATGATGCAGTCATCTTTGCGGGGACCTGGATATCCTTTTGGGGGCCCGAGGTTCTAAATGAAGAGTTGGAGCCGCTGGGATTATGGGTTTCCTGGGTCAAAACTTAGATCCAGGTTTTCACTGACATATTGGATGCTGCAATCTGTCTGTACTTGTTGTGGCGAGGATTTGAAGTCACGGAGAGATTCAGTTACCTTGGCAGTGATATCATGTCTCCTGCTGGCTGTGAGCCAGAGGTCAACAGATTTCTTGGTCGGGCCTAGGGAGTCATGGATTCACTGGATCGGGGATGTGTGTTGCTAGTACCTGTGCGGGAGGACGAAAGTCCAAGTCTCAGGTCCTTGTTGCTTCCAGTCTTGCTCTGGGGATGTGAGACTTGGACTCTCACCAGGGATCTCAGATGGAGATAATCCTTTGGTACTAGGTCTCTTCGGAGAATCCTTGGCTATCGCTGGTCAGACTTTGTGTCCAGCGAGCAGTTGCTGAGAGAGACTCAAATGAGATTTGTTACCTGCAAGTCCGTGAGCGTCAGCTGCGGCTGTATGGACATGTGGCTCTTTCTGACGCTGATCCTGCTCACCAGATTCTCTCAGTGAGGGAGCCTCGTGAGTGGAGGAGGCAATGAGCCGACCACGTGCCTCGTGTTTGCAGAGGTTGCTCAGCATCTCAAGGAGATGGGGATGGGCCAGGCATGTGCCTGGGGATGACCAGAGGGTCCCTGGAGTACGGCCAGAAGTGGACGCAGTGACGCATTGTTCCAGCGCATGCTCCTGATCTGACCACTAGATGCCCTTTGACCTCCAAAATCAATAGGCTTCTCAGTTGAGATTCCTTTTTTTTCCTTTTTTTTTTGACTGGCTTTGGAGACCAGGTTGGAAATGTGGCTTTCCCAGGAAAGATCATGGCAGATAGTGAGACCCAGAATCTGGAAAGAAAGGACTTCTTCAGACGATTGTTGAGAAGTGGATGGGGGAGTTTCCAAACACCTTTGGGAGAGACATAGTGAGAGTGTGAGATTTGCGATTGAAAGACATGTTCCACGTGTTGGACCAGTTTGTGATTTTACCCAGATCTGCAGTGAGCGAAGAAGCTGCTGCTTGCTGGTCTGAGGGATGACAGATGGTACGGACAGAGGGTGGAGTCATCAGCAAAGTGATAGGAGGATTTTCCAGAGTCGAGAGATCATTGATGAAAACAGAAAAAAAAAGGCCCAGAACGCTCCTTGAGGAACTCCAGCCTGGAAGGAAGAGGGATGAAAGAACTCCCTTTAGGGCCACACGTTGACTGCGACAGGAGAGGAAATCTGCAAGCCATAACTGGAGATGGCCTTGGATCTACAACTTGGTAAAGTTATGCCATGACAATCGGTTTAGAATTGTAACCTGTCGGCGAATGACAAACAGACAAACAGACAGAATGAAAAGTTACTCATGGAGTGACAACTTGGTGAAACAGAACGGCACTCCGTCGAGAACATTCCTCCGCCAGGCTCAATAGTTTACATTTTGTATGCCACTGATAAGTCAAATCTGATTCTGGACCTCAACGAAAATTGAATCGGCTTCTTCTTGTCATCTAACCAACTCTTCCACCTCATTTTGTCACAAGTCGTCCACAAACTTTTAGAGATAACATGCTATACATAGTTTTTGGCCACAAGTCGTCCACAACTTTTAAAAAAATTAAATAAAATCGACTGACCATCTCTCAATGGTGTGAAGAATCACCTGAAAAATTTTCGAATCCATGATTCAGATCTTCACCAAAATCGAAACAATTAGTTCTTGTCACACACACCAAACCTGCCCACCAAATTCCCTCCGAATCCGTCCTCAAGTTTTTGAGATATCATGCAATGTCATTTTTAGCCCCATCTCTCAATGCTGAAGAATCAGTTAAAAAGTAAATAATTCTTGTGTGCAGATCTGGATTCGTATCTTCACCAAAATTGAATCAGTTCTTCCAAGTGGAACTCCCTACCAGTGCACCAAGTTTTGTGTGAATCCATAAATAACCTTTTGAGATATTGTGCTAGATATCATTTTTATCCCAATCTCTCAATGATGAAGAATCAATCACTTATAATTCTCAGATCCGGATCCGAATTCGGATTCGGATCTTCACCAAAATTTAGCATTGCTGTCCTTGGCCAGTCAACTACACACTCAAAAAATTCAAGAACCGAATTGCCTGAAAACTGTGGCTGTCTCTCTCGCTGTCTCTCGCTGTCTCTGTCTCTCTCGCTCTCTCGCTCTCTCCTTCTCGCTGTCTCTCTCGCTCTCTCGCTGTCTCTCTCGCTGTCTCTCTCGCTGTCTCTCGCTCTCTTTCTCTCGCTCTCTTTCTCTCTCGCTGTCTCTCGCTCTCTTTCTCTCTCGCTGTCTCTCGCTCTCTTTCTCTCTCGCTGTCTCCTCGCGCTCTCGCTCTCTCGCTCTCCTCGCTCTCTCTCTCTCTCACATACAGATTCATCCCATCTCACCTTCAATTATCCTACCCTTCTTCCTGCCAATGGTACACTGAATCTTGTGGTGAGGCAGTTGCTATGAAACAACTTGCTTTCTCTTCATGGAAGGCAAATCCGACTGAAGACAATCTCAGTGCTTTCCAAAAAGTCCACAACAAGTGTGTCCACTTTAAGGGGAGCAGGACAACAACATCTATCCAACCTCAAGAATGAATTTTCAAACTTTTCGCCCTCCTCTAAAACCTGGTGGTGCCTTGTCAAGTCTGTCTCTGGTGTACGCTCCCCCTTCCATCCCTTCCCTCACTTAAAGTGGCACCACAGCCGACTCTGCTTGTGAGAAGGCTGAATCCCTCAATTGCTTCCAAGTCTTGTGTCACAAACCCCTCACTCTCAGTACCTATCCTCCCCTGTCATACTCAACTGTTCCTGGACTCTGTCTTTTGCACCTGAGAAGGTGGAGAAGGTTCTTTCAACCCTCGACTCTGATTGCAACTGGACCAGACAGCATCAGCTCACATGTCCATAAAACCAGCTCTGCTGCTCTTGCGTTCCCTCTCTGCCATTTTCACCCTGTCATTTGCACTAGGTCATCTTCTATCTGCCTTGATATCACCAACATCACTGCACCATTTTAAAAAAGTGCAAAAACTGAAACCTCACTACAGACCTATCAGCTTACTTTCAATCATCAGCAAGGTCATGGAATCCAAAATTGCAGTTAATATGATATCTTTCCTCTTCTCCAACAACCTCATCTCAGATCATCAATTTGGTTTCAGATCTGGTCACCTCACCTTAAACATGCTGCTTCAACTCACCCGACAATGGATGGAGGCCCTCAATGTCAGACATGAGATCAGGGCTGCCTGTCTGGACATACACTACATGGTCAAAAGTATGTGGACACCTGCTCGTCCAACATCTCATTCCAAAATCATGGCCATTAAAATTGAGTCCTCCCCCCCCCCCCCCCCCCCCCCCCCCCCCCTTGCTGCTATAACAGCCTCCACTCTTCTGGGAAGGCTTTCCACTAGATGCTGCAACATTCCTGTGGGGATTTGCTTCCATTCAGCCACAAGAGCAAAAGTGAGGTCGGCCACTGATGTTGGGCGATTAGGTCTGGCCTTGCAGTTAGCATTCCAATTCATCCCAAAGGTGTTCGATGGGGTTGAAGTCAGGGTTCTGTGCAGGCCAGTCAAATTCTTCCACATCGATATCGACAAACTATTTCTGTATGGACCTCGCTTTGTGCACGAGGGCATTGCCATGGTGTAACAGGAAAGGGCCTTCCCTAAACTTTTGCCACAAAGTTGGAAGCACAGAATCGTCGAAAATGTCATTGTATGCTGTATCGTTAAGACTTCCCTTCACTGGAACTAAGGAGCCTCACCTGAACCATGAAAAACAGCCCCACACCATTATTCCTCCTTCACCTAACTTTACATTTGTCACTATGCATTCGGACAGGTAACGTTCTCCTGGCATCCACCAAATCCAGATTCATCTGTTGGACTGCCAGATGGTGAAGCGTGATTCATCACTCCAGAGAACACGTTTCCACTGTTCCAAAGTCCAATGGCGGTGAGCTTCACACCACTTCTGCCGACGCTTGACATTGCGCATAGTGATCTTAGGCTTATGTGCGACTGCTCCGCCATGGAAACCCATTTCATTAAGCTCTCAACGAACAGTGTTTGTGCTGACGTTGTTTCCGGAGTCAGTTTGGAACTCGGTAGTGAGTGTTACAACCGACCACAGACCATTTTTCCACGCTACGTGCTTCAGCACTCGGCGGTCCCGTTCTGGGAGCTTGTGTGGCCTACCACTTCACGGCTCAGCTGTTGTTGCTCTTAGATGTTTCCATTTCACAATAACAGCACTTACAGTTGACCGTGGCAGCTCTAGCAGGGCAGAAATTTGATGAACTGACTTGTTGGAAAGGTGGCATCCCATGACGGTGCCACATTGAAAGTCACTGAGCTTTTCAGTACAGCCCATTTCAACTGCCAATGTTTGTCTATGGAGATTGCATGGCTGTGTGCTTGATTTTATACACCTGTCAGAAATGGATGTGGCTGAAATAGCCGAATCCACTAATTCGAAGGGGTGTCCGCATATTTTTGGCTATGTAGTGCATCTCGTGCATTTGATACAGTATGGCATTCTGCCAAACTCCCCAACCTCTCTGCCTATGACATCCCAAGCCAACTCCACACATTGCTGACCGACTTCCTCTCCTCTCATAGCCGATTGTGACACTCAACAGAATCCTTTAATCTCCTCTCCCTGTCAAGGCTGGAATGCCCCAAGGCAGTGTTCTGGGCCCAGTACTATTCCTGATCTTCATCAACCATTTCTCTGACTCACTGGAAAATCCTCTTTACCTGTTTGCTGATGACTTTACCCTTTGCCGTGACATCCCTCATCCTTCAGACAGGCTGGCTGCAGCGTCTTCCCTCTCTTCAGACCTTGGAAAAAAATAAATCACAAACTGCTCAAACACTTTGAATGTCTTTCAATCCTGGAAAATTTCACACTCTCACTATCCCTCTCCGAAAGGACCATCTGAAAAACCTCCTCCCCATCTATTTTCTTAACAATCCTCTTCAGGAGGTTCATTCATTCAAACTCCAGGGTCTCACACAATTTCGATGAAACTTGACCACAACCGATATCACCCGTGATGTACCAAGGTTTATTCATGGCATTAAAAAAAAAAATCCATAGGTAGTTACTTTCTTCTCCGTTATATATTTTGTGGGTTATCCATGCTTTCCAGTGGTTGCCTGGTTATCTTATCCAGCCGCTACCAGGTGAGCACCCAGGGGTACTGCCCCTATGTTTAATATCTCTGTGAGGTTCTTTGTCATCATTCCTGTAGGTCCAGCTATCGCTGGTACAACTTTGGCATTCTTCAAGTTCCAGGATCTTCTCACTTTATTCTTGAGGTCTTGGTATTTGGTCATTTTCTTGATTTCTGCATCATTTAGTCCAAAATTGACTGATATAAACACCCCAATCAGCAATGTCTTCTCTTTTTATTGTACCTAAGTATGATATCTGGTCACAATGCTTTGTTTTCGATGTTCACGCCCAATGGGATCATTAGTTTGTACGTGAGCGGTTGGTACTTCCATGTTTTCAGTGATTACTTTTTTTCTGGAACTGGGCCATCAAAGTTTTTGCAGATGTGCCAGCGGATTACATTATAAACTATGTTGTGTCATCGTATGTACAGCTGTTCTCACATGAGTTTGTTTTTGTGTGTGCGTTTGGTCATTAAGCACACATATAACCCCACCTCCACACCTCATCTTTCTCTCTTCTGTTTTTTTTCATATATATATATATATAAATATACATCCCTGTGTCGTAAGAGGCGACCAGGGTTGCGTCAGGAAGGGCATCCGAGGTAAAACCTGTGCCAAATCAGTATGCGGATCATAACGGATGATCCGCTGTGGCGAACCCTAACGGGAGCAGCCGAAAGAAGAAACAACAACATATATATATATATATTTTTGTGTGTGTGTTGTGGTGTTGTGTGTGTGCGTGGTGTGTGTGTTGTGTGTTGTGTGTGTGTGTGTGTGTTCATTACACTTCAATTACATCACCGCCTCAAACTTTTGTAGTCCTTATTCAGGTGAGGCACTTTCTGATCACTTACATGAATTCAATCACAGTGTACCACATGAACACATGACTGCACTGTACGATGAAGAATTTCATTTTTGCACATGAATACAATATTCTATCAAGTGATATTTACAAATTATACCCAGTTCTTACTTTGTTTCCATAATTATTTCCAATGGACAATGCGACCCCACATTGCGAAGGAGTACATAGACACCCTACCTTGCACATTACACATGCATAATCTACCACATCCATTTGTCTTTGCACGACTTAAATGAACCATCAATCAAATAAACAAATATTTTTAACGTTTTTTATATTTTTAAATATTTTTTATATTTTTATATGTTTTTTTAGTTAATCTTATATTTTTTATTTATATATATTTTTTAATAATTTTAATATTTTTAATATTTATATTTTATATTTTATATTTATATTTTATATTTATATTTTTAATTTTTTTTTAATTTTATATTTTTAACGCCAAAATATTTTAACGGATTCCCCACTCACTCTACCGTGCCCCCTAAAAACCAATGAAAACAAACAGACATCAAAATATGCATCACTTTGACCCAACTTGCAGAGAGAAGATAAAGAGCAGAGTTCTCGGTGAAAATCAGAACCTTCATACCGACAGGTAGAAGCAGAGTGAGGGGCAGTACGATCGCGAGCACACCGACGATGCAGACGATGAGGCCGAGACATAGAGTTTTGCCTGACTTCTGCTCGCACACACAACAGTATTTTTTTTTTAATGTTAAATCTGTTCCACACCACAATATTATTGTAATCACTTAAAGCATTCTTAAAGCATGACATTAACATTTAAAAACTTGATCAATTTTCTGACTGCTCAGATCAACAGATAAGCTCCATTCTTCAATGGAGGTTTCAACCCTTTCAGGAATGAACCTCTCCAAACTGTGGATCCACATCCTCAGCCATGGGTACACATCAGTAGATACATGTCCTCAGCTGAATCCAACACAGTAAGTGAACACGGCAATACAACCTCATCATTTAAACTTTCTACTTGTAGCATTTAGCTTTCCATAGAGGTACGCACATTCGCCTCTGAGCAGTGCAGCCAACGTTTGAATCCCAATACAGGTATAAGCTGCCATCATGGTGTGTTTCACAGGCAGGGTGAGTCAGATGGACGTTAATCTGGGCTCCTGTCTACCGGTATTAGTTGGTGGACGTTAAAGATCCCACCGTGTCTGCAAGGATTAGGCGAGCTGTGGGTCCTTCACCCTGGCCAGATTCCAAATAAATCCCTTCTTCGAATGACCACTGGGAAGGCAATGGCAAACCAACCCAGCATATCCCTCGTCAAGGAAACTGCTTTGGCATCAGCACAATGAATGCTCTGAAAAAAAACAAAAAGTCTCATCCCATCTCAAGAGTTTCATGTACTGTCCAGCAGTGTGACCACTCCTTGGCTTTTTTCACAAGATCTTGGCTATTCGTTGTTCACATTGACGTCTTG
>CM068952.1:147869398-147882509 GCA_035128595.1 Eptatretus atami
GGGTGACCCACCCCAGCCCACTTCAGGGACACCCATTCATGCGCGACATGGCACTAAAGCAGACGGGGTATTATTCGCCTGCTGATAAAGCGGACTCTCAGTATGCTACGACTGGGTTCGGGCTCCTGTACTCTCAGGCAGTAAGTGCCAACCTGTTAAGACACACAACCTGTACCCTCTGGACAATGCAGCAACACTGCCCATTGTCACCGCAGCAACTAACCCAGATGGGGAAGCACACAACTCAGGTCCCCATTTGGCCAAAAGGCATATTTGAGGCATGTTTTTGTGGCCGGATGCCCTTCCTGATGCTACCACAGTATCAGCTGTGGACCTAGCCTTTGTCTAAAGAAACATACCCTACAAGGCAGCAGGGGGATTTGCAATCAGTTTCCTTCTCCTAGGTGGACTGCCTAACAAGGCTAAAGAGCTCCACCTGCCCTAGTTGGGTTGGTGAGTGCAAAAGCATGTCCTCACATCTGAGAACCATCCACACTACACCTCTAGGGTATCAACTTCGAGATCCTCCAGACATTTAGCCAGTGCCCCCAAGGGCACAGATACCATGGTGTACCACGAGTAGGTAGTCTGGAAGTCTTGGTGAGGGTAAAGGCTATGTACCGGAAGGAAGGACTTACACACTCGGCCTTCTTTTCCCTCACAGAGCTATCCAGCAGCCGTAGCTGAAAGCAAGGAATGATAAACCACAGCTCACCTTACAACAGCACTAGACATATAGACCTGCCCTGTGGGAAACCAGCACACCACACAAGTTGTGTGTTTGTTTGTTTTATATACCCACTGTGGCTGCTCTGTTGTATTAACAGGAAATTATAGGAAATCAACACCTCTCATTCTAATCCACAGATATTTCTCAGAAACCTGGTGTTGGCTTTGTGGTTAGGGTGGCTGGTTTGGGATCTTAGGGTCCTGAGTTTGAGCCCCTGTTGGCTAAATTGCCACTTTCGTCGAAATGTTAAAAAACTTATGTTTGAAAGCCAATTTGAATTACAGATTTCTCCCTCGTTTAATTCCTTTGGTACCAGGTCTCTTCAGAGCATCCTTGGCTATTGCTGGTCGGACTTTGTGTCCAACGAGTAGCTGATGAAAGAGACTCAAATGAGATTTGTTACCTGCATAGTCCGTGAGCATCAGCTGCGGCTGTATGTACATGTGGCTCGTTTTCCTGATGCTGATCCTCACCAGATTCATTCAGCGATGGAGTCTCGTGAATGGAGGAGGCCAATGGGCCGACCACGTGCTTCATGGTCGCAGCAGGTTGATCAGCATCTCAAGGAGATGGGGATAGGCCAGGAATCTGCCTGGGGGATGGCCATACGGAGACCCCTGGAGTACCGGCGGAAAGTGGACGCAGTGATGTGCTGCTCCGGCGCATACTCCCTTAACTGACGTGACCTGACCTCGCAATGGCAGGTTAATTGAAAAGGCACGCACAGTGCATGCACACATCATTTCGAGAGTCCTGCGTTGTACACAAGATGCTAATGGAGTACGAGTTTGAACAAATCAATTATAAGCCTGTGCAATAGTACAAGTATGCTCCACAAAGTCTGCTCGTTTCCTTGACTTTGATGCCATAAAACAAAGGCTGATCACGATGAAGATGTTGAGGAGGATCTCATCCTGGAACTTCCTTTGGCTCAAAAAAGTTTTTAAAAACTACAACCCTGGTAGTGTGTGATGTTATCAACATTCCACAGCTTCTCTACAAATAAGATTCCCTGCACTGCTTAGGGTTCTGTAAGTTGTAATCACTTTGCCTGAGACCAATACAATGTACAAGAAGCCATTTCCATCCCTCGGAAGGACTAAGATAACTTTGGGATCCACCAGGTATGACACATGACACAGCGAGAAGACCTGTCCTTCGTATCCTTAGAAACCATTATTTGAGTATGCGAAGGACAAGATCAAAAAATCGATCTATTTGTCTGTTTTCATGTTTCTGTATTTCAAGCAAAACATTATAATCACTGTTGATTGAATACATGGTTCAGCATTGTTCTTTGACCACTCTCTCTCTCTCTCTCACAGTCTTGTGATAAACAATAGCTTGTGGATGTTGTCGCGTGGACGGCCATCACCCAAAAGTATATACAGTATTCACAAGAGACACGACATGCTGGAGCTAACGTACCATGACTTACCAGCACTAGACCAATTTATTTGAGCAACAGCGATTGCATGACATGTCATCGTTAAATCCCATATTATCTAAACACACGAGGTTAATTTAATCAAGAGATTAATAAATTAATCCCTCCAAGGGTTAGCCAAGAGTTACTGGACCTCTTGAGAACTTGCCAAGACTCGATCTTACGACAACCGCGCACATTGTTCACTTTTCTTGATAAGTCTGGTGTTGGCTTAACGGTCAAGGTGGCTGGCTTAAGATCTTTGTGTCTTGAGTCAGCCCCTGTCGTTCTGTTAAAATAACACAAAGTGGGTTGAGTCAGCCTGTCATCCTTCTGCAGTTGGCAAAATGAGTACCAGTTTCCTGGAAACGGTGGGCACTGCGTGAGTGGCACAGCCGCTCTTCCAGAAAATGATGCAACCAAGCAGCCCCAGGCTGCAAATGAAGCAACGACTTTTCATGGCAGGATTTTGCATTTTACTCTTTTTTTTTTTGGATACATGATCGAGGCTCGTGGAAGAGATAGAGCAGAATGGAAGGGAACAAAATGGAAAGGGGAAAACAGCAACAGCAGAGTCGAAGTGAAAGTGACATCAAGGGGAAGAGGAGAAGGACACATGGGGGTGAACAAGCTGCACACAAGCTGAATGAAACACAGCAAGAAGAGGAAGGGGAAAGTGGGGATGAAACAGAAAAGGAACAAACAACCGACAACTAACAAACGGAAAGAGGTGAGGGGGACGGGAGAAAATCACAAAAACCTGGGAAAAGGGAGTGCTTTTGGAAAAGGGGTCATTTGGAGGTAGAAGAGATGGTGAGTATGGATGGGGGACCTGAGTTGGTAGTGAACAGCCCTGGACGGATGAATGGGACTGAAAAGGTTGGGGAAACTGGTTCCACAGGTGAGAATAAAGATGAACAAATGAGTGGAGGTGAGCAGTAAGCCTGGATTTCGGGAATTTAACAAGAAGAGGGCTACTGGCAGACCATGTACACCCTGCAGATACCTGGGAGTAACAAAGCCAAGAGAGGGCAGAGGGTGCAAGACCAAAAAGGAGGAGGCAGAGTAAAATAACGAGAAAGAACAACCAACCTGTCTGCGACGCGAAAGTGAACTCCCTTGTTAAACCGCCTTGTCAAACTCACTTGTTAAACTTACACAAAAAGGATGTTTATTTTTCACTTTCTCGAAGACAGAATACCAATGTGCAGAAAAGAGCAAAGCAACTCCTATTTTATTCATACGTGCGGCGTACCTTACAAAACAAATCCCCTGTGAGATCCTAATGAACGACTTACCTGGTATGAAAATGTTCATCAAGCTTGACCACAAAGATGCCATGATGTAAAATGATCAAATCACCAACAAAACGAACTCAGGAAAACTCACCAATCCCATAACGTTTGGTGAAGTGCTGCTGTGCCAGAACCTGGTTGTCCCAGTATGTTATGCAAATTTCCTTCGCTGAAGCATTCTGGGCGTTGCGTGTGTAACTTTGGTCACAACAACAGTTGATAACACTTTTTGACATGGTAAACTTACAGGATAACTCACAGATAATTTGGACTTTCATCAGTTTCACAATGCGATGTTGTGCAGCAAAAGTGCATTCTTTTAAGAATGATGCCAAAGGCCGTGGGGGGCTCTGGCTGCTGGAAACCATACTTGCTACATCGAGAAAGCAGAATCCTTATTATTTGACGAGCAATGAAGTGAAACTGTGTCAGCTATTTGGAGAGTTTTGTTAGCTATATTTGGAGGGTAGAGTGAAGCTGATTTGTTGAAGATAAAACCAGTCTATGTTTTCATAAATTTCGCTTTGATCTTGCTCTCATGAACCAAGCACATATGTGATGCGGACTTGAGATTCATTCATTGCTGTGTTAATGAGATCAAGATACCAACCCAGGATGAGAGGTCACGAATGGAAGTTTTTAAAGCAGAGGAGCAGGACTAAACATCATAAAAAAGGATTCTTTAGTTCAAAGATCATCACTGATTGGAAGAGTCTTCACCCACAGCAAGTATGTCGAGACCCCAACAGTGAGGCCTTTAAAGACTCTTTTAGATCATCACTGGAAATGCAGGGAGAGGACCTTGCACTGACTCTCCCACATACCCCATCAAAGGTATCAATTTCACAAAGAACGGAAGAATCTACAGGATCAACCATCTTCTGATTCCGCATATATTTCTGTAAAAGTTGTTTTTTTCAAAGTTCAAAGTTCAAATTGCTCACGCCCATCCCACGTCATTTCATTTCGAATGACCCGCCATTCCAAACGGTTTGAACTTTGAATTCCGTTCCATTTACACTTTCAGGTACAGTACTTTATTATAAGGTAATGACATCATGAAATTGAACCTAATTGTGAGTAGTGAGTGCCTACAGCACTAAGTCTACCTAATCCCAGACTCCCAGTTCGGTGCACACATGTATGCGGGCATTCTTTCTAAGTTCACCTTGTGAACCCCAAAAGGGGCACATACATCATTGCTACGCAAAATACTGGGAGTTTGGAGAGATGTGGGTACACAGGTGTAGCCATTATACGAACAGCCTTGCAGAATTGACTTCTCCACATTGTATTAATGTACACGAGAACTAACGAGAATCTCAGCACACAACTCCCTTTCATTTGAATGGCAAATGCATGTTGGCATCCTAACCCAGCAGATGCTGGTTGCATCATTTCTGGGAGTATGACTGTGCCGTTGATGCAGTCCTCTTAGTGGATTGGAGCAATAATTTGTAATTTGTTCAGCCGACTCTTCGTCAATAACACCCTGGGATCTCTAATATCCATCAACTAATGCTGGCAGGTGAGACGCCCAGTTTAACATCCATTGGAGGGAGGGAACACGCATGAACTCCATGTATGACACAAAGGCCTTGTCAACTGAATCATCTTGGATGTCGGTACGTGACAGTGCGTCGGCGACGTGCATTTGAGGACCTGGCTTTTCGATGATGTTTATACAGAGTCCTGTACTTGTATCCTACTGTTAATTTGCAACTGGCCACTGGCTTTGACACCAATACAAATATATTAATAGACCCTTGCCATCAAAACGCAATATATATATCAAACAAACAATTTCAAATGGAGCACCTCGTCACCATTAGAGCAGTTAAATTGCATCAGATGTGGCAATAAATGTGAATTGTTGCTCCCAGATTGCCGGCTCAATGACAGAAGATGCCATTTGGATTTTTGCCATCTCCACCCCTAACCCCATCTAGTATCCCGTGTGGGCACGGGCAACTTGCTAGCAGTTTAAAAAGCATTCTCTGAATATGGGGTGACAGTGTTTCCAACCCAACCAGGGTGACAGCCACGCCCTTTCCAACCCATTTCCAAATCTCCATCTAATAATTATATCCAATACTTTCCCTCAATTCCATGACACAGCTCAGGGCTGGAACCGTGCATCCCACCGCCTCTGATAACCGCGAACACCATGCTCGATGGCGGGCGGACCCGCACGCTGATCACGTGTACAATGGCGGACCCGCGCACTGACCACGTGTACAATGGTGGACCCACGCACACTGTATGGGGCATACTCGATGGCGGGCGGACCCATGTGCTGACCACACGTACAATGGCGGACTCGCGCACAGCCCATGATACTTTATCATCGTACAGAATGGGGCATGAATAACACACATCTTTGGTCGTGTCTGCGCATGGGGTTACAATAACATCTTACCGTCGGTCTCCGCTCACCACGACGGCAACAAATGTCTCCCGCAGACAACAGACATCCTCCCGCACCTCCACCTCGATGCAGCTGCCACCAGGCAGAGGCATGCTATGCAGCCGGATTGCTCGGGCCGCGTAACGCACCACGGAGCAGGCACATTGACCAGTGCCAACCGCGGGTCGCCGGGGCACGGCACAGGGTTCAGTGCAAGGCGATTCATGCCACGGTGCTCGGAGCGAGACGATTCCGCAGCTTGGGACCATCTGGCCAGAAGTGAAGTGCTGCTTCCGGTCATGGCGGCCGGCCTGTGTGCTGGCTGGGGCAAAACCAGAGCGCCCGATTCGGGTGACAACACATCGCTTCGGGTCGTCACCACTGCCCCACACCACCGCATCTATAAAAGGATAGGTCGCGGGGCGGTGGGGGAGTCATTGTCGTTCCTGAGTCGTCGTCGTTCCAGAGTCGTCGTTTCTGAGTCATTCAAGTGTTGTTACTGCCCATCGTTCCTGTCTTCATTCCTGCCAGCTCATTCTGTCTGGCTTAGGATTGACAACCTACACATTTGTCTGCTGGCTCCACCATTCTTTACCAATTCACCTGCTGATTCCGCCCTTCTTTACCACCTCTCCACCATTCTTTACCAATTTGCCTGCTGTCTCTGCCCTTCTTTACCAATTCACCTGCTGACTCCACCCTTCTTTCCCAATTTGCCTGCTGTCTCTGCCCTTCTTTACCAATTCGCCTGCTGGCTCCACCCTTCTTTGCCACCTCGCTGCCCTTCTTTACCAATTTGCCTGCTGTCTCTGCCCTTCTTTTCAAATTTGCCTGCTGGCTCCGCCTTTCTTTACCAATTCGCCTGCTGACTCCGACTTCTTCACCACCTCGCTGCCCTTCTCCGCCCACTTGCTTCGGACTCCGCCTCTCTCCACCCATTGATTTCTGACTCCACCCAAGTCCCTCCCTTCACACCCGAAGGTCTCGTTTCATTCTCTAGACTGACGCTCACTGCACGGAGTGCCACGAAGCAAGAGCCGATGTGCCAGCTGTCAGGGAGGTATCGCCCAGCAGAGCATCCCCCCAAAAATGTACTTGTGGCACGGTCGGGCAATCGTGCATGGTATCGAAAGACCGTTAGCCTCATCTCCTATCCTTTTTCTCTTCATTAACTCCTCCTCATTGGGTTTTGTGTGTGTGTGTGTGTGGGGTGTGTGTGTGTGTGTGGTGTGTTGTGTGTGTGTGTGTGTGTGTGTGTGTGTGTGTGTCCTGGCGCCTGCCCTCGCTTAAGTTAAGATTGTACTAGAATATATATGGGATAACTCTGCTCTGTGTCTGCTTTGCAAGTTGCTTGTATATTGCTGCACCTCTCACATTTCTTCCTATTCCTGCTACAGACAACAATGAAAGCTATATTCACAGTGCCACATATCTTCCTGACCTGCCTGTAATAAATCCTTTGTAGAAATGTTCCCAGCTCGTTTTTGTCTTTTCTTTCATTGATCCAGCATGATCCATATCCTAACTTAGCCGGGACCTTATTCCCAACGATCCGTTCCTTTTAGCCGGTACGTCCTTGGCAGGGTCGCTCGGCTGCATCAGATCCAGTAAAGTGATCCAGTTCGGACAAGGCGTACCGAGGGCGTGTCCCCTGGTAATTAGGTCACGTGATTAATTAGGTAACCCGATTAACCCATAGACGGGAAGACCCTACATCACGTGGTTGAGTTATTGGCGTTCACGGTCGGTTAGCCGTTAGCGAACCGCCGAGTCACGGAATTATCCATGTGCGATGGCCTGCAATTCCGGGGAGCCTGGTGGGAACCCGGGATAGCTTCCCCCCTGGTGGTCTTCTCACCCGACCCCGGCCCGCAACAATATGTATGTATATATATATATATATATATATATTATATATATATATATATATATATAATATATATATATGCATATGTAATATGTATATATTAATATATACACACATAAATATAGATATATATATAGATATATATATATATATATATATTTATGGGTTATTTTTTTTAATGCATATATATGTCTTCTTCTTCTTCTTTCGGCTGCTCCCGTTAGAGGTAGCCACAGCGGATCATCCGTTATGATCCGCATAATGATTTGGCACAGGTTTACGCCGGATGCCCTTCCTGACGCAACCCTGGTCGCCTCTTACGACACAGGGATATGGTACACCTATTCTAACCGGGGCATACACCGGGCCCAGTACACTGGTACTCACTTCGCCGACCTCGGAAGGATGACAGGCTGAGTCAACCTCCTGGTGTGTATTAATTCAAGCGGCCAACGGGCTTGAACTCAGGACCTTTTGGATCCCAAGCCGCTACCCTAACCACTACGCCAACACCAGGTATATAATATATATATATATATATATATATATATATATATATATATAATATATATATATATTATGTATATATATCTTTGTTGGCCGGGGGCCGGGTGAGAAGACCACTCACGAAGGAAGCTATCTCGGGTTCCCACCAGACTCTCCGGAATCGCAGGCCGTCGCGCACAGATAATTCCGTGACTCGGCGGTTTCGCTAAGGCCTAGGTCACATTTGCCATCGCGCCGTGGGGTCGCCAAAATCTACGGCCACTAGCAATTATACGGCGGCCGCCAGTATTTCCACGTCACACAATGTAGCAGTCACATATGTTTTTATTTTTCGGAGAGCCGCACGGCGTATTTAGGCCTAAGTCACATTTGCCACGGCGGCCGTGGGGTCTCCAAAATCTACGGCCATTAGCAATTATACGGCGCCGCAGTATTTCCACGGTCACACAATGTAGCAGTCACATATGTTTTTTATTTTTCGGGAGCTGCACTGCACGGCGTATTTATAAATTGTGGAAACCGAAAACGTGGGGTTGCCGTACGGTCTTTGATTTGATGTCACACCGGTGACCTTAGGGCGTTCCTGCGGCGGCCATATAATTTTCAAGGCAGACGCAAGGTGCCCGCAAGGCGACCGCAGGGGACCCCAGGGGGCCCTAAGGCGAACGTGCGGCCAGACGGACGGTAACGAATGGTTAATTTTTTAAATTTTTTTTTACCAGTTTTTTTTTTCAGCTTGTCGAATTGCTACGGCGAACGTAGAAATGAAAAACGTTTATAACTCGCGTTATAATTCCACGGCGACCTTACGGCCTGTAAAATATAGCCATATGGCGTAGGGCCACCCTGAGGCCACCGCAGAAACTCTGCGGCCGCCGCACGTTTCTGTCAATCAGAGGGTGTACGGCCGCCGTATCCTCGCCGTAGAGCAAATGTGACTTAGGCCTTAATTGTAAACTTCAACAGGCACACATGACTCAGCAGCATCGACACCTAGGCAGCTGGATGTTGGAGGTCATGGGTCACTGACATCATGTGTGTCCTTAATTGCATGCTGAATTAGTATACCTGCGCTTAATAGAGTTCTTGTATATTCTTTACGAGTCTGCTGAGACGGCGGTATGTTATCAGTGTCACTCTCAGCTTCTGTGCCAGTATCAGTCTCAGTTTCAGTTTCAGTTGATTATGAGGGAATTTGCCCGATGATGTCACTTGCCTCCAAGTTTTCACAGAATACCATCTGACATTTGTTTCGCCTGAATGGTGTGAGGAATCATAGCTGAGGGTAGTCACGTTTCAGCCTTCTTTTCAGTCGGTCCATCCTGTGAAAAAAACACAAGTGTGTAAGGAAACATCAAACTTTCACGTGAGGGCTGAAAAATGCAACTGTAGAAAAAGTATCAAGAAAAATCAGGCTTGTTCAAATAAGCAGTCATTTCTTGGGGGAATTTCGTGGGTAAGAAGGGCACCTTCTTCACACAAAATCTGAAGCAGTCGTTAGTTGTTTATGGCAAAAGGGCCCACACAAAAGCAAAAATCTGCACCATTCAGAATGGCAAAATTCAAAAAAGGCATCAAGCTGACATATAGGGGGCATGTCCCCTCGGCATGTTTTAGGGTAGGGCACGTGCCCCCTACCCCTCTGGCATTGCCATTGGTTCTTATTGGTGGGACATAGTGACATGTGACTGAGTTATATAACCTTGGTTGAGCTCTGAAAACAATTAAACCAGTCTTGAACAGAAGACCAACAGTGAGGCTTACCAATAATTAATCTGCAGCATCTGTGCCTTCCTTTTCCTTGACATGTTGCACAAAAAGTTGCATCAACCTCATCATGCGTAGTATTTCCTGCCCCACTATCAATCGTTCATCGATGACAGCTAAACAAAACTCATGGTATGATGTTTCATATGGTGTAGCCCTCTGCACACTCCAACATGAAGTAAACACACAATGTAAGTGATGAGAACCAGGGTTTTTAACCATTTGAAGACGGTTATTTAAGAGAGACAAGACAGTGAGATGGAGACGAGTCCAGCAAACATGACTTAAGTTCATTGATGAATAGGATGACAATGAATATAATTAATGAACATAGGAACAAAGAAATTCATATGTCACCCATCTCCCAGCATATCAGTGTTGTGTGCATAAGTGCATCATCCGTCTGCAAATGGTCAAAGAGCCCTATTTATAAAATCAATATGCAAGTATTGGTCTTCAACAATTTTGAGGTGTTACTGACCTTGCCTTTTGTTTGCTGAGAAAACGTGTATAATCTTTACGGCAGGAATGGTGATACCTCGCCTCAATGCTTACACAATCTCGATCCTGAGTTTGAAGCAAGATATTTTTTGCCAACACTGTCATTCTTCAACCGAGCAGCTGAAATCAAATGACCTGAAAAAAGGATGAAAAAATGGATAGCTGAGTCAAAGACAAAAATGATCCAAAATCTGGATACAATATACACGTATACAGCAATCCACTTTCGCTGCATGTCACGAAGAGTAAAAACAATGAGATACTTCAAGAAAGTAAATAATAAACACGTGATAACATACCTGCTGTTTGAGTTTCAGCTTGGTACAATCAATCCTTGACCCTCTTCCCACGAACTGTCAAGTATCGATCTTGAGGATTGCAAATGATGCACATGGCTGGTCGGACATTGGGTCGGGAGCTGGAAGTATGTCCAGTAATAGTTGATGCCGAGCGAAGCTTCTTTGGTGATGGCTCATATGAAATGTGATCATCCTCCTCAACAACATGTTCCACATCATTACCATCTTGGCCAGGATGGTGATCTTGTGTCTTCTGGCTACAACGTTTCTCAGCTCCTCTTATTCGCTTTGCATCAGTGATTCAACGGTAGCAGGTATCGTGGAAACCCAAAGTTCAGGGATTTCATCCCAAGCTAGGGCCAAGTCTTCCAATGATGCTGTTTCTGCCAGTGATCGTTCATGTCCATCCAAAGTCAACCATTTCTGAGCACACTCTAGGAATTTCTCCCACCATGTTGCAGAGCTAGAGAAGGGCTTAACTGTTTCACCACAAACATACTGCTGATGAATTATACACTTACAACTCACTTTTTGGTCCATTTTTGTGAGAAAACAGACTCAAAGTCAGGAATTTCATCCCAAACCAGGGTGAAATATATAACACAGAGAGTACTGTTTCTTCCTGCCAGAGAGCAGTGACAGTGAGAAGAAAAGGGAACATTCGTTCATGTCATATCCATCCAAAGTCAGCCATTTTCGAGCGCATTCAGGAAATTTCTCCACTGTGTTAGTGAGAAGGGCTTAGCTGTATCACTACAAACATACTGCTGATGAATAATGCACTTAAAACTCACTTTTTGGTCCATTTTGGTGAGAAAACATGCAAAAATCACGATCTTTGCACACAACAGGGAGGCAGCCATCTTGAATGAAACAAATGTCACCATGACGTCACTGCCAAAATCCGCTCATCCCATTGGTCATCGGGGCATCACGTGACCAGCCCTTTGTATTTGTGGAGGAAGCTGTGCACTTCGCCAGAGTTGGATTTTTATGATGGAAATGCAAAATAACTGCAGGAATATGAGTGGAGAACTTTTGGCTACGGAATGTATTATTTGTTGTGTACTGCAAAATCGTGCAGGTTGTAGGTAGCCCCTCCCCCCCCACCACCCCGATGAGTGGAACGGAACTGCAAGCTATGGGCCATGGCTGATGGTCTACTATAGGGAGATCTACAAGGAGAAACAGCATTTGTCAAAGCAGTCCAACTTGATTCAATTTATAAAGCTGTAAAGGCCTCCAGTCAACAAAAATTCACGCCAAGCACTTCCACCCATACACTGCTTGTACACTGACCCACTCCATGACTCCTGCTAGTTAATGCCTGACTTTAGAGATGACGTGAGTGCTCACGAGGCCTTTTGTGCATACGCTGTGTGTGCATTTTCAGTGACTCGGTTCTGCTCACTGGGTACTTTTAACCTGCTGTTACTAGCGCAAAATCTGTGATTCAAATGGTCTTTTTAACCGTATTGACCTTTCACCACCCTCTCAGTAAAACGCTCCACCCTTCATAATCATGTGTTAGTGTGCTTACCTACCAGAGTACCAGTAATCATATGTGGTGGACACCACTGAGGTGGATGGACGTTGTGTTTTCAACCCTGTCTGGTTTGTCTGTGAGCATGAGATATAAAAAAGTTATGGACGGGTTATGACAAAACTTGGTGGATGAGTTGGTTAGGTGACAAGAACAAGCCAATTCGATTTTGGTTCAGATCCAGAGGCAGATCTGCCTATCCATCCATCCATCCATTGGGACCACACTCTGTGCAGAGCATTGGTGCTGCCTAAGCAGTCTGGGCTATTGGGCACATCATGGAAGGGTCGCCACTCCAACGCAGGACACCAGCAAGCTGGCAATCATTTGGCCAACTTCAGAAGGATGACAGGTAGAGTCAACCCCCCCTCCCCCTCCCCCCTGTTATTAATTCAACACCCAAGCAGGATTGGAAACTCAGGATCCTAGGATCCCAAGCCTACCACCCTAGCCATTAAGCCAACACCAGGCATACGATCTGTCTATAAGTGGGATACAAAATGTAAACTGTTCAGCCTGATGGAGGTATGGGCTCCACCAAGTGCCATTCTAGTTATTTTGTGTAATTATTTCCAGATTTAAGTACATAATTTTGTTGTTTTTTACAATCTCCTTGTTTTCTTTGTGATTTAATGAGATAGCAGTGGGAATACTGGATCTTGGGGAGGGAGTCTGAATGTTTCTGGAACCAACCCTCTTTTACTGCGTTAAACTGGGTCAATTTTGTCCAATATTTTCCAGGAACGCATCACAAATGTAAAAGTGTGTG
>CM068952.1:147882519-147901070 GCA_035128595.1 Eptatretus atami
GTGTGTGTATGTATGTGTGTGTGTGTGTGTTGTATAATTTTCCTCTCCCCAGGAGTCCATAATGGATTAACGTGGTGTTGACGTGCAGTTGCCGAACAGCCACCTCCTATCTTAACTTTGCCTGTTTGTTCAGACTGGGCAAGAAATATCTGACACATTTTAAACTTGTGCAAAATTCCATAAAATCTTTATGTTCTTTTCATTTCAGATTATAAAGGACCCTTGCAAGTTTACTAAGATGGTGTACTTTAAGTACAGTTCCATCATTCAAGCTCAGAGACATCAGAATAATTTACAATGTTAACAAACGTTCTTCTGAGAAAATACTCTCATTTGCCAAAAAATTCGTGAAATCGCCAGTGAACAAGCCACACCTCCATCACCTGCCTGCGGTGATACCTGACAAGATTGCATTTCTGCATGAGGCTGTCGAGCACAGTCCGCGTCGTTCCACAAGAAAACTGTCACAGGTCGAAAACATCCCTTCGGACCATACTGAAGGATGATTTGCACATGTTTGCCTGCAAAATTCAAATGGTTCAATGCAAGGTGTTATTTTTAGGACCAAGGTCTTATAATATGCTGAAGTATTCTCCTCAAACTGCTGCTTTGTATGATATATGAATATTCTCATTTTCTATTAAATTGCTATTTCTACATTAAATATAAATGTGTCAGTTATTTCTTGCCCGCCCTGTGTCACCTTCCATATCCTTATAACCTTCTTGCACGCATTCCAGTTGCGCCACCTTCAGGTTATGGTTGGAATATTGATGATGGGAATTGTCGGGCTCAAGAAGAAAACAATTCAGCTCGGAAGACTTGGGTTGATTATTTTTTAAAACGTGGAAATTGATTTGCCTGAAGCTTGCAAATCGTTGGTAAGGACCAAGTGTGATCTTTGAAAGGGTAAATGACGTCACTTTATCGTTACGTCAGGGTTCCCGAGTATTGCCTTGATTTCAGCAATTCCGTGGAAATTTCGACAAACACGCCAAAAACTAAAGAGTGGATTCACAATACTCCAAACACAAATGCTGTATATGGGAAAGAGCAGGACTTCCAAGAAAGACAAGAACGACTCGCATGAAACATCCAAAAGGAACAAAATCATAATTCAGTTCAAACTTTCAAAGTATGAACAGAATTAAGCAAAGACGATCATGTATGAATTGGTTTGACACAACATTTATCTATTTATTCGGATGCAGCCTGGGACTGTTTGGCTCATAATTTTCTGCACCCAAGAAAAAATAAATAAATATATATATACATATACATAAATATAAATATATATAATATATATATTATATATATATATATTATATATACTATTACATTATATATATACATATACATATACTATACATATATATACATATATATAATATATTATATATATAATATATACGATATATATATACAAACATAACGAGGTGTGTTCAAAAAGTATCCAACCTTAATTTTCGTGCGTAAACAAATGAGCTAGGGAGGCGTGGTTTTGGTGCACGTATGTAGGCGATCCTAATTCGTATGCTTGAATATTTTCCCGCTGCAGAAGCTGTCAGTCGCCGACAGACCGCGATGAGTGAGGAAGTGTAAGTGAGCGCCGTCGGATTTCGGTTTTGACAAAATGGCGGAAAAACTTGAACAACGCTACTGCATCAAATTTTGTGTAAAGCTTGGCGATTCCAAGTGGAAACGATCCGCAAGATTCACAGCCTTCGGGAACGAAGCAATGGGCACACAGATAAAAGAGTGGTACAACCGCTTCAAAGATGGTCGCACATCAGTGGAAAGTGAAGCACGTTCTGGTAGGCCTCAACATCCCGAAATGAGATCGTCATTGACCAAGTGAGGACCCTGCTGATGCAGGATCGTCGAATCACGATCAGAGAACTTGCAGAGAGGCGGGCGTCAGCATTGGATCCGTTCATTCCATTGTGACTGAGGATTTGGGCTTAAGGAGAATCTCAGCGAAGTTCGTGCCAAGCTGCTAACGATCGAGCAGAAGCAACTCCGTTTGGAGATCGCACAGGACATGCTGGAGACTGTGAACAGCGATCAAATTCTTCAACACAGTGAACATGGCGATGAGACCACAGTGATCCGTCATTTTGTCAAAACGAAAATCCGACGGCGCTCACTTACACTTCCTCACTCATCGCGGTTTGTCGGCGACTGACAGCTTCTGCAGGCGGAAAATATTCACGCATACGGATTAGGATCGCCTACATACGTGAACAAACCACGCCTCCTAGCTTCATTTGTTTACGGCACGAAAAATTAAGTTGGATACTTTTTGACACACCCTGTATATACATTATATATTTATATAATAATTTATCTACATATATATATATATATAATATATATATATATAATATATATATTACACACATTTATACTATATCCATATATATATTATATATATACATATATATGTATATAATGAATATGTGTCTGTATATGTATAAGAAACAAATAATATTTATTTATCCTCAAATGGAGGTGAGAGGGCACGTGCCAAAGAGCAGTGCCTGCACAAGCTGAGTGATGTCGGAGTTTGTTGTGCTTCCCTTACATGCGATGGGCCATCACGTCATATCACTATGTATGCTTAAATCCCTCGGTGCTAAAATGAAGATGCCTGATCGGGAGCCTTCATTTTCCCCATCCAGCTAGTCCAAATCAACGGGAGTACGTTCTACTAGTCATCCGCCACATGTTGAAGCTCAGCCGCAACACATTAGCACTAGTATGTTTACTCACAGATTCGTCTCCGGAAAGATTATCTGGACCTTCATGAAGGAGCTTCGCAAGCTACAGGATGAAGAGAGTCTCTGCTTGGGCAACAATCTGAAGGGAAAAGCAGAAAATGAACCAACCTGGTAGCTCAGACTTTGAGTAGCAGCAATGCTGATGCAATAGAGATTGCAACTAAGATCTTAAGCTTCCCCAGTTTCGTGGATCAGAGGCCACAGTTTGCTTCATTCGCTGCATCGATAATTTATTCGACATCATGAACCCACGTAATCCACTGTGAGGAATTACAAGGCACCAATGCACCCACAGAATGAACACTTTTGGAGAGACTTCTTGAAGCAAGCTGATGAATACATTGCTTTGCTCATCCATGAACAAAATCGGTCGATGCCTCTTTCAAGATGGAAGACTCCCTTCATCGGTTTTCTTGTTGGCATCAGGAGTTTGCTGGGCTGTGCTATACTCTAGTGAGATAGAAGGACCTCAGGCTGAAGTATATGCTAACCTACAAGTGAAGCCAAGATCACCTCGAGCTGCTTTTCTGTGCAGTGAAGTTAGCGAAGAGAATGAATAACAATTGCACTGCAAGGAAGTTTCAGGCCAACTACAAGAAGCTGCTGTTAGGCAACCAAGGTTTAAAGCCAGGGAGGAAATTTCATCACCCAGGAGAACAGCCCAGTTCTATATGTGCCCAGTCCTTGACAGAATGAAGAAACACCACAGTGGACTTACATGGAAGAGATATTGAGCTAGAGATAGAGAGAGGGGGGGGGGGGGAGACATGCTTATCATGGGGAGGTATGACCTCACGGATCGCTGCCCGAGTTCAGACGATCATGATGACCTGGATGCACCCAATTTCTCCCCTGTCCCCAATGAAGCTTGATGTGATTGGTTCCATTGCTGGCGATGTAGTTAAAATGGTGAGACGTCGTATACACTGTTCAGAATGTGTTGGAGTCGTGACATCGAGTAACACAGATGCTGGAGGAAGCCCGTTGGGAATAAGGACAGAAGTGGCTTTGTTAACCCATCCAAGGATGTCACAAAAGTTTTCATGGCGGCAGAACAATGCAGGCAAAGACTGTTGCATACAACTGAGGATGCCCTTCCTCAGGCTATGGGAATTGCTTCTGCTTTGATGACAGCTGTTACATGATGTAAGATCACAATCCATCTTCAGAGCACTCTCTGCTCACATGCTGGACGATGCTCCTGATCACAAGCACATGTTTATCCTCATCGAGTGCATTGCAGCACGTTCAGTGAAGATCCACATGCATCAACTGGCCAAGCACATACTTCAATGAGAATGTAAATGGTCCTAAGCTTCAAAGGTCGTTGTCTCAACTCATTTTGTTCAGGAATCTCGTAAACATGAAGCTTGCAAATTTGATCAGATGCTTCCAAGAACATTGCATTTTCAGTCATCGTTGTTGTTTTTTTCAACCCTTTGAAATACTGTCTTTTCAAGGGAATAGCTAAAAGTGTTTAAATTGCTTTTAGAGGGTCAAGTAGGGTATCAGCTTGCCATGAAATGTCCACTAAAACAATTCTGACATTTTCAAAGCAAAACAATATCTTTTTCTCAGCTTTCTTTTAAATATTCTCAGCTCGCCGACAGTGCTGAGATCTTGCAGCTGCTCACACTGCAGACTCTCGATGACGTTGACCGACTGGTGCAAGGCCCGGAGAAATGTGGACAGGCACATGCTACCCAAACCCTCAACGATCGTTGCCAATGAGTGGATTATGAACCTTGTGGGAGTGCCTCCTGTCAACATGGCAGGCTTGGTTTATTTATTCAATGGACATCTGCAATTGAAAAGAAGATGCTCTGCGTCATCACCAATATTGCAAAGTAATGGCTACCGACTCTTTCACAAAGGACATCTTCATGATGTGAAAATACACAAAGTTTGTGCCAACTATATTTGCATGGGAGCCAGATGTTCCAGGTAGACGTCCTCAATGAAGATCATGGAATGAAGCCAGGCAGATAGCCAGAAACAGGGCAGACTGGAGAGTATGCACTGCAGCCTTATGGGCCAATTGGCTCGACGAGGATAGGATAGATGAGACGAGATGAACACCGATGGGAAGGACATATCTGGGGCTTATGAACGCACAGGGTAAATTAAAAAAACTTTTCAACTGATGATATTTACTATTAATCATGTTGGGGCGAGGGGAGGGAGGAGATGGAGCCGTGAGGGCTGTGATAAATACAGTTTACATCTGTGTGGTTTCTGGGCCACAAGAGAAATTATACTATATTTTGCATCTATTGTGAAAAGAAGTGTGTGTGTGTGTGTGTGTGTGTGTGTGTGTGTGTGTGTGTGTGTGTGTGTGTGTTGTGTGTGTGTGTGTGTGTGTGTGCGCGCGCGCGCGTGCATGCTATCCACTGTCGCCTCTCCCTCATATCAACAGGAAATGGTAGGAACACACAGCTCCTGCGCGAAAGGCTCGTTAGCATTCATACATCATCTCGAAAATCCCGTTTTGGCCAATATTCTATCCAGATATTATAGCAGAGATCAGTGCTTTATACCCGAGGCGACGATTTGTTTCCAGTCATGTGCCGGTGTGAAAGGTCAAATGAGGAGTGTTGTTATTGTGACGAACCTCAAGCAAAGAATGCCAATCACATCAATCAAACTCTACTTTTAGATTCACTTGTGATCTGATGCTGTATGTATAGGGGTGAATAATTGTTTGTGTTCATTCTTGTTTTTGTATTCCCGGGGCATGAACACGGCTGCCTTCCTGTCCGGGTTGGACATGGTGACGTGTAGGTTGCGGGATTGGTGAGGTTCCGTTGAGTGCCGTGCATGTGTGGGTGTGGTGTTGAGGATCGAGCGTTGATTTTTTCACTCACCTTGTCCAGCTGTTTGCACCATGCAGTTTGTGCCATTTTTATCCAAGGGGTGTATTGTGTGGGGGTATGTATGTCCATGGTTTCCCCAGTTTGACCACCCTCTCGGCTCTTGACATTGCATGCCTCCAGAATCAACCTGTCATTCGTTTGCTGGATGTAGTGTGTCGGACACGGATCCTATCCAAGTGAAATTTGTGGCCAGATTGCAGGCAATGACATGCCATGGCCGACTGTGTTACCTTCCAAAGCCTAACTGGCCTATCATGTTCGTCTAGCCTTTGTTTCAAATTGCTTCCAGTTTCACCAATGTAGAATTGGTCACATTCTGCATGATGAAGGGTATACTACTCCTGATTTGTCACCAGTTGATATCCTGTCCTCAGCTTAAAAAGGACATAACAGATGGTGCACAGAGGCTAGTACAGTATGCTACACCAATCGGTGTACAGCGTACAATCCTTTCAGAAGGTGTCCGGTATTACGAGAGCACACAGTGCCAAAGCAAGTCTGGCTCCTTCTGCTCTATCACTTTTGGTTATTTTAGGGTGGCGAATATCCTTTACTATACCCATTAATAACTGTCTGATTGACAAACAGGGCAGCAAATGGGAAAAGGCCAAACTGACTCCCTGTTTGATCAACTTTTTGGCCACCTCCAGATCTGGTACAGAAAAGATCTTTCTCTGTCCAAAACATTTATTATCTCCGCCACTGAAGGTGGTTGGAGGTTATGTTTTCACCTCTGTCTGTTTGTCTGTGAACAGGATGTCTCAAAAGGCGTTGCAGACGGATTCGGATGAAATTTGGTAGACAGGTGTGTGACAAGGATGAACTGATTTGATTTTGGTGAAGATCCGAATCCGGTTCGGGATGCTAGAATGTTTTTAGTGATTCTTCAATATTGAGAAAGAAATAGGACCAAAAACAATTTATAGCATGACATTTCAAAATGCTATGGACTGATTCGGACGAAACTTGGTGGACAGGTTAGGAGTGTGACGACGACAAATTGATTCGATTTTGGTGAAGATCCGAACCCAGAACTGAGAGTTATTAAATTTTTTAAAGTGATTCTTCACTATTGAGAGATGGGGCCAAAAACGATATGCATATTATGATATTTCAAAAAGTTCTGGACAAGTTATGACAAAACTCGGTGGATAAGTTGGTTCGGTGACGAGAACAAGTGGATTAGATTTTGGTTCAGGTCCGAATCCAGATCTGGCCTTTCAGTGGGATACAAAATGTAAACTGTTCATCCTGGTGGAGGTATGCACTCTAATGAGTGCCGTTCTAGTTTTTCGACATTTACCTAGGACTCATGGAGGATCATGTACATGTATCACCTGCAGGAATGAGACCTTAGAGGACATAAATATAAATTTACATGAATTCCAAGTACATTCGGTTATACAAAAACACATGGGATTTGAATTTGGGTTCTCCTGGATCATGAACTGATGATGCAGCTGAGAACACCATCAGGCTAACTCAGGGCAAACCAAAGATTTCCTCGACAAATTAATCACCCACAGGTATAAAATGTTGATGTCAGAGAACCTGCATACTTGCTTTGGTGGTTCACACCTGTGTTCCTTTAGGCATGGTTCTCACAATGAACAAGCCACACTCCAAAATATACATATATACACTACTGGTCAAAAGTTTTAGAACACCCCCATTTTTCCAGTTTTTACTGAAATTTAAGCAGTTCAAGTCCAGTGAATAACCTGAAATGTTACAAAGCTAAGCGGTAAATTGCCAGAGGTAAAAAAAAAAGTTTAGGTTACCAAAAACTGAAAAATAATGTAAATTTCAGAGTTGTTAAAAAAGGCCCTTTTTAGGGAACAAGTAATGGGTTCGCAACTGCAGCTGTTCTGCAGCAATGGAAGTAAATTAAGCCTTGAAAGTTGATGCAAACAATTCCTACAGGTGTCCCAACTTTTGTTGATTAGTTACAAACCCTCTGTCTGCATAAAAGGAGTGTTGGAACAGACTGTGTTGCTACACCCTCTCAAGCATTATTTGGACAATATTGCACTGCAGGAAGTAGTATATTGCTGTCATAATGGCGAGGAGAAAAAGACAATTAACAAAGGAAGACAGACAAACCATTATAACCCTTAAAAGTGAGGTCTTTCCTTTGGAGAAATTGCAAAGCAAGCCAAGTGTCGGTGAGTACGTTTCCGACACCATCAAAAGGCACTTGGAAACTGGAGGAAACTGTGACAGGAAGAGGTCTGGCAGACCAAAGCCACAACACAATCAGAAGACAAGTTCTGAGAGTCAACAGCTTGCGTGATAGGAGCTCACGGGAATGCAGCTTCAAGCACAGATTAACACTGGTCGAATAAGGAAGTCTCAGTTTCAACTGTGAAGAGAAGACTTCGAGCTGCAGGTTTGACAGGTCGAGTGGCAGTAAGAAAGCCATTCTAAGATGCAAAATAAGAAAAAGAGGCTTGCCTGGGCCATGAAGCACGCCAGTGGACAACTGAAAACTGGAAGAAGGTCTTATGGATCGATGAATCAAAATTTGAAATCTTCGGTTATCACGCAGGGTTTTTGTACGCCGTCGAGTCGGCGAAGAAGGATGGTTCCTCAGTGTTGTGACACCGACTGTCAAACATGGAGGAGGAAGCGTGATGATCTGGGGCTCTTTTGCTGGATCCAGAGTCGGCAGCTTGCACAGAGTGACTGACACCCTGAACCAAAAGGGCTACCACAGCATTTTGTAGCGCCATGCAATACCCTCTGGTCTACGCCTAAGTTGGTCAGGGGTTCATCCTTCAACAAGATAACGACCCAAACATACCTCCAGGCTAGTAGAACTACCTTGAAAGAAAGAACAAGAAGGAGGCTTCAATCATGGAATGGCCACAACAGTCTCCAGACTTAAACCCCATGAGCTGTTTGGGATGAACTGAACAGAGGGTGAAAGCAAAGCAACTACAAGTGCAACACATTTGTGGGAACTTCTGCAACAGTGTTGGGAAAAACTTTCCAAACAATATTTGATTTCCATTGTGGAAAGAATGCCATAATATGTTCGGAAGTTATATCAGCAAAAGGTGGCTACTTTGAGAGTCAAAAATTTAGATTAAATTTTGTTCAACAAAACGATTCCATTATTTCTTTTTTATTGGCTCGCCAAATAGGTGACCCTTATTGTCAGTAATTCTATCTGTTTGTTTGGATGTTTGTTCGTTTGTCATCAGCATAATTGGTAGTAAACGTGGGCGGATTTTGACCAACTCGGGTGGTAGGTACATCTTATGACCTTGTGCTTTGGAAATTGTGATGGTTGCTAGGGAGCTTTGGTCCCTAGCAACAACCAAAAAACCTTCAAAATCGGTACCGTTCACGAGAAATCAATTCCGAAACCAAATTATCCACGTAGGGTTATGAAATTTGGCACGAATGATCTACAGGTGATGCTCTATCAATATATTCCGGGTTTTGTGCTATCTGGAATACTTTACCCACAGCGCCCTACAATTAGGTATGCGCAAAAATTGAAGGCCCCTCGCCCAGGTGAGTGCATCGATACGAATGAAACTTTGCAGGTTAATGGTACTCATGAGTACTACAACTTTGCCTCAGGACATATTGACCGATTTCGCTTAGGTCAGGGGTCAAAGGTCAATTAGTGCAAAAATCGATAATATGCGAGAGCTGGAAGTGCCTTCGCGCCAAATGCTACTCCTCCTAGGGTTATGGTCGGATGGTCATGAAAATTCACACTAATCGTCTGGAATACATTGTGCACAAACGATCGAGCCGGATTTTCGATTTAGATCTTTGTTCACCCACAGCACCCCTCGAACTTTGGGGATTTCCAATTTCAAACCGCATTTTCGGTACTTTTCATTCAAATGGATACCGAGTAGTTATCAGTAGATGGAACTGGATGAGATTTGATATGCAAATTCTTAAGGTGATTCCCTATCCGTATATGACATCCACTTTGCTCTATATCTTATAGTTTCCATACTCGCGACCCATCGCGCCTACCGGCTGTTCTGCAATTGTTTATTTGTTCTATGCTTTAATTTCGGAGTACATTGAAACATTAAACTGCTTAAATTTCAGTAAAAACTGGAAAAATGGGGTGTTCTAAAACTTTGAATCGGTAGTGTATCTCTTACAAACAATATTGTAAATTAAATCCGACAATTAACATTCTATGCTTCTTATTATGGGGAGGGGATGGGGGAAGGGGGAGGGGAGGTCAAACATTCCATAATGAACACAAACACACGTAATAAACATGCATTTCCCAAATTTTCCCATTTTGTGGGGTCAGCTGCAGAAGGTTTTGTCCCAAATCGTCCAAGAACAGGATATGGTCAGACTGACATTCGACTGAAGGTAATTTTAGCAGGAACTTGTAATATGTTTAGGGTGTCAGCAATAACCACCTACTCGCATGGTGAAATAAACCATGGGAGTCTTTAAATTCATAAACTAATGCTTGCAGATGGGATACGTGGTTTAACGTCCATATGAGGGACTGCACACTTTGTTCTTCTTCTTCGTTTGTATGCAGCACAAGGTTTGGCTGTTTTTGCGGGGGGGGGGGGGGGGGGTGGGGGAGTAGGGGGTGGCTGTGACACCAATACAATGTCTCTGTTGGTTAGGGCAGGAATTATTTTAATATGTTATTTATTATTTCAATAATCGGCTTGTTCTTGTCACCTCACCAACTCATCCACCAAGTTTTGTCATGGTGCAGGTGATAGCTCGCCTACTCTTCACCAAGCACACCGTGGATCTTTAGTGTCCACCAAGAATGCTGGGAGATGGGACCCCGTTTAATATCCATCTGAGGGATGGCACACACACACACACACACAACACACACACACACACACACACACACACACACACACAAGCACACACACACACTGATGAATTGCCACACTGGGATGATGGTCAATAGCTGGGTTTGGATTTGAACCCAGGATAGACAGCTTAGAAGCGAGTGTGTGTGCCTCTAAGCCATCCTGCCAACCATGCACACTTTGTGATGTCTTGCCAAGGTTGTGTGGCGCCAATCCTTGTTTATATTTGGGTTGGGAATCAAAGGCATGCCAGTAAGCTCAAAGAAAAGTGCACTACCTCTGTACCTTGCTGTCGGACGAAAAATCTACGACTACCACAACTTTAATGGCTGCATTTATTCCCACCTTCGAGTGGATTTGACCAGGGAGAGTTTTTGGCCCGTCTGTCACGAAATGATTGGCCAGGCCTGAAGGTGGCAGGAAATTGTAATTAGTTCATGGGTATGGCAATACCTTGCTTACTCTTCACAAAAGACACCGTAGGATCTTCAACATCCAACAATGAATACTTGTTTTGACAAATACTGGAAACTTAGTGCAACCACCTGCCCTTTACACTCAACAATAAACATTGGTACAGCTATCAGGTTAATAAATCAAAATCAACAACACGTCAAAAAGTATGAAAAGTATGCAAATCAGGAATCGAGTTCATTTTTATTTCAAGGAACTGTAGGACAGAACATTGCTCTTAGCCTCCTGAGCTTTGTGCTGCCAACAGGGAGCGCTCTGTGAGCACGAAACAAATAGGAAGCAGATTTCTGCGATCTTAATAAATATACATGCCGGGGCAACTTCTGATGTACAAAATCAAAGTTCTGTTGAATTTTACACTTGCTCAACTCTCCCAACTTTCTTGGAGCCCATATTTTGTCGACAAAGCCCTTGCGCAAAAACCTTTATTTGCAGCTTGACTTAAAACGGGGAAAAAAAACTAATCACCTTTCCCCACTTTTTAATTTCTTCCACTTTTCCCATCCCCAAGCAACAGCGACAGCAAAAAAAAGAAAAGAAGAAGAATGCTCCTTCACGAAATATGAAACTTCAATATCAATGCCTCAAACCATCTATAGATTTAGGCATTGGACCTGTTAACATGTGTAGCTGTGAAATGGGCTGGCATACCCTCCCAGTGAGGTAGCTTTGCCGTGGGTGAGGATTGAGGAAGAGCTGTAACTAAATGCTGACATTATCAAGATCGCTAGGGTAACATGATTTCATTTAGGGCACACAAAGTGGTGAAAGATGGACCGAAGAGAGTGGATCCATATGACTGGGTGTGACAGAATGCTGGTGCGAGGTAATCCAAAACTGAAATATCCCATATTACGTTACAGCTTGTGATGGCATCCTGTGTCTAAATTGTGTTCTGTAACCATTTCTGTGCACATAAAGAGTTCATAGTCTGACAACTGGAAAAATACTGCAGTGAAAAGAAGATTCACCCTCCCACCTGAAAAAAAGAAAAAAAAATCCTCCGCCCCACTGATAACAGCACAATGTGGTCCCACCAAAGGTAAAAGTGTAAAATGTCAGCAAGGAGATTAAAGCTTTACGCACATTAAAGTGCTGTCGTAATCTTTGGCTGCACTCGGCAGACACACGTGTCACAAACAGCAGGAGTAAGTGCTCTTTGTCCATAATGCTCTCCTGCCAGGAATCCTGCACATCCTTAGCAGAGCACAGATAAAGCTCAGAGAAGAAATCTCACCTGATGATATTCCAAAGACGACGTAGTGTGATTTTCTTTGACAATCAAATTTACAAATCTACATAAACACTCAATATGGTTTCTCAAATCATGTACGAAATAGCCAAAATCTAATAAAGATATAAAAAAAAAATTTGATCGCAACATGAAATGGTTGTTTCTTTCTTGTAAAGAATTTCAGTATTCCTATATTCAGCCAATTTACACAGTACATTTTATCTACGTTCCAGATAAAAACATTCTAGCTGTCATACAGCCAGTGGGCAATTTGTGATTTTGGATGCTTGCGAAAGAGCTGTTATTCACCTGTCCTCGGCACAAGTCTCGGTTAATTAAAATTCTGGATAAGGACCGATTAAACCAATAAGTTGAATTTTGATGTGTTGGCTTTGTTTCTGTTATTAATCGTGCTGGTTTAAAACTCAATGTGAGCACGCACACCTTTGTTCCTGCATAAAAAACACAGCGAGCATTTTAAAGGTCCCATATAAAGATTTGCAAAGAAACTATTCTTCTGAACTTAAAAAAGCTTTAAATCATCACACAAGAAATAAAACCTCAAAATGAGTGGTTAGGTCCTTAGCCCAACTCCAAAACGTTAAGCACTCCTAATAACTATTCTTATCTAGCTAGTATTTTGACGCAATCCATGAAAAACCGTTTGCAAAATGTAAAATCAAAATGTCATAAAATAATCTTAAATCTAAAAACAACAAAAAAAAAAATTAGAAAAACAAAATGCTTGGAATTATTCACAACCCTTCAGCATTGGCAAAGGAACGTCCAAGACAAGTTAAAACTCACTACTTTGGCAAAGAACCCGATACTTTTGCTCTTTAAAAAAAACAAAAACAAAGAGAGAACCAGTTCTCACTCAAATTCATCCTTCTGAGTTGCTCAGGAAAAACAGCTGGCCTGTAGTGGGTGGTTAGTTTACAAGACACCCACTATATGGCTTTTCCAAGGAGTTCTCAATGTAACATCTGCTTTGTATATACAATCAGACTCGATTTGTTGTCAAATCCAAGTGCCTTGCATTCACGTTTAGAACACACACCAAGATGGACTATATACTTCAGCGTCAAAGCACAAGGCACAACGTTGCCCTTCCGTGGCGCATTTCCAGTACTGCTACAACAAAAAGCATGATAATTTAGTCACAAGGAAATGCAAAGCTAAAAGCATTGAGGAAGAAAAGGGGGGGGAGGGGGTAAGAACTGCACTGCAAAGGCAAGAGAAGAGAGAGAAAAAGTAACAATGAGAAACGGTTTTCAAAGTTGAAACTTCATGAAGACTTCAGATTTTCCCACCTGTGAACTGTAAAACAAACAACAAACAAACCAACAACAACAACAACAAAAAAAAAATAGTCAAAAATATTGTTTTGACCAAAAGGCCAAGGCCATCTATCATGTAATATGAGGGTGGTTCAGACTTGACATAGACGTTTGTTTACGAGTCAAGAGTAATATATGGATGGTGATTAATAATTATTGAGAGAATTTCTCTTTATCATTTTGGAAACCAATACCCATGAATTACCCTGCAATTCCTGCTTTAATGCATGTGCTGAAAATGATGATGGAGGCAAATTATATACAAAGATGTCAAAGATGGTGGAACAGCAAAATAATTACGAAAATCCTAGTTGAAGACAATATCAAGCATGTGGACATTTTACAGACAAATGGCTATGCAGCATGGTGATAGTGGCCCATGAAGGACATCCGAACTAAAGAGCACTTTCGGGGCAAGGGCTTTTTGACGAATGAAGCTATTAAGAATGAAACGCTGCAATGGCTACGTAAATGATCAAAAAAATTATACACTGAAGGCGTACAAAAATCTTCCATTCCGACAGGAGTTTATGTCCAAAGCAGGAGAATACCTTCAAAAGTAAAAAATCAATGTTAATGTAATACACAGGGTGTGCACGAAAACGTTAAACAGCTTTTAAATACTTGTAACCATCAGGAGTTTTTAGTCCGATGATTATGAGACTGGTGTCGTTAGAAAGTGCAACTCAAAAAGGTTCTGATTAGATTCTTATATTTTTCCAGGTTGATCGATTGATGAAAATGTCTCAGCTAATAGTACAGTAGAAATTGACATGTAAATAGCCCAACCCAGACATTTTCGATAATAACCGTTTCTGGTGCTAAATGCTTTACATGATTGTCCTGTATCTGCAGAAAAAAATTCTCCTAAATTTACACATGGGGAACCCTGTTTTTTTAATTAGGTAAAAGTACATAATCTGTTACAAAACTGTAAATAATGCGTTTCCAGGTTTAAATGTTTAATATTTAAATTTACACAGGTTTAAATAATGATTCACAAATACTGTAGGGTATGATATAAAATGTTGTGAATACTTTCTGATAAATATAAAATAATAAAATTAATAACTGTTACTAATTATTGGAACATATTTATTTTATAAAATGTAATTATTTAATTAAAAATATGTAAAATTTATCTTCATATTTTCAGGTATGTTTGTAGAAATAAGTGTAGACACTTGATTTTCATGATCATATGGGACACATTATACACCATTTTGTTCCAAAATCTACCAGTATTATGATTTAATCCAACTATGTTTAATTGAGTAATTATTTTATAAATTATTAGGTTTTTTTGTTACCCCTACCCCTTTCACTTATAGGCCACCATAGCTCAAGTGCACAGGATTTTGACAGGAAGTCACAGTCGATGAGTCAGAAATGATGGAAACATGCACCAACCGATTTGTAATGCTGTACTTCAAATCTGTCTAAAACAGTTGTTTTGTAGATAAAATCAACAACAGGTGTTTATTTCCCTTTGACTTCAAAACATGTAGACTATTTGTAGCAATAATAAAAAAGATCTTCTTGTTGTTGCTCAATTAACTTAACATTATCACCACTGTTTTACAGTGTGTGATAATAGGGGATTAATTATTTGAGTCATATGGAACATGCTCCACATTCCATTATTTAAACGGCATAGCAGCTTCAGTGTTTGGTATGTCCTTCCATCCATCCATCAAAAATAAAGAAAAATAACCTTAATAAACCCTCTGTGAGGGGATAACCAGTCGCAAGTTCGCGTTTGCAGTTTTGCCACGTGTGCCCACATACTCATGCACACAAACAGACCTTTATTATTATTTTTTTTTAACTGCACCGCTTTCTTCAGACGTGGGTACGATGTTTTTTTTAATGTACGATGGCCCATAAGTGACAAAATGTAAGTTATAGAGTGACAAGCCGGTAGGCGACATGGGTGGTCGCTATATAATTGCATACTAGTCATACAGTTTTTGACGGATCGGGTTGAAATTTTTTGACAAAGAGGTTGATTATAGTGCGCATAAAAGTGCGGAAGCCGATTTTTGATTTTCGAAAAAAAAAAATATATATTTTCGGATTTTTTCAAAAATTTCAAAGTCCCGTTGCTCGGCAACGGTGGCGTCCATAGCAACGGTGCTCAAAAGCATACAACTAGATCATGGTATGAACCTACCAGTCAAGTTTCATCAAAATCGGTTGAATCCTCTGGCCTCCAGAGCTGTCCATTACATACATACAGACAGACGGAAAAACCTGAGAATAACGGTAGTCTAGCGACCACCCAAAAATTACTAACTATAAATCTCACTCAAATAATCAAATAAACATGTTAAAATGGTGTTATTATAAGTCTATCTGTCAGTGTAAATCTAGATTTGTTTTTGTTGATTGTCCCTTTAACTTGTATACCAACTTTCCATTTATTACTGTGTAATATTTTGATATGCAGAAGAGTGTGTCTATTTAAGTACAGTCCTCTACAGTTTTTTGTTTACATTACCTTTGTCTTATTGTTGTATCTTCTAATAAACTGTTTTCCTATTTGTTGCAGATTATAATTTGACAATCATGGCTGCCCCAAGCAAAGATGTTTGTGCAATCTGTTTGTGCAATTTATGCAATGGTGCCAGTGTCAGCGGTAGAGTTTTGGGTCAGAAGGGACTTTCAACGCTGATACAGGCTTCCGAAGACCATGAAGATGAGTTCCATCTCAAGCTATCATCTTCAGACAAAAATTATGTACATGATAATTGTTACAAGAAATACACCTAACAACGAACCATTGCACAAGCTCTTAATACTGACATTTCCGACAAGGGAAGGGACTCTCCTGTTTCTACATTGAGATCTGTGTCTTGCCCACATAACTATCAAACACAATGCCTCAGATGTGCAAAGGAACTTAACTTTGGTGCTGCTCAGCATCGCCCAGAACGCTGCTCTCAGATCAGTGGTGTTGAGATTATTATCAGGGGTAAAAAAGTACTATCAAAGAAAGCTTACTAAATATATGTGAAAAGAGAACTGATACCTTTGTCGTAAATGTCAAAGCAAGGATAATGTTTTCAGGAGATATTCATGCTGTTGAGGCCAAATATCATCAAGTGGGCATGCAGGAATTTATGTCTGGTGGAAACATTTCATATTTTACAGATGATCCAAGAAATGTCTGAAACCTCAACACAGTCAATGATGAGGCATTCAGTAGTCTCTGTGCGTAGTTCATTTTGGGGTGTGATGTACTATTGCGTAAAATTGGACGGAAACTTTTTCAGTGTGACATGTTTAGTCTGTCAATGTTGTACCAGTTAATGCTATGTTAAAACATTACTGTGGGCCTGGAGTTTGAAAAGTAGATACAACTATCCACTTTATGTGATATGTTATCATTGCTGTAGGTTTATAAATATGTATATGTATTATAATTCAGGGTGTGCTAAACAGTACATTATAAGTCAGGGTGTGCACGTCTGGAAGGTGAAACATTACCGATCCCTACATTTGACTTAAATTTACACCATTATGAGAAATTCATAAATATGTGAAGATTTGTATGGCACGTACTTGTTGCAAGATTCAGTGCAACATTTTTTTTAAGTACAACTTTCTCAATCAAGCATATATTAGCCACAAACTTGGTTCAGGAACGCAATATATTGTATGTTTGTGTTTGCCTCTAATTTTATTGACAAACTTGTGCATAGAAAGTGTTTACTGAACAGAACTTATACATTATGATGCCCCATTGGCAGGCATTTTGAAATTTCCCCCAAAAACGTATTTCCCCACGAGTGAATTTGTGAGAATTTTTTTGTGGACATTTCAACTCCTAATAGGTGTTTAAAACACAAATATGGTTATTATCGAAAATGTCAAAGTCATTGTCAATTTCTACTGTACGATAAGTGAAGAACAAGGTGTTTACCGTGGAAGAATATAAAAATACTAATTGGTAGTTATCATTTTAAGACATTGTATAACCAAGTAGCCTGATCATAAAACGTTTTGACTTGTTCTTTAATCAAACGACTTAAAGCAAAAAGGTTAGAGGTATTTAAACTGTGTAATGTTTTATTGGACACCCTGTACATAAAGCTTCGCAATGAATTAAAGAAGTTACGATTTGCAGTTGGGTCTATAAATGTAAGCAAAAGTCCAGGTCATACTTGAACAACCCTTGTAAAAATGCCCATTCAAAACTGCAATACTTAAAAAGCTGAAATTGTCAAAAATTGTTAAGTACTGGAAATATGCACCTCACGATCATTTATTTTGGTAGTGGTATGGGTTGTGGTCTGGTACATTGGCTTGTTGGCTGCACTGTTGACCCTCAGCATCCTGAAAGACAGTTAAATCATTTTCACTACTGAACCACTTTGCGTTCACAGAAATTTTTGTATACAACCATCAATTCTCAAATAATAGCCTCAGATATTAACAAAAAAACACAAGCAAGCTGACATCCATCTGCACCTTGGGGAAGGAGAAAATCTCACAAACAGATGTGGTGTCTACTAGCATCTCAAAGGCCATGGAGAAGAGCGTTACAAGATAAAAAATTAAGTGGGGCATTTGCAGGTGGAAAAATAGGGGGACAACGGAGCAGAGATACCAGATGGCTTGGAATTTTAAAATCATAAAAGGAGAAGGTTGGACAATGGTCGGCCCCGGAGGACTTAGGAGGCATGATGATGTAAGACGAGAAAAAAACAGATGAGAGAAAGGAAAAAGAAAGGGGAGAAGTAGAGAACCTCAGACTAAAAGCTTTGAACTTATCAGCAACAAGGTGTAATGGGTGTGTTTTTCATTGTCTCGCCCTTCATTGCAACACAACAGCTACTCACACAGTCGAGAAGCATGTTCCATTGGAGTGTGCAAACGTCCTGCATGCAATTGTGAAATTATTATAATTATTTTGTGTGCAGCTTGTAGCTGCTGCTTGCATAATTGCTAGGAATGTGGCTGTGCCACTGATGCAGTGCCCCCTGTTACCAGTAAGCTGGTACTCATTTTGCCGA
>CM068952.1:147909712-147920974 GCA_035128595.1 Eptatretus atami
GAAAAATCTTCGATTTTGCAAGTAACAAACAAGCAAACAAACAAACGGCCCCAAATGCAATACCCTCTTCTCTGGCGAGGATAACCAGAGTTGGTGTCAAAGCCACCCAATGCTCGCCTGTTTATACATTTATCATTTTTAGCTCGCCTGTTTGAAGAACAGAGAGCAATAGCGATACCCCCGGCGTGAGCGTCAGCGTGAGCGTGAAAATGTTAAAGTTTTTGGTGCAAGTTAATTTAGAAGCTTGACATTCATTTAATATGTGTACTAGGATGCTGATATTTGTCATGGAGGTTCCTTTGGGGTATATTATTGATATTGTAGTGAAGTTGAAATAAAAAAATAATTTCAAATGTTTTAAATTTTTGACCTGTTTTGAACTTAACTTTTTTGGTAGCACATCAACGTTAAAGTTTTTGGTTCAAGATATTTTTTAGAAGCTTGCCATTAATTTAATGTGTGTACTAGGATGCTGATATTTGGCATGGAGGTTCCTTTGGGGTACACTATTGGTGTAGTGAAGTTGAAATTAATAAATGATTTTAATTAAAAAAAAAATTCAACCTAAGATGGTGTCAAAGCCACCCAATGCTCGCCTGTTTATACGAGACACTTGCCATTCATTTAATATGTGTACTAGTTTACTGATTACAATATACAAATACATATATTGCTTTAAAATTATTTGGATCAGACTTAACTGCAATGCTTTATAAAAAATATTATTAGACTAGTCTTTTAAAAACGATAAATGTATAAACAGGTGAGCATTGGGTGGCTTTGACACCAACTCTCTGGTTTAAAAGACTAGTCTAATAATATTTTTTATAAAGCATTGCAGTGAAGTCTGATCCAAATCATTTTAAAGCAATATATGTATTTGTATATTGTAATCAGTAAAAAATAGTGTGGTAGATAAAAACATTAGAAAGGAAATAACTTGCACCAAAAACTTTAACATTTTCACGCTCACGCTGACGCTCACGCTCACGCTCACGCCGGGGGTATCGCTATAGCTCTCTGTTCTTCGAACAGGCGAGCTAAAAAGCATGAAGGTTTTAAGTTGAGATATAAAAGTGAAGCATATTTCTTAAAGGCCCAATTGCCAAAGGGCCCAATTGTTTTGGTTTATTTTTTAAGACAAATTCAAGGCTCAAGGAAACGCAAAGTGACAGAGCAAAGAAGGCAATGTACTGACAGTATGGCATGAGGACAACATGCAGTTCCAACTAGGTGGGTGGGCGCTACAACAAACAAACAAGATCAAGTCAGAGAATAGGGAAGACGGAAGTAAACTGCAACTTGAAAATATATGGGGAGAGGTATGGGGTGTTAATGATGAGAGAAAATATCATGGTAGGGGTGGAGCATGACCCGAGGAGATGGTGGTACACTGCCAATCTGAAGTCCAAGATGGAAGAATGGGATTGAAAAGACTGAGGAAGGAGTTTCCTCAAATGGGAGAAAAGAGGAATAAATGAGTGGACGTGAGCAGCGAGCCTGAATTTTGGCAGTCTAACAAGGAGCAGGTTGTTGAAAGAACATGTGCGACCTGGAGGGAGTGAGGAGGGATGAAGGGATGAAAGAGAAGGGGAACAAGACCTGAGGAGAGGCTTTAGAAAACAGATAGGTCACCAACATATATGTGATGTGAAAGAAGCAGGCCTGGTGTTTCTGCTTTGTGATGGATGCAAATGATGTTGCAAAGCTTTGGATTCCTCAGTGTTCAGGAGTGAGAGGATGGAAGCAGGAGTGCCAGCCCACATTGGCGGGCAGTACTCCATGAGCTATGAACAAAAGTCTTGTCGGCTGTGATAAATTCAGAATTAACAAGGAAAGAAGGATTTGGCAACACAGAAGATGCCCATTTTGCAAGGCTGGCTTTGATGTATTGTCTGCCTGGAAGAGGTAATAGCTGATGGTGAGGCCAAGCTGTTGGCCTGTCGGTTGGATACGGAGTCATTTTCAAATAGGAAAAGAGGGTTTTCCAAAGCATCAGAGAGGTCATTAATGTACACGAGAAACAGTAATGGGCCTAAGGCACCGCCTTAACATACTATAACCTTTAATGGGGAAAGAAATGAGAGGATTTCGCTCAGAGCTACACGCTGACTGTGTCAGCAAAGCAGGAAAGAAGGTGGCCTTGTATTGTGCAGGCAGAAAGCTTGGTAAGCAGAGCAGGTTGCCAGACTGTTGAATGCTTGAGATATGTCAAGAGACACTGCTTTGGTGTTTAGTGTCTCTATCCATAGTTAACAGAGAAGCAGCAGAATACAGAATACCCAAAGTTGAGTGGCAAGGATGGAATCCCAACTAACGGTAAGAGATCAGTCCGTTTGAGAAAAGGAACGATTTTATGTCAGCTGTGATGATGGATTCCATGAGTTTGCTTATTATTGGAAGCTAAAAGCTCCAGAGTTGAGAGGACATGGTTTTGCACCCTTAAGTGTTGGAGTGATGTTGGTTATCGTCCAAGTAGATGGGAGGCAGCCAAATGTAAAGTGCAGGCTGAAGAGAGCAACCGAGCATGTAAGCAAGAGCCTCAGAGCATAATTTGAGAACATGGGACAGTCGATGGATGCACGTCGCTGGATGTGCGCATCGCTGGATGCAGCGACGCGCTGCTCTGGCGCATGCTCCCATACCTGACCTGACCTGACAGTCGATGCTGGCCAGAACATTCTCTACCTTTTTGAGTGAAAAACTCAGCATTCAGGAAAGATTGGATGTGAGGAGATAATGTGGGCACAGAGTGGATGGGTTGTATGCAAGCTTTGGTGGTAAACACTAATTTGTTGGCATTCAGCCTTGTCTAGAGCAGAGCCAGCTGTTATGACATTTGAAGTGAGGGAAGGACTGGAGTGGGTTGTCTAAGGGTATTCCATGGCTAAGAATCAATCCCAGACTGGTAGTCACTCCATCACAGGTTGCAGGTATTTCTGCTGAGCAGCCATTGGAAATGAATTTACAACAATGAGCGTAAGGCAATAAGGCTTTACCCATTCCACCACCCAGCTACTCAATGGAAGATCACAAACTAGAGACATGTAATAAGGTACCACAAGGACTTTGAAGAACGAGTCAGATGGAGAGTTCAGCCCTCAGGTTTGCCAAATGATGTTTTCTGGCTCACCTGAGGATGAACCCACATTTGTTGTAAGCTTTGTAGATTGTTGTGATCACATAAAAATGATACGAATATTAAAATCATTGTGTCTGATTAATGGGTAGCAGTGTCATCCAATGCAGTAAAGGCTAAAATCGGTCAAATGTGATCACATTTGCGCACATGTGCAGAAGCTCTCACTGCTGTATTCTTAAAGGTTGTAAATAATTTTTGAGGCACCCATTAATACGAGTTACAGCAATGGATTGATGATGTCATAATGGAATGAATTAGTATTTCAGTTGTTTTGCAGTCAAAACAGTTTCGAATCTCTACAATGTTGTGGAGACGACAGAAGATGAAAAACTGGTTGCGATTGGGAAGATCCGTATCAAACAATGAGAACACCAGCCGACAAGGCAAGGCTCAGGTTGAACATTCCATTTACCGAGTGGCATCCTCCAGGACCGTACAGGCATAGTGTGCCAGGTGTTCAGTACCGACCCAAGTGGAAGGGGAATCGAGTGACTGTGATGTGCAGAAGGTGAGATAAACATTAGGTTATCCGTTAAAACTTATATTTCAAACACAAATTGGACGGAAACAACACTGTTACTTACAAGATCAACTCCTGCGAGTCCTACAACTAATAATAATACCATTCCTTTCAATGCCATAAAGGCACATAGGGCTGCTGAGTCAGTTTCATTGGCAAGAAGTACAATCCCGGACAGCTCAACACTCCAACACAGGTTACCCCAAATGGTCATTACCCCAGTACACTGGCACTCATTTCTCCAACCTCAGAAGGATGACAAGCTGAGTCAATCCCACATGGTGTTAATTAAAACAGTCAACAGGGGCTCAAACTCAGGACTCTAAGGTTCCAAGCCAGCCGACTTAACAACTAAGCCAACACCAGGCTCACTCCTGTGAGTACTCCAGAATATTTATACCAGGTCTTTTGCAGAATGTTGCGTGGCCTGTTTTCAGGCTTTTTCCAAACTCATTTGCAATGGTCTATCAGGATCATGTGATTCAGAAAGTCCCTTGTGCCCAAAACAACAGCATAAAGTCATTGAGTCTGTGGAATAAACAGCTGGTAGCTGCTTGGATTCAGATTTGAGAGTGAAAGCACGACCAACTTTGACAATCATTTCGGGGAAGCTTTAGGTCTAGCGTTTCGACCACCAGTGATCTTCATCAAGGAATATGCAAGTAACGTGCACGAGGCATTAAATGCCCTCAGGAGTGAGAACAAGGGATAAGCAGGAGAGAAGAGGTAAATGAGCAAAAAAAAGGGGGGGGGCAAGGAGGAGGGTGGAGGGGTCAATTAGTCGAGTTCAGCACAAATTTCTCGGATTACTTCTCATTACCTTCGCCATCAAAGGTAGATGGAGGTTATGTATTTGCCCCTGTCTGTGAGCAGGATTTCTCAACTTTCGCCATCGTTCTCGACCGATTCGTCGTACTAAATTTGATGGGCAGGTTGGGTGTCTGACAAGGACAAATTGATTGGATTTTGGTGAAGATACAATTTTTAAAGTGATTCTTCACCATTGAGAGATCGGGCCAAAAACTGTATATAGCAAGATATTTTAAAAATATTGTGGACTGATTTTTTACGATACTTGGTGGATGAGTTGAGGAGGTGACAAGAACGACCAGATTTGATTTTGGTTACGGTCCGGATGCAGATACGGCCCATCAGTGGGATACAAAACATAAACTAATCAGCCTGGACCCATGACCCCAAAAGACCCATTTGCCAACATATTCAAATCTCTGGGCTTTTTCACCAAAGTAGGGCCACGTCACAGGACTCACATCTTATCCACGTTTTTGTTTCATTTTTACCTTTTTTCTGTACTGTTTATCTTTACACCGCCCTCAAGAAGCGAAAACCGGGGTTAAGCAATTGGTTCACTTTGTCTTGTCTGTCTGTCGGCCCGTCTACAGACGTCAGTTTATTATAGAGGAACAACTTACATTGAAGTAAATTCTTGAACACTGTAGAATATGAATCAGAACATGAATCAGTAAATGAACCTGCAGTTCATGAGTACTTTGGCTCTGAATTTGGCAAATTGAATGGAATCTCATCCCGTTGAGTATGCACAGAGAGGAGTGAGATTGTTGTTTTATTCCGTTCGCCTGTCTGGCCAGTCAAACAAAATTGAAAATCACTCCAAAGAGGAAACGTACTATTTTTCAGGACGTCATAAAGGGCACAAACAACAGGCATGAATGAACCAATTTAAGGTGTTAAACAAGATGGTATGGTGCATCAGCAGCGGTAAACTTCAGAAATAAGTTTATGTTGTCTCTTTTTCTACACCTTTTAAAATCTTTATTTTATTTCAATTGGATGATGTACTTGAACAGTGGAGAACATGAATCACCTTCTTGGCACTTTCAATACCCTTCCGTTTAGCAGTACTTGGACAAAATATTACGGCATTTTACGTCATCATGACCAATCAAATTTGCCGCTTGCTCTCTCAGCATTGGGGAATATTGTGATTCAGACAAAATGGCATCTCGTAGGAAACATACAGTACAGTATATCGTGCTTGGAAATACAATAAGCAAGAGTTTAAAAAGGCCCTTTCCATGTCTTTTCTCAAGACTGCGTGGGGTAAGGTGTTCTATGAATGATGTAGTTATTTGTTCTGCTGTTAAAATACTTTTATCACTTGCTTATAACTCTGTAGGAATTTCCTTCAAACTTTTTTGTTGATGGTGGCACAGGAAACCTTTGTGTATGCTTTTATTTTTTTTTCCTTTTCATCATGTCACAACATATTTACTTGCTCATCTTCTATATATAAAAAGAGCTTGGTCTCGATGTGTGTCCGTCCGTCCGTCCAGCCGTGTGACTATATGTCGAGTATTTACGTACGATTGGAATGTACCTTTCAACCCTTTAGATTGCTGAGACCCCTTAGACCTTTGAAGACCTCTAAGACCCTGAGGACCCTGAAGACACAAAAGACCCCGAAGACCCAAAAGACACTGAACACCCAAAAGACTCCGAAAACCCAAAAGACTCTGAAGACCCAAAAGACCTAAAAGACCCCGAAGACCCAAAAGACCGTGAAAACCCAAAAGAACCAGAAGACCCCGAAGATCAAAAAGACCCCAAAAGTCCCAGAACACACTGAAGATACAAAAGACCCCAAAAACCCCAAATACCTGATTTTCCGATCATCAATTTGGTTTCAGACCAGGTCACTCTACCCTGGATATGCTTCTTCTGCTCTCCCAACAATGGATGGAGGTCCTCAATGCCAGACATGAAATCAGAGCTATATCGTATGCTTTTGACATGGTCTGGCACACTGCCCTGCTCACCAAACTCTCTTCCTATGGTATCCAAGGCCATCTCTACTCATGGCTCGCATACTTCCTCTCCTGTCACAGTCAACGTGTGGCCATAAATGGAGTTCTTTCATCCCCTCTTCCTGCCCAGGCTGGAGTTCCTCAAGGCAGCGTTCTGGGTCCTGTTCTTTTTCTGGTTTTCAATAACGATCTCTCCGACTCTCTGGAAAATCCTCCTCATCTATTTGCTGATGACTCCACCCTCTGCCGTTCCATCTGTCATCCCTCAGACCAGCAAGCAGCAGCTTCTTCGCGCTTCACTGCAGTCTGCGTAAAATCACAAACTGGTCCAACACGTGGAACATGTCTTTCAATCCTGACAAATCTCACACTCTCACTATGTCTCTCCGAAAGCACCGTTTAGAAACACCCCCCCCCCCCCGCCATCCGCTTTCTCAACAATCCTCTGGAAGAAGTCCTTTCTTTCAAGCTTCTGGGTCTCACTATCTGCCATGATCTTTCCTGGGAAAACCACATCTCCAACCTGGCCTCCGAAGCCAGTCGCTGACTAGGAATCCTCCGTCGTGCAAGGTCCTTCCTCGGTCCACCTGAGCTCCTGGCCACATACAAAGCTTTCGTCCGCAGCCTGATAGAGTACTGCTCTCCCCTCTGGCTGGTGCTCCTGCTCCCACCTTTCTCGGCTTAATGCTGTGGAAACCAAGGCATTACGGATCATTGGCATCTCCCGCGATGAGGCTGAGTCTTTGGGCCTCTCCGCTCTCTCACCGTAGGCAGGTTGCTGGTCTTTCTGTCTTCTACCGTCTCCTCTCCGGTCTCGCCCCCCTGCTGTGTCTGCGATTTGTCCCCACCATATTTTCCGCAGGGCACTCAAGGTCCGCCAACAACCCCCTTCTGATAAAACTACCAAAATCACGAATCACTGCTCACCTTCACTCTTTTATTCCTCTTTTTCCCCACCTTTGGAATAAACTACCTCACTCTGTTCAATCCCATTCTTCCTCCAGGCCTTCAAAACAGTTGTTCACACACCACTTTTATCGTCACCCATGCAAATCCTCAATCTTTTCATCCCCCGTTATCCACCCCAAACCCACCTCCTTCAAATTCCCTGCTTTCTTCCTGAAAGTCCCTGTGATGTCCATCTTGCATACCCCATGTTCCCCACCCCATCCCTCTCCCTTCCACAGATCTCCTAATGTCTCTGTTCCCCATGTTTTGTCCTTCCCACTCCCGCCCTCTTGTCTCATGGCCCCCTTGCTGTGTGTTGTGTGTTAGCTCTCATACGAGCCTCGACATGGTATACAAAGGAAAAAAACAAAAAGACCCAGAAGACCACGAAGACCCAAAACACCACAAAATACACAAAGACACCAAAGACCCTGAAGACATAAAAGACCCAAAATACCCTGACTACTCAAAAGACCCTGAAGCCCCAAAAACCAAAATACCCAAAAATGTGACTTCAGTCCTAACCCCCCCCCCCCACACCCCCTACCAATCCCATATCCTTAACCCCTCCCACAACACCCATCTCTGTGCTACCCTCCCCCGTTCTTCAAATCATCAAAACCCCTCATTCCATCTCTGTCCCCTATTTGCCCTCCCTCCGCAAGCCAACTCTGTCATCCCCTCCCCCTTTGTTCTTCAAATCTTCAACTTCCCCAAAGCCCAAGTACTCAATTCCCCTTCCAACCAATGCTCTGTTTTACCCGCCCCATTCTTCCTGTTCTTACAAAGTTACACAAATATACAAAGGGAACCTTGTGCATGAGCAGGCATTTGGCCTATCATGCCTGCGTTGTTCCTGTTCCCGTTTGTGAAGAACAATGTTAAAAGTAAATAAAGATGGAATGTTCAATTCACAATCACTTCGCCCTTTCTTCCCTTATGCTTACTATAATTCACGGACCAGTGTTTGTTTGTAGTACTAATACTCCGACAGTTGTGGGCCGATTCCATCCAGAATTGCTACATAGGATCAGCATGATCCCAATTAATGTATCGCGGTGTTTTTATCTTTAGGTGGTCTTGGCGGACGGGGGGTGGGACGTAAATTCTCTCTGTAACTGTATATCATGTAGTGCCGTCTCCAGGCAGGGGAGGTATTACAAGTCTCCACCATTTACAGTACAGTATTCTTGTCCCCATGTTTTCCAGTGCAGTGAGGTGCTTTGATTAAAAGCAGTAGGTATGATTTTGCTTCCTGCACATAACTTCATGGGTTATTTATTTATTTTGCCTACACAGAGCTGTCAGTTGCCTTTTCCACTGCCAAAATAAAGATATGCGTCAGAAGAATGTGCTGCATGCTTGGAAGAAAGATCACCCATAGGGCAGGTACTCTGCGAGACTTCCTGAAAATGTCAACTCTTTGTTGAGCCTCATTTTTTAGAAAATAAAAACTCAGGGATAATCCAATGGGGTCAGGGGTTGGGAGGGTTTGACATAAGCGATGGGGCTGAGGAATTATACATGACAGCATCAGCTAATTAGCTGACTTTGTCTAAGAGATAACATTTATAATTGTGCAGAAACATGAAAGTAAAGTGAATCCTGAGAAAGAAAGGTTTCCATATTAAGCATACAATATCTTGAGATGCCACAGCCACGTGAATGGAAAAACTTGTGAAATCGCAAATTAAGACAGGTGGGAAAATGATGAAGACTGGAAAAGTTATCTGATGCAAATATAATTTCATGAAAACAGTCTTAACAAATAAAATGTGAAGAAGTGCAATTAATATAAAGGATAACAGAAATCAAAAATCAAAGTTTTGTATGCGTTTTGTGCTGAATGCAGCAGGTCTGTGTATAAGCAATCTCCAAGAGTGTTACCTCGGATGGGACAGGTGTGGAAGGCACAGGCGTATAGGAAGTAATATACGGTGATGAAACAGAGGCTCCCATTGATGCCAAGTACTGTGCAGGTCAGTGGGAAAAATCAATGATGAGAAATCATACAACATCCCCACAGTTATGATTAACATGCACAAAGTCATCATTGTGATAGGTTGGAAGAGCCTTTAAAGATTAACAAAAGAGGACAAGAAGAATAGAAGAAGAATAAGAAGAAGAACTTTCTTTCCTTTTTAGGCTTTCCTCAATGATGAGAGAATACACCAACTGTAATGAACGCTGAAAATCCATCCAAAAGATCCTCAACCAAAAAATAATCATAATTGCCGATTGGATAGAATCTTAATTTGGAAGTGATATATATATATATATATATATATATATATATATATATATAATATATATATATATATATATATATATCTTCTTCTTCTTTCGGCTGCTCCATTAGGGTCGCCACAGCGGATCAACCGCCTCCATTTCGCTCTTATCCTCCACATCTTCCATTGACACTCCAACCACCCACATTTCCGCCTCACCGCATCCATGAACCTCTTCTTTGGCCTTCCTCTTCTCCTCCTGCCTGGCGACTCCATCTTCAGCATCCTTCTCCCGATATACTCCGCTTCCCTCCTGCGCACATGTCCAAACCATCTCAATCTCGACTCTCTCACTTTGTCTCCAACCGTCCTACGCTGCGCTCTCCCTCTATATATACTCATTCCTTATCCTGTCCATCCTCGTCACTCCCAACGAGAATCGCAGCATCTTTAACTCTGCCACTCCAGCTCCGCTTCCTGTCTTTTTTGTTAGCGCACCGCCTCCAAACCTATACAACATAGCTGGTCTCACTACGTCTTATATACTTTTCCCCTTCAATCTTGCAGCTACCCTTCTGTCACAAATCACTCCTGGCAACTCTTCTCCACCACTCATCCTGCCTGCACTCTCTTTTTCACTCTCTCCCAACTCTCCGTTACTTTGGACAGTTGATCCCAGTATTTAAACCATCCACCTTCCCCACCTCAACTCCTTGCAACCGCACCATACCACCACCCTCCCTCTCATTTACGCACATGTCTCCGTCTTACTCCACTGACTACATCCCTTCTCTCCAGTGCGTACCTCCACCTCTCAAGGCTCGCCTCAGCCGCTCCCTACTCTCCTACAGTTCATGATGTCATCCGCGACATCATAGTCCATGGAGACTCCAGTCTGATCTCGTCCGTCAACTGTCCATCACCATTGCAACAGGAAGGGGCTCAGAGTCGATCCTTGGTTGCAATCCATTTTACCTTTAAACGCGTCCGTCATTCCTACCGCACACCTCACCATTGTCACACTGTCCTCATACATATCTGCACAATCCTCACATACTTCTCCACCACTCCCGACTTCCTCATACAATGCCAAACTCCTCTCTTGGCACCTATCATAAGCTTTCTCTAAATCCACAAACACACATTAACTCCTTCTGGCTTCCTATACTTCTCCATCAACATTCTCAAAGCTCATCGCATCATGGTGCTCTTTCTGGCATAAACCCATATTGCTGCTCACAGATCGTCACCTCTCCTCTCAACCTAGCTTCACTACTCTTCCCACAACTTCATGGTGTGGCCTTAAACAATTTATCCTCTGTAATTATCCACGCTCTGCAGCTCAACCCTTGTTTCTGAAAATCGGAACACAGTACACTTAATCTCCACTCCTCCGCAATCCTCTCACTTTCCAGATTATTAAACAATCTGGTACAACTCCCACTGGCCATCTCTCCTAACATTCATGCCTGCCACTGGTATATCATCTGGGCAACGCCTTTTCACTCTTGCATCCTCTTCATAGCAGTCCTCACTCATCCTTAACTGATCCACCCCACTTCCTGATTCCACTATCTCCACCTCTTCCAACCTTCTCTCTCCTCATTTTTCATTCATCAAGCTCCTGCAAAGTACTCC
>CM068952.1:147997378-148009341 GCA_035128595.1 Eptatretus atami
GAAAGATCATGGCAGAGAGTGAGACCCAGAAGCTTGAATGAAAGGACTTCTTCAAGAGGATTGTTGAGAAGGTGGATGGGAGAGGTTTCCAGACGGTCCTTTCAAAGAGACATAGAGAGTGTGAGATTTGTCAGGATTGAAAGACATGTTCCACATGTTGGACCAGTTTGTGATTTTATCCAGATCTGCAAAGAGCGAAGGAGCTGCTGCTTGCCGATCTGAGGGATGGCAGATGGTACAGTAGAGTGTGGAGTCATCAGCAAAGAGATAAAGAGGATTTTCCAGAGAGTCGGAGAGATCAGTGATGAAAACCAGAAAAAGAACAGGGCCCAGAACGCTGCCTTGAGGAACTCAAGCCTGGACAGGAAGAGGGGATGAGAGAACTCCATTTTGGGCCACACGTTGGCTGTGACAGGAGAATAAGTCTGTGAGCCATAAGTGGAGATGTCCTTGGATGCCATAGGAAGAGAGTTTGGTGAGCAGGGCAGGGTGCCAGAACGTATCGAAGGCACGCAATATGTTACGGTTTAAAGATAATTCTTGGTGTTTCACCACTAAATGGAGTGACACGTTGGAAGAGGCTACTCCCAGCCGGTCCCTCCACTGAACCTGTCTGGGAATCAATGTGTTGCAAACTAATCACGAAAAGAACAGGAGATCTCCAGTGGCACCTTGTCCACTGGATCATTCCATGTAACACATATGTCAGGAACTTTGCCCCAATATCTGCATGCTGTCCCTTTTGCTCTGTAAACGAGGATGTATTCCACTTTTTTGTTGGCTGTGAAAGACTTTTTACAGTATTTAATGTTAATTTTGTCTCAAAATGAATTTCACATTTACTTTTCGATCATTTATCTTTGGGTTCAAAAAAGATTGTCAACATGACAAAAATATTAATTGCTGTGTTTTTAGATCCTCGCGGAAGATCTCTAAGTCTTACTCACGTTGTTGTTCTTCATCTTCTTCTTGTGGACTTTTTTGTTTCACAGCCTACAGTTTTCATCGAAACTTCCTGAAACTTGGTGTATATATGTAGAAATACCCTGCACAGACAGTAACCATCTCCCTCTCCCACACCTCTCTCTCTCTCTCCCTCACCTCTCTCCCTTCCCTCTCACCCCTCTCTCTCTCCCTTCCCCCCTCCTCACCCCTCTCTCTCTCCCTCACCTCCTCTCTCTCTCTCCCTTCCCCTTGCTCAGCCCCCTCCCTCACCCCTCTCCTCTCCCTCACCTCTCTCTCCCCCTCTTCACCTCTCTCTCTTCCCTCACCTCTCTCTCCCCCCTCACCATCTCTCTCTCCCTCACCTCTTCTCTCCCCTCATCTTCTCTCTCTCTTCTCGCTCTCTCTCTACCCCTCTCACTCTCTCTCTCTCCCCTCATCCTCTCTCTCCTCCCTCACTCTCTCCCCCCCTCACCTCTCTCTCTCCTCCACCTCTCTCTCCCCCCTCACCTCTCTCTCTCCCTCACCTCTCTCTCCCCCCTCATCTCTCTCTCTCTCCGCTCTCTCTTCTACCCTCCTCACCTCTCTCTCTCTCCCCTCACCTCTCTCTCTCCTCACCTCTCTCTCTCCCTCACCTCTCTCTCTCTCCCTCACCTCTTCTCTCCCCCCTCACTCTCTCTCTCCCCTCACCTCTCTCTCCCTCACTCTCTCTCTCTCTCTTCCTCACCTCTCCTGCTCTATCTCTCTTCCCCCACACTTCTCTCTCTTCCCCCCTCCTCACCTCTCCCTCGCCCCCCTCCCCCCACTCTCTCTCCTCACCTCTCTCTCCCCCTCCGCCCCTCCAGTATTCCTGTCAACAAAGTGACTGCAACAAATGAAATAATATTTTCATGTGGATGCATATTTTAAATATTATGACAAATTCGTGTTTGAAATCGTGATTTGAGAAAACTTGGCATCGATTTAAGTGGACCCATACTTTTGCACCCCATTGTATATCCAGAAATGAGTTCTCCTGCAGGAAGACACACCTGCTTACACCTCCAAGGTTGAGAAGGCAGTTCCAAGGGATTGAAGATTTTAAGTGCTACTTTCATCCACAATATTATCCCAATTGCTTGGCTCTGAGAAATTTACATTTCTTCCAAGAAGAAAACAAACCTCTGGGGCCAAGCGATGCCGTTAAGGATGTCGCGTTGGAGGTTTGAGACTTCTTGATGGAAAATTCCACCGCAGCAAATCGAAAGCGACTGGAAACAAAAAAGGACACTTCAAGAGTTTGGAACACCTGAGCCGACGATGTTTTGTTTTTTTGGGATTATGTTGAAAACTTTATTCCAATTTCTCCGCTTCCTGGTGGACTTAAAACTTCCCAAGCTTGATGCAACACTTCAGCACAAGAACATAAGGTCATCTTCATCAGCGATGAATTTGAAGTTCATCTTCATCAGTTATTAAAATAGCTCAGAGAAGTAGCATTCTCACGTGTGAGCCGTCCATTCAGGGATTTGCTCCCCGAGTAATAAAACAAAACAGAATCACCGTTTGGTCCAGTGTGGAGTAGGGGGCACCATATCGTGGAGCACTCCGTCGTTTCAAAAAGGATAAGCCAGCCGTCTCGACAGCAAACAGGGAGATTGCTTAAAGGTCATTGCGAATAAGTTAATAAATGTTGACTTGGATATGGACGTGCATGGAATGTTTTCGATTTCAATGGATTTATTTCAGCATCATGAAACAACAGAATACTAGATTCTGCGAAGGTTAATGTTGTTTCGCCTCGACGAACAACATAAACAATGGATTTTATAAATTAAGGGTAGATAAGAGAGCATTAATAGACGTCAGAAATGAGCTCCTTCTGACGTATTGTGCGTGAGCCCTTCGTCAGGGCAAAATAGAGAAATATGAGTAGCGGTCGGATTCACGACATATATTACCTCTCTGTGCACCATCATTCATAGCAACAAGAGACATTAGGCATTCAAACATTTTTTGGGGGGTTTGCTTTGCTATCAAAGACCCCATCATTGAAACTCCATTTTGTTTAACTGAACTTCTTCGGTTTCTGAAGTGCTTTTGTTTGATGGTGAATTCCCACAAGCAAACCAATGGGATACGGGATGGTCTTGGGTCCTAAAATGGGTCAGAGCTAAATGGGTCCTTCTGTTGGTCATACTGCGGAGAGGAATAAACTTTGGATCAGCGAGATGGTCATACACCAGAATCTTTTGGCCTCTATTTATAGACGAGTGCATGGGTTCAATATCTTGCAGCAGCCAAGCATTTAGGCAAGTTCATTGATTCTGTTATTTCCTTTCATGCTGCCCGTGATTTCACACGGGTGATTTCAGATATTCCGGTCACCTTTATAGAACTGAATGCCATAATCAAAGGCAATAGCCTTGCCACCGCTGTTCATTCGCGCAGTTATCTGTTATATTCATCCTCTCATCCTGCCAACTTTAAAAGGTCTATTCCACATTCTCAATTTCTTTGGCTCCACCAATTTGTTCAGCGATGATTCAAACTTCAACTCAAAGTCTGAAAAGATATGTTAATTCTTTGACGAGAGACGTCATCTCAAGATCATTTGTCGCCGCTGCATTGGACCATGCCGCCCGAAACGTTGATAGAAATACATTCTTCGAACCTTCTGAGCCGATGGCTGAAGACAAAAAAAAAATCCATTTACATTGACTCACTATCCCAGTAACCTCTCGATCAAGGCAATCGTTCAGAGAAACTTCAAGCTGAAACTGCCTTGATTTTTTTCCCATAACCGCCTCATACATTTATGGACATGACAAGAATTTTCAAAATTCCCTGGATAAAGGAACATTACCTTTTAACGTACAACCGATAACTTATTAAATGTTCACAAAGTGCTGCGACACCTGTGCCTTTCTCAAAGCCACCTCGATTTGAGGACCAACAGGGTCAGTTCAAATTACTGACCAGTTGAGTGCACTACACCTAACATTATACTGCACTGACATGCTCTGCACCAACGTCCTTACCATCAGCCACAATCTCTCTTGGGCAAACGAAGTACAAAGATGACCTCCAAAGCAATTCGCCAAACTGGGAATCCTCCCATCTTATGCCAAATCTTTCCATGGCAAACTGAAGTTCAACGACCTGCAAGGCCTTCGTCCGCAGTTCAGTGGAGTACTGCTCTCCAGTTTCGCCTGGCGTTCCTGCGCATCACTCCTTTCACATCTTGATGCTGAGACCAAGGCACACAAAGTCATCGGAATATTCCACGTCCAAGCTGAATTTCTGGACCCGTGGCTCCTACATCACAGAGAGGATGGTGTCCCCTCTGTCTTCTACTTCCTTCGAGCTGATATTGTACCCTCTGCCCTTTCCATGCTTTGTTCTGCTCAACACTTCCCAGCACCCCAGCGTAAGTTTATCCAGGCTGCATGGATTCTGACATCAACCCACTTCTCGTGAAACTCTTTAATCCACAGCTGGGTAGCTCACCTTCTCCTCACGTCATTCCCCGTCTGTAATCATCTGTAACTACCCTTTATTACACACCCCAAATCCCACCCATTCCTTTCCAAGTACACAGTAAACCCTTAAATATTGTGGGTTTGACTATTGCAGGTATTGACCGATTGCAGGCAACCTCTTGTGCTCTGATTTAGTTATCGCGGGACTTCATTTCGACCGATCGTGGTTTTTGAGCCGAGATGAGTTATCGTTTGCGTCCGTGCGTACGACCATCTTGCATTATGAGCCTTTTTTTGTTTTTTGTTAATAATGGTGCTGAAATGTAAAGCGATGGACAAATTTAAATGAGTTGTTAGATCGGTTAGCTGGAGGTAAAAGTGCGCTATCTGTGGGATGCCCGCCATTATGGAATAGATGAATTGACTGCGCGGTATGTCAGTAAAAGTGAGTCAAATATCCGTGCAAGTGTTTCCGCCAGCATTCAAAAAGCGAAAAAGAGTCGTTCCAGTCCCGTGAAGGCCGTGATCCTGATAATGAAAGGATGAAAAAAAAGCTCTTTAATGTTTGGATCGAGGACCAAACAAAGAAAAATGTGCCTTTGAGGCGGGACCGGTGATACGGGAGAAATCATTGCGCGTTTACCAACCTTTCCACGAGGCACCCGGGGCCGAAGACTCGAGTTCAACCATGGATGCCCACAAGTTCCACAGCAGCATGGGCTGGTTTGAGAACTTCAAAAGATGATTCACCCTCCATCATGTAAATTTAGGAGGGGAAGCAGCATCAGCTGACCGCACGGAGAAGTACCTTCCGCAGCTCGTGAAACTAATCGAGGCGAAGGGATTTATGTCAGACCAGGTCTTTAATGCCGACGAGACAGACTTATTGTGGAGGGAGATGCCATCTCCTACCTTCCTGTTCAAGCAGGAAAGTTCAGCTCCGAGGTTCAAGGTGGCTGAGGATCATCTTACACTTCTCCTACGTGGCAATTCAGCAGGCAACTTTGTCATAAAGCCAATGTTGCTCTTCTGATTGCTGAATCCTGCTGCCCACTCCCCACTGCGCACTCCAACAGCAGCATCATCATCATCATCATCCAGAGCTAAGTCATGTGGTTTATATTTATGGCAGAGAACGTAATATTCTTACCCTCACCCACCTTGGTGTTTTGGAATAAATTAAAAAGGTAAGTCTTGTGTTTTTGTTTATTACCTCCGCCAACGAAGGTGAAGGAGGTTATGTTTTCACCCCTTTCTGTCTGTTTGTCTGATTGTTTGTGTGCACAGGATATCTCAAAAAGTTGTGGACGGATCTGGATGAAATTTTGTGGACACGTTGGGTGTGTGACAAGGCGGAATTCATTCAATTTTGGTGAAGATCCGAATCCGGATCTGGATACGAGAATTGTTTAATTTTTAAAGAGATTCTTCACCGTTGAGAGATGGGGCCAAAAACGAGAGTATTGTACGGCATAATGTTTCAAAAATGTGTCGGGCCCGATATGTTCTCGTGGATCAGGCATTACGTGGTGGAGGTATGCGCTCTACCGAGTGCCCTTCTAGTTTTACACTGTATTTACTTTATTTAAATGTATATTTCAATGTTACCGTGCTTTATATTTATTTTACATCCTTATTAGCCACAGTTGGACGTAGTCCGAAACGGCACCTGATGGATTTGGTCTCGATTTCCATGTCTGTGCACGTGTCCGCAACCATATCTCAGACACGTACGGACCGATTTTATTCGTACTTGGCACAAAGACAACACATGATGGTGTACATATCCACGTCATATTATTTTGACATCAGATCCAAGATGGCCAACTGGCGGCCATTTTAGTTGTAAAAAAACAACAAAAACCCGGCGTTGAACAGGTCCTCAACCTTTTCTCAGACATGCATTGACCAATCTTGTTTCGATTGTGATGTGTTTATTTTTAGCTGCTGCTCACCTTCCTCTGTATTTTCTCGGAGGCCAGGAACCGAATGCCCTTTTCCATAGACCTTTGGTTTTAACTATTGCGGTTTTCACTATCACGGAATTTTCCAGGAATGTAACCCCCACGACATTTACGGGTTCACTGTATTGTTTTTTCCCCATCCCTTCCATCCACCTTTCTGGTTTTGTTCCATTGCTTTTCATCCCCAGGTTTTCCTTCCTGTTCTTTCAGCCCTCTACCTGTTATATTTGAGCTTGTGTCCAGCTTATTAACCTCCTGTGTTTTATTTTGTGTTCTAAATCTTCTATCTTCTATGAGCCTCGGCAGGGGGGGAAGACCAGATGATTGTTCCCATGAACACTTATTAGATTTGAGAAATAGTATGGATGTCATGAAGCAAATGGTTCAAGCCTTCAATATTCCCAACCATTCAATCCAAAATATGTCTACCTGTCAAATATATCTTCCCCATGGCACTATAAACACAGAAAGATTCAAATAACAAAAATATATTTAAATACTCAGCACATGAGCATCTGAAAGGATAAATTAATATTTTAATATATCCAAATTTGCAGTAGTTGTCTTATCCAAATACAACAAATCAATATTTTCATGTTTTTTTTGTGTTTGTTTGTGCATTTTTTTTTGTATAATATTGTTTTACGGCCAAACCGTAGCACAGAGAGGCTCCAGATTTAACGTGTAGGTACTTCAGAACGGGGTAAAGATTTAAGCCACAATACGTTGGCCTTGACGTCTGTTTTGAGGCCAAAGGCTGCTATAAAGTGTATATTTGGATGTGGGGTCAGGCGGTGCTGCCACCAGCCCAATGGCAGAAGATAACCACGATGAGGCCAATAACTCCACAGCTTTTCAATGTCTAACACGTCCCAAAACCACCGCCGGAATAGCTCACCCAGCAAGACAGCGCCGGGTATCCTCTCTCCCCCGCCAGGCAGCCCATTCAAATATGTATGTATATGTATATATGTATCCATCCATTGGGACCATACTCTGTGCAGAGCATTGGTGCTGCCTAAGCAGTCTCGGCTATTGGGTACAATCCTGGACAGGTCCCCATTGGATCCCAAGCCCACCACCCTAACCATTAAGCCAACACCAGGCATATATATATACATACATATATATATTTTTTCTTGTTTTTGGCCCTATCTCTCAATGAAGAATCACTTACGAATTTTTTTTAAAAAATTGGATCCAGATTCGGATCTTCTCCAAAATTGAACCAAGTTGTCCTTATCATACACCTAATCTGTCCGCCAAAGTTTCGTCCAAATCTGTCCATACATTTTTGAGATATCGTGCTACATATCAAATTTGGCCCTATCTGTCAGTGGTGAAGAGTCACTTGAAGAATTCTCATATCCGGATCCGGATTTTCATCAAAATGTTTTCCACATTTCAAATGTCCACAAAATGTCCGAATCCATCCACAACGTTTTGAAATATCCTGCTCACAAACAAAAAAAACAAACAAACAGATAATATAATCTCCTCCACCTTCGTGGCGAAGTATTGAAAATTACAGGGAATATGCAAATACATATGTGGAAGATATGAAGTTATTTTTACATACAGTCTCCGTCAACTGCAATGCACTTTAACGAGCGCAAAGTTCGACTCTTGTTTTCCGGCGTCCCTGCGGAAGCAGGCTGACCACTTCGAGCTCGGCTCGTCTTCAATATCAGTTTCCCCGCTCTTGAAACACTTTGCCAAACATCGAACGGTGCTCACATCAATGGTAGAGGAACGTGTTCCGTGTGTGGTGTGGTGTGTGTGTGTGTGTAAAAAAATATATATATATATCAAGGACATGATTGGGATTTAGTGTGTAAAATGATAATTTTGCTCTTAATGGCAGTTGAAGGTTTCAGGTCAAGGGCCATTACCATGCGTTCATCAGTCGTGCTATTGCAATGAAGAATTATTCTTGCAGAAAACAATGGCAAAAAAAAGTAAAAAATTCACCAACCGAGCAAAGCCAACACCACGCTGGTGCCATTGGAGTCTCGGAGGATGCGAGTCGAGACCACATGGCCGAATGGCTTCAGGAGATTCTCGAGCCTCTGTTCATCCACAGATGGTGGCAGGTTTGACAAGTACAGGTCGTGGGGTCTTGCTCTTGTTGCTGGTTAATAAGACACAGGTATGCAAGAGTCAGTTCAGAATGCACGCTGACTAGTAGTGGGCAACTTAGCTAAATATAGCATAACAATTGTGCATTTTGTGAGGAAAGCACCAAATTTGGCACGCTAGTAGCCTATCATATTATGAACAGATTTGATATTGGCCATCTCAAATTCAGCCGCTGATGGCTGTGGCAGCCATTTTCCACGGCCATCAAAAATTTTGAGATGGCCCAATATCCAAAATCTGTTCATAATATGTAGGCTACTAGCGTGCCAAATTTGGTGCTTTCTCTCACAAAATGCACAATTGTATGCTAAGTTTCCCCACTATAGTTGAAACCTCAACACAGCTCAGATGTTCTGCGTTGTAAAATTTCCTGTGGAATTTGTTTGCAAACTACTTTTTTTGAAAAAAAAATCTTAAACTGCCGTGAGACGAGAGAAAATGAGTCACAAAGGTGCGATGCAAGGGTGGAGATGCTTATTTATATTTATTTATTTATTTATTTTTAAGAAAGAATGCACAAAATGAAGAAAGAATGCTTTTTTGTTGTTCATGTCTTTGGGAGTAAAATAGAAACTGCTTGCTTGACAGAAATAATGAAATAAAAACATGTTCTGTCCACGGCACGTCTCAACCTTGTAAAAATTCGGCTCGGGGTGAATTTATAATAAGAAACACCGAGACAGAAAAAAAAAAGATCAACATCAAACGATAATATTACCACCCAAATCAAAAGGTAAGCATGCGACGACTACAGAGAATAGCAAAAAAAATTTAAATTAACAACCTTAAGCCTAAATGAAACCAGCAAGACTTTGATGGCAAAACAGTTGACAGAAATCAAGACGTGAGTAAGAAAGTTGAGACATGAATAAGACATTCAACCGAGGATGTAAACGAGCAATCATTTCTTCATTTATGAATTGCTTTATTCTCATCAGGTGAAGTCGCCACAACCATGCCAAGATCTCCCAGAGTTTATTGCACTCCAGCAGTCGTCCGGCTCATTCCGACGCAGGTTTTTGGCGCGCCTTTGCAACTTGGTCATCGGGCACGGTGCCAAGGCGGATTCTTATTTGTAAGATATAATTAAATAATAAACGTGCACACGATTGCAGAAACATGCACGTGATGTGCACTCGGTACGGAGCATACCTCCGCCGGGCTGAACATTTTACGTTTTGTATCCCACTGATAGGCTGTATGTTTGCTCGGTGGTGGCTAAATGGTTAGGGTGGTGGGGTTTGGGATCCTAGTAATGAGTTCAATTCCTGCTTGGCTGTTGAATTAATACCATATGGGGTCGACTCAGCTTTGGCATCCTTCTGAGGTTGGCAAAATGAGTACCAGCTTGCTGGTATCCTGTGTCGGAGGGGTGACTCGTTCAGGATTGTGCCAAATAACCCAGGAGACTGCTTCGGCAGCACCGACGCTCTGCACGGAGAATGGTCCCGATGGATGGATGGATGCTCTGTAGAGAGTATGGTCCCAATGGATTTTGGATTATGACACCTACCCATCCCTCAATGGTGAAGAATTACTTGAAAAATTCGAGTATGTCGATCCAGATCCAGATGTTCCCCAAAATCGAAGCAATTTACGCATGTCACAATCTCAACATGTCCGCCAAGTTTCGTCTGAATCTATCAATAACTCTTTGAGATATCCTGTTCACAGACAAACAAACAGTGGTGATAACACAGCATCAGTGGCAGAGGTAAAGAAGTGAGTGTTTTTTATGCTTTAACAGAGTGTTGTTATAAATAATTTACATATATATATATATGTATCATAAATATCTGTGGAAAATTACATGCCCAGGTGAGGTCAATATGGGGCATGCGCAGAGCAGCGCGTCGCTACGTCCACTTTCCCCGCGGTACTCCAAGGGGCCTCCGTCTGGCCATCCCCAGGCACATGACTGGCCCATCCCCATCTCCTTGAGATGCCGTCAACCTACTGCAACCACGAGGCACGTGTCGGCCCATTGGCCTCCTCCACTCAGAGACTCCCTCGCTGAGAGATCTGGTGAACAGGATCAGCATCAGAAAACGAGCCACATGTCCATACAGCCGCAACTGACGCTCACGGACTATGCAGGTAACAAATCTCTTTGAGTCTCTCTCAGCAAGCGTTCTTGGACACAAAGTCCGACAGCGATAGCCAAGGATTCTCCGAAGAGACCTGGTACCAAAGGAATTAAGTCTCCGTCTCAGATCCTTGGTCAGAGTCCAAGTCTCGCATCGTGAGCAAGACTGAAAGCACCAAGGACCTGAAGACTCGGACTTTCGTCCTCCCGCACAGGTACCGGCAGCGCCCACCCCATTATCCAGAGAATCATGACTCCCCAGGCCCGACCCAGACGTCTATTGACCTCTAACTCACAGCCAGCAGAGACATGAATATCACTGGCAAGTAAGTGAATCTCTCCACGACTCAACATCCTCACCACAAATAGACACAGACAGGACAGAAGCATCCAATATGTCATTGAAAGCCTGGATCTTAGTTTTGACCCAAGAAACCCGTAATCCCAGCGGCTCCGACTCCTCATTCAGCACCTCGAGGGCCCCAAAAGGTATCTAGAGTCTCCGCAAAGATGATTGCATCATCTGTGAAATCAAGGTCCGAGATCTTGACATTCCAAACGATGCACCGCAGCTTGATCTCTCCGACATCCTCCCTAGAATCCAGTCCATCAAGTGCTGAAAAGTGTGGGGGCCAGCACACACCCTGAGAACTCCAGTAACAACTGGAAAAAGGCAGAGATGACCACCACATCTCACAGCACTCTCAGTACCAGAGTAGAGTTCAGACATCGATCGATCCGTTTTGGTGGCACCCCACGAAGACAAGAATCCTCCAGAGGGCATCCCGATTCACTGAATCGAACGCTTTACAGAGATCAACATAGGCTGCAAGCAGCCCCTGCCGAAACTCTCGTCTGCGTTCGGTGAGGACCCGGAGAGCAAGGATAGGGTCAATCGTTGACCTCTTTGGTGTAAAGCCTGACTGCTTGGACGCTGGTGTTCAAGCAGATGTGGTGAACCCTATCAATAATAATTATCCGAGCAAAGACCTTGCCCGGCACTGAGAGCAGCGTCACCCCTCGGTAGTTGTTGCAGTCTTGGCGATCACCTTTCTGTGTATTTAACATGCTCAGATCGTGTATTTAACACAGACCGTCCATAATTACATGCCCAGACCGGGTAATATCGCTACAATTTAACACAGGTGGAGGCCAATTAACTTGGCATGTGATTTTGAAGGTGATTGGTTACACCTGAACTAATTTACAATTGTTATTATAAAGGGGGGTGGACACTTATCCAACCAACCACGATATTCCAGTTTGGTATTTTTATTAATTTTCTGAAATTTGTAGAATTTGTTTTTCACTTGGAAGTTGTGGGCTACGGATCAGTGTGACCACTCCTTGGCTTTTTTCACAAGATCTTGG
>CM068952.1:148030094-148040759 GCA_035128595.1 Eptatretus atami
TCTCCGACAGACCCTCTACCAAAGTTGCACTCCATCATACTTGCACAATCAAATCATTACTCAAGTGATGCTCAAAAGTCCTTTATCACATTTCCCTTTCTCCCTCTTCTCCATTACTTTACGGTCCATCTGGTAGTGGTTGTGTCTATTCCAGAGGAGCGATTTCCTATGCATTACTATTCTCTGGTGAAGCTCCCTACCCTTGTTGTTTTGACTGTCCTTTTCATGACTCTCTGTTGGATAAGTTATCTACACTTTATTTATCTCTGCCTTTCATTATCTTATTAATCTCTCTATTCATTTTTCCTTCTTGCGTTAAACACCTTGCTGTGTGTAGTAATCGCTGCCTGTCTCTTCAACTGTCCTCAGCTATATAGCGAGGCCTGGAATCATTAAGTAGCCTGCCTGAATTCCCTATGGAATCTACGTCCTTCCTGAGTGTGGTGCAAAACTGCACACAATATTCTAGATATGGCCCTCACTAAATTCTGTACAATGTTAACACCACCTCTTTGATTTATAATTGATTCCCCTCCGAATACAACTTGATAGTTCGCTCCTGGAAAAGAAAAAAAAAAACTGAACAGATGATTGTCATTCAATATATACCTCAATGTTTACCTTTTGTCCAAATATTAAAAAATGGAAAGAAAAACAGAGAATGGAAGAAATAAAGTTTGAGATTTGTTAGTTACATCAGATGAAACAGTTACTGTGGTTGTATTTGACGCAACTCAATGCCACATGTTGCTGCAGTCAGACCTTCCTGCAAGTGTTGACATGACCAAGACTGTCTCTGTTGAAGGCCAGCCTCAGGAATCATCTATCTGAGATATTTAAATCCTGGCTTATGTAGCAACATCGCCTGTTGTTCAGATGCAGAGATTCTGTACTTCAATCCTCCAAAGGTACTGCATGTAGCACGTGGTGGTGACCGTGGCTCACTACACATCCTGCGTGGCATCTGGAGAGCACTCCAGGAGATAAAAATGAAGATGTGCTGACAAGATTGGCTCTGGAATTATTTTTGCCAAAGAGGTGCAGTTTTGAGAAGCAGATAGCTTGTCCTTTATGATCAATGCCGCGAGAGAAAAATTTCGGATGCAAGCCCTTACGACGAGAGGGGTTGATGTGTGGATGAGTAAGCCATGTTGCATTGCCCCTACCTATAAAGCCCATATGGTGGTATATTATATATACATTTTTTGTTTGCTCACATTACGCTCGCCGTTGCCTGCCCATCTGCTAAATCATGGACTTGTCCATTGTTACACTAAGCTCTGCGTCTGTCGCATATAGTCGCCGTATAGATGGGTTATGTATTTCATGACATCCTCTATCTCCGTGCATCTCTCTCTCTTGCTACCGTCTTAACTCTCCTCTTCTTTACTCTCAGGCTTTGGCGCCTGGTTCTTTCACTGACTACTCTGTTGAATAATTAATCTACATTTATTTTATCTCTGCCTTTCATCATCTTAAACATCTCTATCATATCTCCTCGTAACCACCTTTCTTGTGTATAAAGCCCTGTCTCCTTCAACTGCTCCTCATAGCTGAGTATAGCGAGGCCTGGAATCAATCTAGTAGCCCTGCGCTGAACCCTATGGAATCTACGTCCTTCCTGAGTTGTGGTGACCAAAACTGCACACAATATTCTAGATATGGCCCTCACTAAATTCCTGTACAATGTTAACACCACCTCTTTTGATTTATAATTGATTCCCCTCCGAATACAACTTGATAAGTTAGTCTGCTCCACCAGGAAAAAAGAAAAAAAAAACTGACCAGATGAATGTGTCATTCAAAATAATACCTCAATGTTTACCTTTTGTCAAGAATATTAAAAAATGGAAAAGAAAACAGAAAATGGAAGGAAAATAAAGTTTGAGATTTGTTAGTTACATCAGATGAAACAGTTACTGTGGATTGTATTTGACGCAACTCAATGCCACATTGTGCTGCAGTCAGAACCTTCCTGCAAGTGTTGACATGACCAAGACTGTCTCTGTTGAAGGCCAGCCATCAGGATCATCTATCTGAGATATTTAACTCCTGGCTTGGATTAGCAACATCGCCCTGTTGTTCAGATGCAGAGATTCTGCTACTTCAATCCTCCAAAGGTCAATGCATGTAGCACGTGGGTGGTGACAGACTGGCTCACAATACAATCCTGGTGCGGCATCTGGAGAGCAACTCCAGGAGATAAAAAAATGAAGATGTGCTGACAAGATAGGCTCTGGAAATTATTTGCCAAAGAGGTGCAGTTTTGAGAAGCAGATAGCTTGTCCTTTATGATCAATGCACGCAGAAGAAAAATTTCGGATGCAGCCCTTACGACGAGAGGGCTTGATGGTGGAATGAGTAAAGCCATGTTGCATTGCCCCAATGGCATGGGATTGATTTCCATTGCTGCTTAGCAGCTACACTGGCACCAAAAGGATACACAAGGAACTTGTCCATTTGGCCAGTCAAGTCTGCACTGCATCTACACCACATTTATTCAATAAAAGCATGTGATGGAGTGGCAAACTCCCCAGGATTGGTTATTACGCACGGAACTGTTCACGACTCTGATGAGAGTGTTGGTGAATCTCCCCCTCCCATCCCCAATCCACCACCACCCTCACAAGGACCTTAAGTGAATCTACAATAGAATAATTCATTAATGATGAGACACCATTCCCGATGATGATTTTAGTATGAAATTTCAGAGATGTAAGTTGTGACATTCAATGTAGCTTAATGCCTTCACCATGGCAACAGGTATGTACAAAGCCCTTAGGATATTGTTTGTGTTTGCTTTTGCAGGCAGATGATGAGGTTCTTGATGTTTAAAGTTAATTTTAAGGAACTTTAAAATTAAAAGTTATTACCATATCGAATGGACAAGTTTATCACTCGAATAATTATGCCTCCCCTCGCCATCATCTTCTCTTGTGAAATGTATTTAATTTCATGACTTCAATGCATGATGTACAAATTTCCAGTCCCTTGTGTCACTAATAATATGACATGTTCAACTCATCTCTTATTCAAACTAAAGAGTTCATGGAGCACCTTAAAGGTATACGGAGCACCGTGCAGTGTTCAGGTATATACTGATCTATACTAATTAAAATGTGTGTGTGTGTGTGTGTGTTGTGTGTTCGGTCATTAAGCATTAACATATCATTCTCTTGCTAACCCACCCACCTCCCCTTACCTTTCTCTCTTTCGCCTCTGTCCTCATCGCTTCCTCCCCCCCCACCGAAAAAATGCAGCACTCTCCTCCACACCTCTGTCTCTTTCTCTCTCCGTTCTCTCACACCCCCTTCCTCACACCCTCCCTCCCGCAGTGTATAGCAACATTTGGTGAGACATACTCTCCCCACCTCCTCCCCTTTCCTTGCTCTACCGCTCTTCCTCCCCCCCACCTTTCCTCACCCTCTTTAGCTTCCACTCCCTCCCTTCCTCCCCAGCATCCTCTGTTGCATCTCCATCCATCCTCTCCTCCCTCCTCTCCCTCTCTCTCTCTCCCCTCCCTCCCTCCTCTTCCTCTCTCTCTCTCCTCTCCTCTCCTCTCTCTCTCTCTCTCCTCTCTCTCTCTCTCTCCTCTATCTCCTCCCCTCTTCTCTACACCTACCCTTAATATCCCCGTCAGCAAGGCAACGGATTGATTTGCTAGTTTTTAAATAAAATAAAGATTTAAAGGGTGGATAAAAAAATTAATTCCAGAAGTTTACCACCACGTTGACACAGTGTATTTTACACCACTTATCGAACACGTTACATTAGTTCTTCATTGATGTTGTTCTGTGTCCTTTATGACATCTTTTTTTAAAAAGGAAGTTTCCTGTTTGGAATAATTTTAATTTTCGACTGAGTAACAGAAGAGGCAAACAGAGTAAAAAAAGTATCTGACTCTCTCTGTGCATACAACAATAGGGCAAATAACCATAGTACAGAGTACAGGTTTGGTTTCCGATTCATGTTCAAAATATAACATTAAATTGAAATTAAGTTGTCCTTGATCATAAACCTGACATTTGTTGAAAACAGATTGACAGACAGACAGAGTGAACCAATTGTTTAACCCCCCTTTTGCTTCACATGCGTGGGTAATCACTTTATTACTCCTGACCCAAGGTCCCAATTGTCTGTCTGTCTGAACACCCTGCAACTTAAACCACACAATTTCTTCAACTTTAAAAAAAACTCTGCTGAGCCAGTAAATTAAATGTAAACTAAATGTTCAAACCTTATCACAAAAATAATATATAAAGCATGGAAATCTTATGTGGGAAGACTGGCTAGTTTTGGAGATATTACACAAATTTTTCCTCACTACCATTTTTTACCCCCCCTCCCCCCTTTAACCAGCACCTAACCCAACTGTTTTACTTGCGGTAGAATGAAGAACTAGTGTTGCTCACAAAGGCTGGTGTCGACCTGCGTCAGCTGACAGGTAGAACAATGTGTGGAATCAATATACCATTGATCGAAGTATGCTATCTGCCGTGGGCTGCAAGGAGAAGCTGATGTCTCAAGGTGTTAACCCTTTATGCCTTGCTTACCACGGTGGTTAGCTATACATCGATCAGCGCTGTGTCTTCCATCCATTCCTCTTACTTGCACATGCCTGTGTTTTCTCCACTCCTCTCACTCTTCTTTTCCTGTTCGTTCATTCCTTTGCTTGTTTTGTCCAACTGCGGCCCCATTGCCCCACTGCCCCACCTGTCAGTAGGTTTCCTTTTACTCCGTCACCTCGCTCTACCAAGAGCCTTGATTTAGTACACCAAAAAAGATTTGCACATCCTAAAATTACACAACTTTTAATTCTCTAAATGGCACAATATATGGATTAAAAAGATTATTTTTTTCATGGAGCAAACAAAAACGACATATAACATTAAATTGACCGCACTTTGCTCAGCTCTACCAATCAACCAGTGACCTGAAGCGAAGCATTCCAGCAGAAAACTACAAATAAGTTCCAAAACCATTGCTTTATGACGATTTCCAATGAATCACACTTAGAGCAATACAACTTCAGGGCCTCTCATGATGAGACACTAAAGTAAATTGAGAAAATATGTTAAAAAAAAAGTTGCATTGGAATTATTTTGCTTCTCAATGAAAGCAAAAAATAAAAGCAAATAATTACTTTCCTTAGAACAATTACAGGGATCGCTTCATACCAGTATGACTATTGTATCGGTATGAATATTGTACCGGTATCGCTTCATACCAAGATGACTATTGTATCGGTATGACTATTGTACCGGTATCGTTTCATACCAGTATGACTATTGTATCGGTATGACTATTGTACCGGTATCGCTTCATACCAGTATGACTATTGTATCGGTATGACTATTGTATCGGTATGAATATTGTATCGGTATGACTATTGTACCGGTATCGCTTCATACCAGTATGACTATTGTATCGGTATGACTATTGTACCAGTATCGCTTCATACCAGTATGACTATTGTATCGGTGTGACTATTGTACCGGTATTGCTTCATACCAGTATGACTATTGTATCGGTATCGCTTCATACCAGTATGACTATTGTATCGGTATGACTATTGTACCGGTCGCTTCATACCAGTATGACGATTGTACCGGTATCGCTTCATACCAGTATGACTATTGTATCGGTATGACTATTGTACCGGTATGACTATTGTACCGTTATGTATGACTATTGTACCGGTATCGCTTCATACCATTATGACTATTGTATCGGTATGACTATTGTATCGGTATGACTATTGTACCAGTATGACTATTGTACCGGTATGACTATTGTACCGGTATGACTATTGTATCGGTATGACTATTGTGCCGGTGTCGCTTCATACCAGTCTGAATATTGTACCAGTTTGACTATTGTACTGGTATTGCTTCATATCAGTATGACTAGTGTATCGGCATGACTATCGTGGATTTCCGTGTCAGTAATCGGGACAGGATTTCCAAAGCACACCCGATTCATATATATTGTTACGGTTAGAACCGTATGCATACAAACATACAGTTGTCCCAAAGTCAGTTATTCCGTTAAGTATATGTGTAGATAGAACCCCTCCTTGTGTGTAGTGGGAAGACACTGGGGTGCGTTGCGATGTTTTTTTAGTTAGATTAATAAATTTTATATCCCCTCCATTATGAACCACAGTACCTTCCTCTCGCATGGGCTGAACAAACGCTTGTTCGCCTACTCGCCCAACTGGCGACTCGCTGTCCGAGGCAAAATCCTCTTGCAGTAGTTCCTTTTTGGCGAGTCCGCACGTGTGGAGTGGGCGGGCTTCCCAGAAAGGGGCCCGTCCAATCAAGGCGGACAGTGACGTCAGCTTCACCAAGGTCCCTCCCCGCTGAGGGAGATCTATAAATTACGAAGTGTGCTGAGACAGTTGGTCGGTTGAGGAGGGTAGAGTGCTGAGAGAGTCGGAGGGTTCATTAGTGCTGAGAGAGTCAGAGGGTTCGTTGGTTGAGTGCTGAGAGGGAGAGCGAGTGAGCTGGAAAGTGAGTCGTTTGGTGAGCTGGAAAGTGAGTCGTCTTGGGAGTAAGCTGGAAACCCTGATCCCCGCCTCGGACTCCGCTCTACTCGACCTGAGCTCCTTCGCCGACACGGTCTCCACGCGGGAGGCCGTGGACCGAGCCGCACCACCATTGCCAGGTGCCGCACCACGGAGCATTCCTTTCCCCGGTACTCAGGTACCGAGAACTGCGATCTCAACTCCCTCCCTCCCTGGCTGAAAAAGTCCTTTGCCATTCAACTGGGTATATTTTGTCCGAGTGTGTGTCTGAGTGTGTGGCGCCGTCTTTAAGTAGAAACTGTATAAGTTATTCGAACCTTGTAAATCTTGCCTGTACTATTCCTGCGACAAGTCTGCTCTGTGTCTGCTTTATAAGTTGCTGTAAAATTGTCGCACTACATCTCTCTCTCTCTCATCTTCCCCTGCATAACATTCCCAATAAACCTGTTCCTGTGCCACATATTTTTCCTCGCTTTATTGTAAATAAATTATTGTAGAAATGTTCCCAGTTCGTTTTCGTCTTTTCCTTCATTGGTCCAGCATGGTTCGGATCTGAGTTTTAGCCGGGTCTTTATTCCCGATATTCTGTTCATTCTAGCCGGTACGTCCTTGGTAGTTCTGCTCGGCTGCATCCGATCCGGAAAGGTGGTTGGTAGTTGGTAGTTTGTAGAGTGATCTGGATCAGGCAAGACGTACCGAGGGCGTGGTTCCCCGGTAGACGACACCGCGTGGTTAATTAGGTAAATTGGTTCAAGGCAAAAAGACCCTACGCTACGCGGTGGAGGTATTGGCGTCCACGGTCGGTTAAGCGACCCGCCGCCTCACGGAATTATCCGTGAACGACGGCCTACAATTCGGGGAGTCTGGTGGGAGACGACGTAACTTCCCCCACCTAGCGGTCGCCCTCGCCACCGGCCCCCGGCCCGCAACAATATATACGTATAACCAATTGACAATTGCTTTAAAAACAGCCACGAGGGCAAAGAGAAAACGCGATTTGCTTGTATGGTGCTCGGATGCTAAAGGGAAAAATTTAAAACTTACTGTACTTAATTCCTGGTATGTTTTGACGTCACACAGTACGTTTCACTGTTCCAGGTGTAAACGAGTGCATCAAAGATTTTAAAATCATCAAGTCCATGTATGGCATTTGCAGATTGTAAACACCTTTCTTCGATTTGTTCATTGTTGGCATCACAGCTCGGTCGATCTACCCAGTATTATTTTTTCACACCAATTTTTTTCGGTATACCTGTATAATGGGTTTATTCAAAATTCCACCCTACGAGCAGGCAGCAGCTGTTGTTTATCTCACACGATGACGACAATCAGGCACCAATGATCGGCTTTTATTGGGGAGTGTTGCAGGAAATAATTTAAGAAAAGAAAGATCGATTTAATTCCACAGTGATTTGCACACGCTGAGGGATCCTATGTATGTTATAGCCCACAGGTAATGAGTTAATGGGGTAATTAATTTGGGTCATTGGACTGAAGCTACTGAGTTAATAGGGTAATTCGTGATGTGGTGGTGGTGGGGGATGTTTTCAGTTGTGGAATGAACAAGGGTGGGGTTAGAAGTGGATGGTGTGAAGTGGGGGTTGGGGGGGGGGCAAAAGGACGAGGGGAGGGGTTTGAGATGGAGGACTGAAAGGGTAAATTCAGGTGAGTGAAGTTTCCCATGGGAATTACTGGGTTTGAAAGGCAAAAAGGGCAGGATTGTGAGGACTGAGGAGTTACTGTTTGGAAGCTAAAGGGCGAGGGACCAGCGATGGATGGGTATCTGGAGTTAAAGAAGGGTTGAAAGTATCGTGGATCGCTGTACCATTATGACTATCGTGGATCGCTGAACTGGGAGGACTACTGCAGATCACCATACCGGTATGACTATACCAGTACCGCTTCATTCTGGCATGACTATCACAGATCACCATGTAATCAGCACACTTTCTAAAGCACCCCAATTCATATAAAATAACCAAATGGCAATTGCTTTAAAAACAGCCACAAGGGCAAAGAAAAACACAATTGCTTGTTGAGCTCGGATGTTGATGGTTTAAAACTTACTGTACTTACTTCCTATTAAGTCTTGACGTCATATGTTCTACTGTTCCAGGGGTATCCGAGATGCCGAGTGCATCAAAGCTTTTAAAATCATGTACGGTATTTAAGGATTCTGAACACCTTTCTTTGATTTGTTGGTGATATACCAGATTTTTTTTTCATACCGGTATATTGAAAATTCCAATATCGATATGAAAAATTATACCTGTATAACCAGAATATCGATATATCACCGGACCCTACAATCTGGTAGTGATGCTTAACCTCCTGTCCGACTGAGAGTGAACTTTCTGATGCAACACCCCGTCTGTGAATCACAAGTCAAACAGTTTATGGTCCTGTCGAGGATCAAACCCAGACTCGAGAGCTCAAAGGCCCTCTGGGCAATCCATTTGACTATTCTCCTGATCCCCTTTCTCTTGATTCATGTCAAAGTACAATGATGTCTACAAATGTGCTTGTCCTACATGTAGTTTACAGTGGCCTGTAAAGGTATTCATTCCCCTCCAAAGTTTTCACATCTTGATGCCACCTGAGCTTATTCCATGATGCTTTCAAATCAAACTTAACATATATAGTCTTCACAAACTACTCCAAAGTCATAAAGCTAAAAAAAAACAATGCAGATAAAATGTGAATAAATTAGATTAGCAGAGAAAATAAGATAATTCTCAGTTCCATAAGTTTTCAAACCCTTTACCTCATCAACCCTAAATCACTTCAGGAGAAAATTATTTGTTTGAAAGGTTACAATATAAGTGCAATATGTTTCACCTGTATGTAATCGGTGGTTTAACTTAAAAATTAAGCTCCCCCTCTTATCTAAGGAGTTTTAAGGTGCAACCACCTTTTTAAGCTGGCCTCTATGGACAGGTGGCAGGAAAGAAGCCATTACTGAAAAAGATGCATCTAAAAGCTCGTATGGAGTTTGCGGAAAAGCATCTCACTGATACGATAGGCATGTGAAGAAAAGCTTTGTGGTCAATCCTAACACTGCACATCACCCCAGTCAGCACCATCCCAACTGTCAGGCATGGTGGTGGCGGCATCATGTTATGGGGCTGATTTTCATCAATAGGAACTGGCAAATTTGTCAGGATAGAAGAGACAATGGACGGTGCAAAGTAGAGCAGAACCCTTGATGAAAACCTGCTCGAGTCAGCCATGAATCTGAAACTGGGTAGGAGATTCATATTTCAGCAGGACAATGATCCGAAACACAAAGCTAAAGCCACACTGGAGTGGCTAAATAAGAAGAAAATGAATGTTCTTGAGTGGCCCATTCAAAGTACTGACTTGAACCCAAATTAACATTTCTGGCGAGACTTGAAGATTGTAGTCCATTGACGATCCCCATCAAACATGGCAGAACAAGAGCAATTTTCACATGAAGAATGGGCAAAGATTTCACCATCTCACTCTGCAAAGCTGGTACAGAACTAACCAAAAAGACTCATCGCAGTCATTGCTACAAAAGGTGCTTCGACCAAGTACTGACCTGAGGGGCTGAATATTTTTACAACCAGTGAGTTTTAAGAAGTTTTGAGGAAATGACATGCTTAAAGTATTCTATACTTATCGCATCTTCCTCAGAATCAGAACCGTCTTGATTTGCTAGGCCTCCAGGAAAGCGGCAACGATCTTTAGGTAACAGCTGCTTCCATGAGTCTTTACGCATGAATGATGGAGGTTGCAGCGATTGAACTTGCACCAGGGGTGTTCCGCTTTGGGGAAGTCTGTGTTAAGGTGTGTATCCGTGTTAAGATAGCTAATGGTTGCATTCTTCCAAGGGCCGCTTCTCATAACAAAAATAATAAAAACAATGGTTCTATTTTGGGGAATTTAGAAGGGTGAGGCACGGTTTCCAAATCTTCGTCATCAGAGGAATTATTAATATAATATCATAATCTACCAAGAGAATGATTGAGTAATGTTATATATTGACCCAATGTAACGTCTCCGTCATCAGGAGAATGACTGTGGGGAGAATGATTGAGTAACATATTATATTCATCCAAAAGGGGAATGATTGAGTAACATAAAAATGACCTGATCTAACATGTTATAATGTCATG
>CM068952.1:148061842-148074048 GCA_035128595.1 Eptatretus atami
TTTGACCTCTTGGTGCAGAAATAGGCATATCTCACGAGGAACCTGGTCTTCACTAATATGTTTTATCTGTCTTTGCAGGCATGTGGCTATATGACTTGTAGCAATGGATGCTGACCCAGCTTCAAGAAAACAGGGAGTCTTGTTAAATTATGACAAATGTATAATATGTCAAGAAGATAACAAACACCTTGTTACACTACATGTGATGGCCTTAAGACAATCCATAATGCAAGACAAATTCGACTGAAGTTACGGAATGACAATTTTAGATCTGCAACTGATCGGCTTACTGATGTGTTAGTTGCATGTTCTTCTCCATCAATAACATGTCACAATGGATGCCGTGCCTCCATACAAGTGCTTACAAACTCGAAAGACTGAAAGCTGCAGATATAACACTTGATCAAATTCAATGTGATTCTTCAGCCCCCACAACCCTTGAAGAAAAAATCCTCCTACGAAGTAAGGTGACACAAGTCAACTGGAACCTGGCATATTTTGCCAACGAGAGACCAAGGAAAAAGTCCACCTTATACAGGAGAAGCAAGTTAGCAAACGAATCCTAGAAGCACCAAGTATGACCCGAGTTTGAGGACACAACTGGCTTGTGTAAATGATCTCATAGCAGCTGATGCAAACATCACAGTACCTGCCATGTCAGGTTCAAACGTAGCACTGACAAAATAAGCAAATCAGCACTAAATGCCAGTGATGTAGTATTGCTTTGCTTTGTCATGAGCTTGAGCAATTAGCATCACATGCTGATATTCTAGAGCTTACAGATGTGTGAGAAAGATATTGTACACTAGCTAATGAAGCGGACATCACCATTCCATCATCATTTATGAGTCGAAGGAGCACATTCAAAGATAAGTTAGCTGAACGTGTGGATGGTGTGTATGAAGTTATTGTTCTCCATGATCAAGCACGCACAGAACCCAGAACACTACTCATCCCAACCAAGTTCTGCCACATCCCATTATCCGACATGGTGAAGGATGATGGTGTAAAGCTCACTATTCCCCATTCAAGCATCAAACGGATGACTCGTTTCTCTCCATGGTGCATGTTGCACTACGCATACGAGGTGATATGTTATCACATCCGAAGCCTGATGGAATTGAAATCAGTGAGGACAGAGCAATAGATTATGTGCCAGACAGTCTGTACATGTTCCTCACTTACTATTGGGTGGACAGCAACTCTTAGAGAATAAAGTGAACAGTGATGGTGATTACAAGCATGATTCACTCCGCCAAACCAGAATACTTAGCATTGCTCAAGATCTTATTTATACTGCTAGCGGAGAAAAATTCATACCCCAAAACACATTGGAATGGGAAGTACTCTTCACCAAGCACAACGTTCGAAGGAGCTAGTTGACATGTTTCATCAAGCTGGCCACGTGATGAGTTACCGTGATGTTATCAGGCTGGACACGGCACTAGCTGAAAAAAACACTAACAACCATGGATGACAATGGCTCGTCGTGCCTCCCAACTTGGTCGAAGGACGTTTTGTTCATTTTTCAACTGACAATGTGGACATAAATGAAGCCACTTTGGATGGAAAAGGAACTTTTCATGCTACCCAGGTTGCAGCATGGCAGAGAGGCCCACCAAAGTTTAATCTACTTGATGGTATCAAGTTCTCCAATACAGGAACACTGCACATCCCAGATGCTATGAACGACATAACATTTTCTGAAAATTGAGCTAGTCTACCTCCTGAGATATGCTTATTTCTGCACCAAGAGGTCAACATATGACCTTGAATCTGACCTTGACCTACAATCAACTTAAACTTATTCCAAATGATCAAGCATGTGTGAAAACCCTAATATAGACATCAACATATTGATATTGTCAAGTAGTTCCAGAGATGCTAATTTAGGTATTTTCTATAAGCGATGGTGGCCATCTTGGGTTTGTCAAGTTTATGGGTAATCGTTGAAAATACAGCCGGGCAAACCCCCTGGATTTTTTAGAACATATAAATACACCTAAAAAAGTTGTTTGCCAGCCGTAAACATGAAATGCCTCCACAACTTTAAATATGTACATTTTCCCAGATTCTGCCGTCTATTAATCCGGCACTGCCCGCCCCCCCCAGCCTGTTGTCGGATGCACGTAAGTTTGCGCGCAAGCTTATTTGAAGTGGGTGGTCCGTTATTAGACTCTTAACTATAATGAATAATTCTTCTTTTGATGCGAGACCAGTTTTCTTATTATTATTATTTTGAGTTTAATGACGTTTTCAGAGCCATGAGGCTTTATATATGCCACGCACCAAAATTCCGGGTGTCTCTGGATGTTTCTGAGCATGACTTTTTATTCATTTCTATACACATGGTTTAATATACAAACGCTGTACAAACTCTTAACCTGAACCGATTTTCAAAATTTAAATGGCGGAATTGAGCTTAACAGCAGTTCCAAATGCAGTCTCCTTGGCTATAAAAAGTGTTCATTTGGGACAGAATTGAAATTCAGCATTGATCGTTTTTAAGACTGATTATTTTTTCTTTCCCCGTGTGTTAACCACACCCCCAACTTTTAGCCTTTTTTGCCGATAAAAAAGTGTGGTTTATGCACCGGAAAATACGGTATTTGTGTGTCTATTGTCCTCCTTAATAAGGACAATTTAAGTAGGGTTTTAAAGGCCAATATTTTAACGCGACTCTGTTCACTACGATATATTTTTCAGGATAAAAAAATCAAAAAGTATTTTCCATAAAAGAGTAATTACATCTCTTCTATTGGAAATGTAGATGGTGACTTGGAAACCAGGCGTCAAGGGTGGTGTATAGAAGCATTTTTTTTTTAAATGACAATAAATATAAGGTGTAGGAAGGTGAAATTCACTGCATATGATGTGGAACGCACACAGAGTAAAACGAGTGTTCATTTTCGTTCGTAGGATGTCTAATAAATTAAGATGATACAAGCACACCTGATGCTAGGCCGAGGCTTCAGACCTTGGCACGCTCGCGAAGCTGTACTATCGAACCTACATGTCCCGGAAGATAAATAAAACAGGGTCTCATTTGTACGTGTATTGTTTTAAAGGAATGCTTCTTGCTCCGAAGCATCATATCTTCCAATCTCCTTGACTATTTTGAATAAAATAATTCCAATCCATCATTTTTGAGGTGCTTTTATACTTGTTCTTGAAGAAATACTTTGCACTTTTGCACCGATATTCTGGATTATTACACAATTTTCTTTAAATTAACCTAAAGGTCTGATAGCTTGACACCAATAATGTGCAAGGAATAGGTTCAGGTTTGAATCATTAGTTCCAATGACCTTCCAAAAGGTGGGGTTTATTTTACATTTTTTCCGACTGTCTTTCCGACCATGTACTTCTCATTTATGCACTTGATGCTTCACTGTTTATCTGCTTCGCAAATGGCAAATCTATATGGGATAATCCATCCATTGGGACTATACTCTTTGCAGAGCATTAGTGCTGCCTAAGCAGTCTCCTTGGCAATTGGACACAATCCTGGACAGCTCGCCACTCCAACACAAGATACCAGCAAGCCGGCACTCATTTTGCCAACCTCGGAAGGATGACAGGCAGAGTCAACCCCACCTGGTGTTAATTCAACAGCCGAGTGGGATAATGCAATTACCTATTCTTCTTCTTCTTCTTCTTCTTTCATTTGCAGCACAAGGCTGCAAGGAGCATCATTGGCTGAGGGTGCAGCTGTGCCACTGACGCGATGCCCTCTGTAGGTTAGGGCAGGAATTTGGAATTTGTTCAGGGTGCCGGCGATAGCTCACCCACTCTTTGCGAAAGACACCGTGGGATCTTTAACGCTCACCAACTAATTCTGGGAACTGGTACTCTCAGTTTAATGTCCATCCGAGGGATGGCACACACATTGATGAATCACACTGCCTGTGAAACACGAGGTTGACAGTTTGTAGGTGGGCCAAGATTTGAATCCAGGCTCGACGGCTCAGAGATGAGTGTGCGTTATATCAAGCCCGTCAGCCTGATTAAAAATTAATTCTGATTTTTTTGATCATTCATCGCCCTGGCTGTACAAAATATCCGGGCGTGGCTATACCAGTGTTTGCAATGCTACCCTGCCCCTTTGATCTTCCTTCTTCCTCTCTGCAGCAGTTATAGGCATGCAAGGAATTTGGTATCTGGTCAGGGTTTTTTGCCTTAAGGTCTTTGCTTTTCTGAAGATAGCACAGGATCTTTAACATCCACAAGTGCTAGGTGGCCCTTCTGATGGACAGGGTGCTCAATGATATGGGATATTTCATTGCCAAAGTCTTTGGCGACGACTTTATGCGTATTCAGCAACACATTGGGTGAAACCCAAAGTGAAAGTGCAAAAGCAAGAATATTACCAACCAAGCAACCTTGTTCCACTATAAATAAGAATGAGAGTGCTTCAGTTTGGAAAAAAAACAAAAAGGAGGGAAATACTGCAAGATAGGACATTTATCGTGGTAATCAAAGAAGTTAGAAAAACACACCACTATAAACCCCACAAATTTTAACCTGGTTGGTGATACACATTAATAAGAAAATATTGAGGGGTGGTGGGAGAGTTAGAGGGAGGTTTCCCCCCTTTCACCATACTAGCTGAGGCTTGATTTGACAGCAATATTTTGGTTGCAGTTAATTTCCCTTTCCTAATTGAACAGAAAAACTTAAATACAGTGTAAGCATCTGAAAATTTGCAATTGGTTCCATTCAGTTTTTCAGCCTCTTTATTCATGGTGTCGTATCATAATGTGACTGATCATCGATACATGGGTTTTCATGGCTTTCATACTTTAACCTCATCGCTTTCAAGAGGCTGGTGATGTAATTGTGAGGTTTTTTTTTCGATGATATATTTATATCGAGAGAGTTATGTGAATGATCAACATCGACTCTGCAACAAAGAAGGAGCTTTTGCAAATTACGGCACGAGTGATGAGAAGAACTTCAGAAAAGGCAAAAACGAGGATATCTAAGGAAACATGGAAGTTTCTCATGCCCATCTACGCTTCATATATTATATGAAAATATAACTGAAAAGAAACAAGAGCTAAAGCATAATTAAGGGACCAAAACTCATTTAAGACTTGTACAGTACAAATGAGGAACAGAAAATTGGCAGCTAATAAAGTAAGTAACTAGAAGGGCACTCGGTAGAGCGCATACCTCTGCCACGTAATGCCGGAGATAAGAGAACATATATCGGGCCCAATGCATTTTTGAAATAGCATGAAATTTTTCAGTTTATCGTTTTTTGGCCCTTTCTCTCAATGGTGAAGAATCACTTTAAAAAATTAAATAACTCGTATCTAGAACCGGATTTGGATCTTCACCAAAATCGAATCAATTCGTCCTTGTCATACACCCAAGCTGTGCACAAAATTTCATCCGGGTCCGTCGACATCTTTTTGAGATATCCTGCACACAAACAAACAAAGACAAACAAACAGACAGAAAGGGGTGAAAACAACATAACCTCCTTCACCTTCAGTGGCAGAGGTAATTAAAACATATTTCCCTGAATTAAAAAAAAGGCTTTCTTAACCTTGAGTATGCCCTATTAGTTCAGCAGGTAGATAAAAGAAAATTCAGAAGGAGGAAAACACACACAAATTAATACAGGGTTCTCATAGTTAAGAAAGACCAAAATTCCAGGAGTTCCCAAGAGTTTCCAGGCTGAATTAAACATTTTAAGTTTCTTTGTACAAAAAAAATTAATAAAAGAAGAAAACACTTTTGGTTATCTGCCGTGAAAAACATAAAAGTGCGAACATTTCAGGACCTGTTCTTCCTCGGAGGACTTACCCTTCACGATTAGCTGAGTTTTTATTATAATCTATTATAAACAAATACTGAATGAATTGGAGAGCGACGTCAACAAATTGAATTACTTTTCGAATTCCCCCGACAGCAGTCTGAGCAAGGTGAATATGCCAATAACATCAGATATTAGTTCAATTTCATTGATTATTTCCAGGAGTTTCAAGGACTTTGACAAGTTTTCTAGAGCTTTCCGGCATTGAAAAAGTCTTTATTTTTCCAGGATTATAAGGGAGTTTCAAGTTGTGTGGGAGCCTTTGTAATGGAGTCTGAAACCCATAACAAGACTAATAACAAACAATGACATCACAAAATTTTGTTGCTACATGATACCGATATATTAAATATCATTCTATCTCTGTATTAGACCATCAGGTTAGTTCAGTATTCTAAAAATACAAGTCAGACAATGAGTATCCGGCATGATTCTGCAGTTGCATTAGCAGCAGGCATGCAAAGGCACAGGTGCACTCCTCAGCCAGGAGATATAAGTATGCACACATTTCCTCTGACATACCACTGTTGCGACATCTACCTTTTCCTTGCCAACCACCTATGTTGCTATCTCTATTCCTTTTCAAAATGTCTTTTCTGGCATATTCAAGTCAAAAATTTACAAAAAATGGCACAATGTTATTCCCACACTGTTGCTTAAGTCCAGATTTACATTTTGAAAGCTGCCATTTTGCTGTTGTGCCAGCAGTTTCCTCAACCAGAGTTGGTGTCAAAGCCACAGAATGCTCGCCTGTTTATACATTAATCGTTTTTAAAAGACTCGTCTAATAATCAATATTTTTTATAAAGCATTGCAGTGAAGTGTGATCCAAATAATTTTAAAGCAATATATGTATTTGTATATTGTAATCAGTAACAAGAGCGCAAGTGAGCACAATATACGCCCGAACAAGAAGGTATATACAGAATGTTGCTACTACATGGAAAACAGCATCCTGGTTGCCATGGCAACCACTTTAGATGACGAACGTATGTCGCGACACACCGTCTCCACAGTCTGTACCTATGTACCAGATATGAAACGTGAAAGTTGAAAACTTTGGGAGTTAGAGTGCGGACAGGAACAGACGGACGGACGAACAGACGACCGGTATCACATAATACACCCCGATATATATATCGGGCATATAAAAAATAGTGTGGTAGATAAAAACATTAGAAAGGAAAAAATAACTTGCACCAAAAACTTTAACATTTTCACGCTCACGCTCACGCTGACGCTCACGCTCACGCTCACGCTGACGCTCACGCTCACGCTGACGCCGGGGGTATTGCTATAGCACTCTGTTCTTCGAACAGGCGAGCTAAAAATGATATGTATACCGTCTCTGTGAAGGGACATTAGAAACAGAATGTTGGATATAGAGGCAAAGCATTCCATGGTATCACACAGACTGGATGGGCAGTTGATATACTGTATGGTGCCATGCGTGATGATGAAAGTGGAAACTTCCAAATCAAAGCAAGTTGATGTTTGGGTGAATTTGTTCCGCCTCCAAAATCTTTTTTTAAAATCCATTTGGAAAGGACATGGATAAGATTATGCTATTCAGAGTCTACAGTTTGGTTGTATCTGTAACCTCAGCGATTCATTCTGCCCTCTGAGACAATTTGGTCAGCCACAGCTTTGGCCTAAAAAACTAAGTCGTGTCAATCATGTCAATAACAAAAATACTGCAGCTGAACAAGTATGAAAATACAAGACATTAGCAGGGCATTGAGAGGCATCCAAGGCTCATGGAAGAGTTTGTAAATATTTTTACTTACCATACTCTTCCCAGAGAGTTTTTGCTGCCAAAGCAGTTTCTTGGCAAGAGTTACACTGGCCATGGTTTGGCATTGCCTTTTCATCATTGTTTGTCTGTGCTCTACCTTTTTTAAATGATGAATGTCAAACAAGGACGAAGCACGTAACATGAATAAAGTCTTTGGCAAGACTCGGCCAGGGTTTGAACCACCGATCACCCAGACTCAGCATGAATGCTCCAACCATTATGCCACCAAGTCTGGTCTTGTCCATATATATCTATAAGCTAAACTAATAAGTGTGTGTGTGTGTGTCGTGTGTGTGTCGTGTCAGTGTGTCTCCTCCATAACGCCAAAACCATGAAACCTAGCAGCCTGAAACTTTGCCTGCACACTGAGGAAACTCCAAGGAAGTGCATGACTGAAAGTTGGGTGTTTGGGCGAATTAAAACACCCCTTTTGAAGATAATTAACGGCCTTATTTAATTATATCCTTTTTCCGGTGCATCCTCGGACACCGCTCTCTATGGGGCCTCAAGGCGTATCCTGGGTTACCACGCTGGGGTCTGAAACCGCCGTGGTTTTCCGCCTGCTCACTTGACTTGGAACAGGCTGCAACGATTTCTTAACGATAAAGTTTTTTATTTTCACTTTCCTCACTCATATTATTGAATGCCTGTTCATCATAGGTACGAATCGCTGGGTATATTGCAATGCTTATAAACACCCGGAGACAACAGCGGTCATGGCTTTATTTCATTTCCACACATGTGATCACCTCGAGAAGCTTGGAAACTAAGCTGAATTTTTGAAGTGAGCAGAAGTTCCGACTCCTAAAAAAGGTTCATTTGTCCAACTTAGACATGTTTGACATTTTGAGCATCTCCGGGAGGTGTATGTTTAATATGACGGTTCGGTGATTGCTAATCGCGTGCCAAGCGAACCGTTCCTAATAATCTGTTTCATTGAAGTGCTTAAGCCACTTGGCAAGCACTCGACAATATATTCGCACCATCACTGAATACTACATCGATCGGCTTGAACAAAGTTCAGGGGACACTCGCGTGCATTGGCCACGTGTTGTTCTGCAGTGAAACAGGTGATGAGTGGTTCGCTGAAAATGTAAAATTTTATTTTACATCACATTTCCCCAGTATATAATATATGCCTGGTGTTGGCTTAATGGTTAGGGTGGTGGGCTTGGGATTCTAGAATCCAGAGTTAAAATCACCCTCGGCTGTTGAATTATTTCCAGGTGGGGTTGACTCTGCCTGCCATCCTGCCGAGGTCTGCAAAATGAGTGCCAGCTTGCTGGTATCCTGTGTTGGAGTAGCGACCCGTCCAGGATTTTACCCAATAGCCAGGGAGACTGCTTAGGAAGCACCAACACTCTGCACAGAGTATGGTTCAAAAGGATGGATGGATGGATTTTCCCAGTATGTACGATCTTCTATTATATGACCCGTCACTTCGGCATAAATTTATACAAATAAAAATTAAACATTTCGTTTTTAAAAGTTTCTTCAACTGTTTTGTGGAGTACTTGGTGAAGCCACTTGGCACGTGTTCTGCAAACTTCAACCAATGGCGATACCGCGGTTTGATATCAGAGGTTGGAAGGCAAAATAAATTATATGATCACAATGAGTAAAAAATATTTTCAATTGTTATGAAGTAATGAATTGCCACATCACGGCAGGAAAGCTGAGAGGTACGCATACTAGCTCTGTCTAGCCTGGGTTCAAATCCCGACCCAGCTATAAACTGGCATCCTGGTGCTTCACAAGCAGGGAAATTCATCAATGTGTGTGCTATCTCTCGGATGGATGTTAAACTTGGTGTCTCATCTGCCAGAATCTATCTCTATCTCTCACGATATGTATATATATATTATATTTATATTATATTACCTTCTCTTCTTCTCTTCTCCCCCCCCCCCCCTTCTCCTCTTTTCACCCTTCTCTCTTTCTCCCCCCCCATATCTTCTCTTTTTCTTCCCCCTCCTCTTTTTTTCCTCCCTGTCCCTCTCTTTACTTTCCCCCTTTCTCTCTCTTTCTTTCCTCCCCCCCCTCTCTTTCTTTCTCCCCAACCCCTCTCTCTCTCCTCTCTCTTTCTCTCTTTCTCTCCCCCTCTTCTCTCTCTCTCTCTCTTTTTTTCCCCCTCCCCCTCCTCTCTTTCCCCCCCCCCCTTCCTCTCTCTTTCTCCCCCTCCCCCTCCTCTCTCTCTTTATCCCCTCCTCCTCTTTCTCTCTCTCCCTCCCTCCTCTTCTCTCTCCATTCCTCTTTACCCCCACCCTTAATATCCCGTCAGCAAAACGGCGGTTGTATTTGCTTGTAATAAATATCAGTGTATGTGTGTGTGTCTCCTCCATAACTCATGACCATGAAACCTAGCGGCCTGAAACTTTGCATTCATACCAAGGAACTCCAAGGAAATGCATGAATGAAAACTGAGTATTTGGATAAATTTAAACACCGCTATTGAAATACTTAACGGGTCCTCATCGTAAAAGATCAAAAAAAAAGTCTTACCAAGATGGCGGCATGCCAATTTACTACTCATCTCACAAAATAATTCAAGGTTGAAAGAAGAGTTTGTCGAAAAAAGGTTACCACCTTAGCCAACTTCTCCAAATATATACCCTGCCAAAATTCCTTTGTGGGAGGAGGGAGGGGCAGGGTGGAGATTGAAGGAGGGAGGGGAAGGGGTGGGTCGGAGGAGGAAGGTAAGGGTGAGATGTAGGGAGTAGGGAGGGGAAGGGTGGGGTGGAAGTCTGAAGGGGAAGGGGTGGGGTGTGAGTTGGGAGGGAGGTGGCAGGGGAGGGTGAGAGGAGGGAGGGGAATGGGTGGGGTGGATTCCAGAGGGAGGGGATGGGTGAAGGAGGCAGGAGTGGGATGGGATGGGGAGGGAAAGGGGGTGGATGAGGGACCCAGTGTTGGCGAGCAATGCCGGTACCTTTGTGAGTACAACATAAAATAAAGGACATAGAGGAAAATATTTAAACAAATCAAGAAATATATATATATATATATATATATATATAATTTTTATTGGACTCACTGCACAAGTCAAGTACTCAGACAGAAAAACTTACAGGGTGCCTTTGTCTACAAGTAGAGAAACAAAAAATCAAATTCAGTCGGCAAACTTGGACGATGTCTAAAAGCTTGTTGCACAAGTTGTTTTGAAATGGCAAACTGCATGGTGTTAAGACCATACTGTTTACTGCTTTCTTATGTATTTTCACAACAGATAGCATAATCCTTCGATAACTTGAGAAAGGGTGATGCAATCCCAAGTTAGATTTAATCGCAATGCCAAATGTCAAGTAAGAGTGCATTTACTGTGGATTGGTGGAGGGAAGGGGTGGGAGAGAGTCTGCATGGAAATCACCTTCTGACCAATGAGTAATTAGCCCGTCCCCCGCGCAGCACAAACGGGTTTTGCAATCACTTCTGTACGTATGTCTGTCCGGGCCGAAACTTTTTTACAATTTAAGCTTTTTGTCATCAAATTTTCAACAAAGCTTTATTATGGGAATGTGGAGAAGACAAAGTAATAATTTGGTCAAAAGGTCAAAGGTCAGCATGACATAAAACCATCAATTTTCATCCAATTGACCTGAAATTTTAATTACCATTTGAGCTTTCGTGAGCTGTAACTTTTTTTTTTAATTTGAGCTTTTGTCATCAAATTTTCACCAAAGCTTTATGATGAAAATATGGAGAAAACAAACTAAGAATTCAGTCAAAAGGCACCGTTTAGCATCCGAAAGAGGAAGTCCGAATTCAAAGCAGACATAAAAGCGGACGTACTTCACTGAGAAGGCTTTGCATTTTCAGATGCTTTCTAGTTTTTTATAATCATATTTCATAGGACTTTTTGCAAGTCGTGATAAAACAACAATATGGAAGAGTAAGCCATTGCATCTGGTAGTTTACTATTCATATTGTTCCAAAAATGGCCCTTTAAAGGAGTAAAAATGCAATAATAATAGTTGGCTTATCTCTTGATATACCATGTTCAGATTAGTTGCATTGTATAACCCAATTATGGCTGCCAGAGATCAAATGTACAGTTAGAAATGTTCTTGTCCTCCTTCCCAAACCCCATTGTGTAATTTATCTTTGTACATGTGCTATTTTCACCTTTATTCATCTTGAAAAGGGGGTTTGAAGCAGCCTATTAGGCAATATGTGTCTTTTCTTGGTGGAATAGTATGGTCTGGGGAAACCGTGGGTTTCAGTGGAATGGGATCAGCGGTGAAAGGGGACAGTTTTGATACCAGACTTGTGGCAACAAGCTTGACAATGGGTGGTGTGCAGGCCAGCGAACATTAAAAACTGAGCTTATGGTCCAGGGTCAGGAAGCAATGGGCTGATGGGGACATGCCGATGAGCGAAGTCTCCAATCCACTCTTTTGTGTATGCCGCCTACCAATGTACACCGGAGATTAAACCCACCTGGAATCTGCTAAAGCGTTAGCACCCAGCTGCAAGCCCGACCCGCCTTCCACATCGCATGTGCTATATGCGCGGCTAGGTGTGGAGGGGAGGGGCCAGCGCGTTCAGGAAGACGCACACCGAGTTCTCTTACTCATGTACTCTTCTCTTCTT
>CM068952.1:148107697-148124759 GCA_035128595.1 Eptatretus atami
TGACAACAGAGGAGAAGGTATATATTGACATATATATTTATTATTTATTCTTCTTGTTCGTTAATGGCAACAATTATTCCCACATTCTTGTGGGGTTGCCCGGTGGAAATTTTAGGCCCAAGTCTTTCATGAACCAGCTGGCCATAACTGATGTCAACGAATTAGGGCAGGAATTTGGAATCTGTTCATGGTGCCGGCAATAGCTCGCCTACTCTTCGTGAAGGACACCGTGGGATCTTTAACGTCCACCAATGAATGCTCGCAGATAGGAGGCCCAGTTTAACGTCCATCCGAGGGACGGCACACAAAATGATGAATCACCCTGCCTGTGACACACCAGGATGGAAGTTTATAGTTGGCTCAGGTTTTGTACTTCAAGGTCATCCCACCAGTATATATCCATATATATTTAAAATAAAAAAATGATTTTGTGGTGGGGGGGGGAGGGGTGCAGACATCTTAAAGCTGAGTGTCTTATCTACTGTAACAAACTTTACATTTCCCAGAATACTTAGAGATGCATCATCTCCTTGACATGTGAGCTGAATTTAACACCATTGACAGAAACAAACTTTTACTCCAAATCATGGTGCACAGACGTACCACTAGGGAAAAGGTACTCGTTCTTTTGTGGATATGGGAGAAACAATTTGATTTCCTTCTCAGTGTCACAGTAAGTCTTGAGAATGTGGGCACTGCGGAAGAATTGTACATATTTTGCTGCCGTGTGCAAACAGGGCAGATGCCAGCAGTATGCTGTGAATCTTCCTGACGTATGACGTTCTCCCGTCAATGGCTCTGTTTATTATGTCTCCAGTTACTTGCATTAGCAACCGGGTTGTATCTATTTAAGACCATGGCAGAATATGTCGGACAAAAACTATTGCTACCAAGACTTGGAGCAGACATGTGCAACATGTGCTCCTCCTCTACCTTCTCGAACTAACATCAACTTCTGAAAATGAACAAGTTCCTTTTACAAGGAACGTCGACGCACAGGAGGAGGCTTTTCGGCCCATCAAGCCTGTGCAATGGTTGCCAACCTATGATTGCTCTATCCTTGTTAAATTCCAAATGTCATGCAAGGAGGCAGCATGTGCCATTTATAAAGTTTTTGGTAAGACTTTGAACCACCGACTTCCCAGACTCAGAGCGGACGTTCCAATAATTAAGACCTCCAAGACCGTTTCTTAAATTCTTTCTTTTGTTGCATAAAGCAGAGAAATATAAATAAAACGAAGAAATGTGAAAGTGTCAAAATTACATTAATTAGGCCTCCAGAATCAAGAGTTGTGATGTTTTGAAGCATTTTGAACTGAAAACAAAAAACAAAATCAGGGTCAAATTTGCAAAGGCACCAAGCGAATCCCATTTCAAACAGTCGGGTCGAGCTGTGAAGATGCCCCATGGAGGATAACTCTCACATTATAATACACCGAGCAGTTACCGGTGGGTTTAATCAAAGCAAATTGGGCTTATTACCTTCCAATCTTGGCCCCAACCCATCAGCAACTCCATTGTTCGTTGGTGGTCCGAAGAAGTTGGGGGTGGGGGGTCGGTGGGGGTTAACAGGAACCTGAGTCAATGCAGCCCCATGCCAAATGGGAATGTAAATCGAGCCAATTCCATGAAATTCCAGTACACACAAAAATTGGATGTCAAATGCCAGGGGGTGGGGGGGGGCTGCACATAAACTACATGGCTTAGTGCAGTGTGGTTAACTGTTTAATTGAAAGAATACGTGAGTTTCGACTGAAGAGGACACCCTGTCCGCAAATAAAAAGAGGTCGTACGACCTCGAGGGGGCTTCATTGGCAGCAATTCTGTCCGCACGTTGACGACGAGGTGGCTTGAAGGCATCGGGTGACTCACATCAACCAGCAACATTGAAGAGCAGAGAAAAGTTTGTGCGAATAATTGAAACAATGTTTTGTTGTTCAGGGAAGGTATGCAATATTATTATGCAACAGGTAAGGTATGCAATATTATTATGCAACAGGTAAGGTATGCAATATTATTTGACAGAGAAAGAATTATTTATTTATTTTCATTTTTTTTGCCCAACGAGATGTTCACAAATATGTGACGTTTCCGAAACTTTCCGGACGTGTCCGACAAGATGGTGTGTCCAGCTATGTGACGTTCAGCTTTGAGCCGTCCAGCTTGGGTTCGAATTCCTACCCAATTACAGTATAAACTGTGTGGTTGGTGCTTCTTCGCGGGCGAGACCTTGCATCGGATTGCCCTTTAAAGCCGGGTGTCCTGTCTGCCACTATTAGTCGGTGGACGTTAAAGATCCAGATGGGGTGGCTTTGATGATGATGAGGCGAGCTGTCGCTGTGACGCCTTGGAACAAATTCCAAATTCCTGACAAAATCAGCTCCAGTCTAACGTCAAGCCTGGCCAGCCGGTTCGTGAGAGACTTGGGTCAAAACATTTTTTTTCCCTGGCTGAACCCACAAGGTGAGATTCACTACTACAACTACTACTACTACTACTACTACTACTACTACAAGAAGATGTGACAGGTATGTAAAATAAATAATGTTATCAGCTGCATATGAATGATGACAACAGGAGTTTGTATAAACTCTTAACACGTCAACATCAAGTGGTCGAAGGAGTCCCGGAGAGGGCTCTCCCACTGCGTCCTTGCGCAGGGATAAAGCGCAGGAATGCCGGGATCACCGCCCAGGAGATGCTCACCTGTTTGAGAGAGGGCGTGCGCGAGGTTCCGTGGGGGAAAATCATGTCCCCTGCTGAAGAAAAAAAACAGAAATCCGGCTCCCAGGAACGTCTCGGGACGAACGTCACTCCTCGGGTGTCGGGAGCGCGAATCCCGACGGCAATCCCGCGGGAAAACGAACGCGCGCGGCGAACTCGGCGGAATCCCCCGATGCGCTCGTCTCGTCGAGCCGCCCGCCGTAAGGTGGACCCGAGCGATCGCCTCCCTGAGGTAATCTTTATCCCTGTCCGTGCAGTCGTGGAGACTAGAACTCGACAGCAACAGTTGGAACAACTTTTTAATTGCGCGGCGACTCAACGAATGCAAGTCGAAAGGAGGAACCCACCGGGGGAGGATGCCCCGCCCCCTCGGGCGTCAACCATTACGCAGACAGGGGATGCGAGCGGACGCGGAGGTGCTATCGTCGGAGAGGATAACTTCAACGATGAGCAATTAAGCCGGTTTTTTTTTTTAATTTTTTTTTTTTCATACAAATAATTTCTCCGCATTCGTCGCGAATCCCGTTCGCACGTAGTACGCTCCAGCGAAGTGTTTTACGGAAGAAGTGTAATATTAAAAGTAGCGATCGCACCCCTCGGCTGCGCGAATGGTACGGTCCGGCCGCATAGTTGGGATGCTGCGAGCCACATGACGTTATCTGACAAACAAGGCCTCGCTTATTTCGCGAAATATTTATTCTTCCATCAGCGCATCGACTCTCTCTCTCTGTGGTGTCTCGGCGAGAACTGCGCACATGAAACGAGAGAAGAAACTCACACATGAAGCAAAGAGTAAAATTAATAAATTAATTTCTGACTAGTTTTAATTGTTTACGCAAACTCTCGGTCGACACGGCAGTGATGGAGACTTGTGGGAATGTTGGCGCCGTGCCCGGTCCGTGCGCCGTGCCGATTGGTTATTAAAAAGGGATGAATGTCGTCGTCGTCGTCGTCGTCGTCGTCGTCGAACTTGCCGTCGGCGACTTGAGTTCAACTTGCGGGATTGTTGACGTCACGGCTGAGGTGCTGACGTCACGGCTGAGGTGCTGCCGCCGCGCACGTGAACTCGGAGAGCCCCGTCACGTCGACCCTGCTGCAGGTCCCGACCCTGCTGCAGGTCCCGACCCTGCTGCAGGTCCCGACCCTGCTGCAGTTCTCGACCCTGCAGCAGTTCCCGACCCTGCTGCAGGTCCCGACCCTGCTGCAGGTCCCGACCCTGCTGCAGTTCCCGACCCTGCTGCAGGTCCCGACCCTGCTGCAGGTCCCGACCCTGCAGCAGTTCCCGACCCTGCTGCAGTTCCCGACCCTGCTGCAGTTCCCGACCCTGCAGCAGTTCCCGACCCTGCTGCAGTTCCCGACCCTGCAGCAGTTCCCGACCCTGCAGCAGTTCCCGACCCTGCTGCACTTCCCGACCCTGCAGTAGTTCCCGACCCGGTACCATCGCCGTGAGGGATTCGTCTTTGAGTCGGCGCTTCGTTTGGTGCCCACTGGACCACGAACGATCTTCTGGCAGGATGGCCAAGACTAAGAGCTTCACCCGTGAGTTGTCTCGCCTGGGTTGGAATCCCGACCGAGCTATAAAAACTGTCATCCCGGTGTTTCGCAGGTAGGGTGATTCATCAATGCGTGTGCCGTCCCTCGGATGGACGCCAAACCGGAGGACACCCCTTCCGGCACTGGCTCTATGCGGATGTTAAAGATCCCCCCAAGGTGTCATTTGCGAAGAGGTGAGCTATCGCCGGCATTCTGAATAAATTGCAAATTCATTTGCATGAACCCAAACTGACTGCTGGGAAAGCAATAGCAAAACCTCCCAAAGTTAACCGAACCCTTTCCCTTTAGCTCTTTTGGCAGGAATGGTGATGATGATGACGATCATGATGATGATGATGATGATGATGATGAACTTCATCCCCATGAGGTATCTATGCTGCTCATGCACCGGCACCCCCTTGTGACCTGCAGGTTTCACATTCAGTAACCCAGACTGTGGGAGCAAAGTCGAAAATATTAATAATTCTGCATTGAATTAACATTCATTCACAACAACATTCAATACTTGGTATATTTTAAAGATTTATTTTCTTCTTATTAAAAGTTGATAAAGTAAGCTGCACAACTTTTGTCTTGTCTTTTTCATCACGGCCTGTTTCCCCCCCCCCCCCCACCCCAAATTCTATCATATGTGGAAATAAAAGTTTTTCAAAGTCTCGGAAGTTTGGCAAGAGCATCAATTCGCACGTCCATGTTTGTTTGTGGGTGGTGCTGTCGTGCAGGGAACATCTGGAGCACGAAGACCTATATATCAGTGTCAGGAGCCATTAATAAAGCACATGCAGGGCCGAACTCCCTCCTGGTGCGATATTTGGGTGCCACGGCAGACAACCGGGAAAATAAACACAGGGCAGATGGACCCGGCCACTGCAAGGGCTTTCATGTAGACAGACGAGTGTGATGGCAGGCGCAAGATTATGAAAGTGTGTGATCAGGATGGGTTCCCCACACCCTCATTATTCCCTCACTAATCTCCGCATTTTAAACTCGCAGGGGCCACAATGAGGTTCACTGAGATATTTAATGGGGTTGGGGGCGAGGGCATTGGAGGAGTGAGGTGGCTTTCAAGTGTCAGACATGAACGAATTGGAACCATAATCGTTGCGCCGGCAGCAGAACCAGACCTTATCTTGAAAACCGCTTTGCTGATAAAGAGGAAAAGCCGGAAAGGCTACATAAATGACCCAATTAGCGTTCGGGACACTTTCCCAGCACTTGGAAAGTTTCAGAAACCCTGAGCAAACAAGTTGGAATGTAAAGGTTATTGGTCCAAGGGGAAGAGGTGGCTTGCCAAGTACTACTATGGAGCACGCGACACTGTCTGTGTCAGCAGTTTTGAGTCGGGTTTCTTCTTGCTTGCTTTCTCCTCTTCCCTCTTCTCCCACCCCCCCCCCCCCCCAAGAATCAATCACATCCCAGTTTGCATGTGGAAACCTTCAGACCAGGGAACTATCAGTGGAGTATTTGCAATGGATTGCAGGCTGGAGTAGCTGGGGTAGTTTTTTTTTTTTTTTTTTTTTTGGCTTTGTATACACAGCAGTATCTGAGCGACGCTTAGTTCAGACTGCCAAGTATGATGTATTTCTTCCTGGCTCAGATTCGAAAACGCAAGTTGTAAAGGCGTACACACTTTGATAACAATGGATTGTCTTGAAGAATAGTATTCACTTATATAACTGTAGATAAGTTTTTACCTTTGAAGTCTTGCAATTGTTCGTTCCTGATTAGTTTTGCAATCATAAAAACCATATGGAACACGTAGAGTCTCTTTCCTGACAAAATGCCAAATACAGCCGGCGAAACTATGTTACTTTGACACCAGCGTGGGTTATCCATTGCCAAGAAGGAAGGAGAGGAAGATCTATATGCAGCCGAAGAAACTTTCCAAATTATCAAAGTTTCACAAGTCGCCTTTAAAACATGCAAAACGCTCCGAGGGTGTCAGCTTGCTATTTCACATCTATTTTCAGTTGGCAGCTGATTACGTCAAAGCACGAAAATGAAGTTCTTCTAGGCGTGTTTATTGTCAACTGGAGGTCACAGCTACCATGTTTATATCATGCACGGGGCAAGGTAACGTATAAATATGATCTGAGACTCAAAATGGCAATTTTTAGAAGAAAAAAACCAAAACATTGGCAATCTGCATGTTACATTATTATGTACGAGACAGGATGGAATTAGTCCATTCCCGCATTTTTGTATTTTTTTATTGAAGAAAAAACAATTGCGCTTCCCGCTTAAAGTCAGGATGCATCGAGGTTCCAGTTCCACTTCTTCTACTCCCTCAATCCAGGAAAGACGGACGTTTAGAATGGGCACCCTCATGATTAAGTGGACAGAAATGTTTGTTCCAAGGAAATCCATTTTAATAATTCGAAGACAGCACGAAGCGCTACATTAAAGCTCATGCTCCTGCTTCTTCTTCTCATGGCGGACGGACGGACACGTCTCCTTTCATAGGTTTTTCCAGGCAATTTTCATAGTTATTTCACATTTGAACATTTCAGATTCGCACATTTTCACACCTGCTGGACAAATTAACGTGGCAAATTCGAATTTGAAGCATTCAATTTCATTTATGGGCAGCACTGAATTAAGTTTTGCCAGTCAACATCACATTTCCCTCATTCAATTTCGAAATTTTAAACACAAATTCCTATTCTCACCATTCAATTTCAAACCAGATGTTATCCAGTGACATCAGACTCGACGTGGCCTTTTCGTTGTTTTTATTTATGAGCAATCTATTTCATGTTTGGTGAATTGAAAATGTTGATTTTGATTCATGTTCAATTTCATTTTACAACCGAAAATGTTGCCACTGGAACCCTCAAATATCGTGGATTACAACCAATCGCCGGCAACCTATTGTGTTCCGATTCCGTTGCCGTGGGATTTCATTTCGACCAATCGCGGTTTTTGAGCTGAGATGGGTCATCGTTTGTGTCCCGTGCGTGAAAGGGTACCCCCCATTACAAGTCTTCTGGTGTTTCTCACGCTCCGTTTTTAATGGTGTCCAAACGTAAAGTGAAAGTTAGTTGTGCCAAAAGGCAGATAAATGTTATGAAGTTGGGCGAAAATATTGAGTTGTTGGATCAGGTGGCTCGAGGTAAAAATGCGGCATCTGTGAGCCACCATTACAGGGTCAATAATTGTAGGTAGAACCTTCCCCATTATTCTCTTCCTCATTCCCAAACCTTAATTTTATTTCAAACCTCATTCCCAAACTTTCATTTTCGAACTCCGTATTTGAACCTCATTCCCAAACCCTTATTTTCCGACAACCATACTCGAACTGCCATCCTCAAACACCCATTCCTAAACCCTCACCTTACGACACCCGTACTTGAACCCCCGTTCTCAAACACCCATTCTCAAACCCTTATTTATTCTTTTTGCTAAGAAACCACGAACGCCGATTGGCACTGCCAATCCCGGCAGGGTTACACTACCTTGCGTGATGCCTTACCTGTCGACAACCGAACCAATTAAGGTTCTCGTGCCCTCACGGTATACCCGGAGTACTGCCGAGTGATACAGTGAGTGCATGCTGGTTAACGAGAGCAAATTCGGTGGGGCAAAACTTCCCAGATAATCTAATGTGCGGCCCATGCTGGACCAATGAAGGAAATGATGAAACGGACTGGGTTCATTTATAACATAAGCAATTCATCACCTCACAAGTGATGGTGAGGAAAGGTGATGTGGCACAATAAAAGGTTTTATTACAATATGTACAGCAAGGGAAAGCAAAGATTTGTGGGTGCGGCAAAAGGAAAATACAGTTATAATTTACAAAAGGGGACAGTGCAGAGCTAATCTGATCTGAACTTATGCAAACAATACAGGCACCATCAGACACACACCTGAGGAAGCTAGAGAGTTTAGAAAGAGGAGAAGCAAATGAGGTGTAAGCAATCTCTTGGTACCTGGCATGGTCGACGGACCTACACAACCCAATCACTTAGGAGTGGGGAGGAGGGAAGAAAACTGGGAGGGGGGTCTATGGTGTATGAAATGGAGGTGCGAATGAGGTACATGTGATGCAGTAGAGGAAGTGTATCGCTTATTGTTGCTCTTTTAGTTTCTGCGTCCGCAGTAGACGAGACAGTAGATGGGAGAGATCGATGTGTGAGAGGACAGCTTAAAGGGGCGTGGAAGAGTCTATAAATGGTAATGAGTATTGGCTGCGGAACACAGCCGAGCACCGATGACCCGGCAATGACCCCAGCAATGTCTCGGTAATGCCAAGTGACTGCTCGCTCTGTCCTGCTTGGTCACGACTCGATCACCCTTGATGACTGTGGCTCAATGACTGTGCTGTTCTCTGTTCTGCTGACTGCTTGATGACTTGCGCTGTTCTCTCGGCTCAGGCTTGGTGAGTGGTGCTCGCTCGATCCTGGTGGGTGAACCAGATCTAAACAGCTTCCTCTCGACTTTCTGCCGCTATATTTATAGAGCCCGGGCGAAAGAGGAGCCAGAAAACGGATCAAAAGGCCCTGTAGGCATTCCCGAGCATTCTCATTGGCGCGTAGACACCAACCTGAGGAGTAGCCCCGCCCCCGCCAGACTCCGGAGCCAAAAATGGGTTCATTTGCTCCCTAGCCTGGCCACGCAACAGAACTCTGAGATTTACATTTGGCGTGGGTTTTCGGGAGCGCTCTCCGGCCATGAACTTGCGCTGGGCTCCGTTCAAGCGTTGTTATTTAGCAGAGTGCCAAGGCTATCCAGACATCATGGAATGAGTACCAGCAATATTTTATGCTTTGAGTAATGTGCCAAAGTGTTCTGACTCGCAAGCATCTCGAAGAACGGTGGTGAGCGTCCAGGGAGCTAACGGTCATTGCGTCAGCTGGAGTGAGGTGGGGAAAGCGCTGTGATGTGTGTAGCAAGGAAGTCGAGCATAGGTTACTGTGAGGATTTTTAGGAGGCATTGTGGTGATTATGGTGATGGTTGTAGCGTCGTGGTGAGCATAGTGATGGTCCGAGGTGAGGCATCCATTGGTGAATGGCACGCAGTTCAAACGGGGAAATGGTGCACATATGTTAATGAGGCTCGCGCTGCACATTCCTGTCTTGTCTGGCATGCAGGCATGCATGAAGGAAATTGTGTGTGAGATAAAATAGATGAAAGACCAGCAAAGGGGGATTGAAGACCTAACTAAAAGCCCTACGCAACGCATCTTGTCCCATTTACCCACGAGACATAATGAAATTGCTTCCAAAATGAATACTAATGATATTACTTTCTCAGGACCACTGTATGTTGGGTGCCAATGCCTTGGCGGAGTGTTGGCTTCGCAGAGCCGCAACAATATTTTACATGTTTATTGCCTCCACTACCAAAGGTGAAGGAGGTTATGTTTTCACCCCATTCTGTCTGTTTGTCTGTCTTTCTGTCTGTGGTTGTGTACAGGATATCTCAAAAAGTTGTGGATGGATCCGATTAAATTTTGTGAACAGGTTTGGTGTGTGACAAGAACGAACTGATTAGATTTTGGTGAAGCTCGAGATCTGGATCCGACTACTAGAATACTTTAACTGATTCTTCACCATTGAGATCGGGCCAAAAACGATATATAGCACGATATCTCAAAAAGCTGCCAACTGATTCGGATGAAACTTGGTGGATATGTTGGGTGTGTGACAAGGAAGAATTGATTCCATTTTGCTGAGGATCCGGATCCGGATCCGGATGTGATAATTTTTAAAGTGATTCATCACCATTGATAGATCGAGCCAAAAATGATACAGTACTATATCGCATGATATTTCAAAAATGTATTGGGCCCGATATGTTCTCGTGGATCAGGCATTGCGTGGCGGAGGTATGCACTCTACCGAGTGCCTTTCTAGTTTCAATTGTGATGGGTTTATTTCTTGCTGCCGCCTACCTTCCTCTATATTTTCTCAAAGACCAGGAACCAAACCTGCTTTTCCCATTGGCCCTTGGTTTTAACTATTGCGGTTTTAACTATTGCAGCATTTTCCAGGAATGTAACTCCCACAGTATATATATATATATATATATATATATATATATATATATATATATATATATATATAGTTTTATTTGTTTTGATTTATATGCACACCAGTATAAGTCTTTGTGTTGTTTCTTTTCTTTCTTTTTCTTTAATCGCATTGTTTATTCAATTTTTCATGTTTTTTCATCTTTTTCAAACACATCTGCACTCGTATTCATTTTGTTTTAAAATGGTTTTATTATTCATTTCTTTCACAAATATTTTTTTTTCATATTGGAAATGCATTCAATGTTTATTTATTCATGTACATATATTCTTTTCATTACTTTGATTCTTTATTTCACAGGAGTGCTTCATTTGAATTGTTTGACAATGTCCTGAAGATGATTATTTTAATTCCATTCCAAATCGAATTGAATAATTATTTTCATCCCATTCTAAAATCATTTTAATAAAAAGAAAAAAAACGTCATGGGTCAGGGTCAGGTGTCTGATTAAAGCGGGGTTGCATCAAAGCGGGTTGCATTTGCCTAGCCACCTCTTGAAGAAGATGACATGTCCATTGCTGCATGTCCAATCCTGCTTGGCGTGCTGCTTCTCAATCTCCAATTTGGTATTGTCAGTCTGGGAGAGCAATATCTCTCTTCACTGCAACCTTGAATGCAGAATGAGCCATCTTCGTGCAGTTGAGGAATAGGAAGTATGGAGAGAGCAGCTTCAGTTGGATGTTTGAGTAAGCATACGGTGGGAGTTGGGCCCGGATGTGTGGGCTTGCATTATCGTAAGTAATGAAGACAGGCTTGCCAACGGGAAACACATTGGCACAATCCTGTGTTTGCAAGAAAGCCCTCAAAACTTTGTCTAGTTACCGTCTCAAAGGTGTTCTGTGATGGACGAGGCCAACCTCCGTGCACACAGCAAATGTAACATTGCAGTTATGCCCTCATTGTCTGTGGACAATGCATCTTGCTGGAAGTCCATGAGGGGCTCTTCCAAACGAACGCCGTGTCCAGACCTTGTATTCATTTTCGTCACGGAAGATGCATTGGGCAGAAACATCATGCTGTAGAAACCATTGCGCATACTGGATATGCTGGTCGTATGTGAGGTGCATTTCACGCCTCATGTACGTCTTCAGTCAGTTTGAGAGTCAGAAGCATACCATCAAGTTTTCTGGCAATGGTGCTCGTAGATACATGGGGCTTGGTTGGCAAAGCAGCTTGCTGGGTTTCCTTCATCTGAGTCACAAAGTCAGAAGGGGATTGACATCTAAGGGATGTTGCAGACAGTGCCGCATGTCGTCATCCATCTTTACGTTGTGTGCCCCTCCCTTTGGCAACCTTTGTCGTCAACCAGTTCTCAGATAAATCGAGATAATTGATCTTGCTGTTACTCTGTTGATGCCTAACTTGTCAGCCAATTCAACCTAGTCCAGCACATTGTTTTCAAAGTTATCAATGAGCTTCTCCCTGTTTACATTGGAAACTCTTCCAGAGCGACCATGGGCTGCCATTGCTATTTGTGAATCTGAAAATAAAGAACCCTTCTACTCGTAAAAATACAAATAAAGATGTGTAATGTCTTTCACAACGTTTATCAGATCTCAGAAGAAACATATATGAGAAAATAATGTGATTGTTAGTGTCATAATAGGTCAACCCATGCAAGTGGCATGTATGCACACGCCTGAGGTCGGAATTTGAAAGCACATTTTGTGAATTCCAATGCACATTCATGAATTTGAATGCCCAAATACCAACGCTGCTGACTTGAGTGAAACTGACTGCAGTTGATGCTACTTTTAAATTGACTGCAGGTTTAAGGAAGTCAAGTGCTGAGAAAATGAAATTGAACAACCATTTTAGTTATTTGAATGATCACATCGAGGAGCATTCAATTTCAAATTAATTGAATGATCATGCTGTCAAATTTAATGCCAAAATATGAAAATGGACAGGAAAACCTGTAGTAACACCCCTTCCCTCCGGGAGTGAGAAAAAAAAGTGTCAATACCTGTTCCATCCGGCAAGGGTCAGTGGTTAAACCGCTTGCACTATCCTCCGTTTGCAGGTGAAAATCGCAAGTCATCTACCGATTCTCGCTGGAGGGGTTGAGGAGGGGGGTTTTATTGTGTGCCTGTAACCAGACCCTGGGTACACCGAGCATATATGCAAAATTTGGTGGATTTTGGTGAGCCGTTTTCAATTCTATAATGTTCAGATATTGTTAAGCCTGGTGTTGGCTTACTCCTTAACGTGGCTGGCTTAAGATCCTCAGGTCTTGAGTTCAAGCACCTGTTGTGTTGTTGAATTAACACCAGGTGGGTTTACTCGGCATGTCATCCTTCCGAGGTTGGAAAAATGAGTTCCAGCTTGCTGGTAACGGGGCATTGCATCAGCGGCACAGCTGCGCCCCCAAAAAACGATGCAGCCAAGTAGCCACAGGCTGCATACAAATTCAATAATAAAAATATATTGTTGTTGGTTGCCCTTTATATCTGAAGCAGGCCGTTCACATGAAATATGCGAACCACTTGGCCAATTTGTTTATAGTGCAGAACCTGCTACCCAGACAGTAACCACACTCTGATATAGGAAGTGGAGTAGCCTGGTGTCAAGGAATCTCAAAGAAGACCAAACAACTTGGTACCTGCAGTCCGAGCAGAATTTTGTAATTCGTTGAGAATGCCAGCAATAGCTTGCCTACTCTTTGTGAAAAACATTGTGGAATCCTTAACGTCCACCAGCTAATACTAGCATACGGAACATCTGGCTCAACATTCATTTAAGGGAAGGTTGATGCATAACCCTGCACATGAACAACTGGGGTGACAGCTTACAGCTGGGTCATGATTCCATCCCAGGTACTACAGCTCAGAGGCGAGTATAATGATAAACAGGAGCATGGGCAGGGTCAGCAATGGTCAGAGGACAGGGTGGTCCAATACATGGCTTGTTACCCTGACATGTCCCCCATTATGAATAGTGATACATATATACATCCATAAATAAAGACAATTGCCTTATTTTAGGACACACCATTTTCCTCCTTTACTCCCATCTGCTCCAATCTTCCATCCTCCCCCCCCCCCCAGCTACTCTCCTAGCAAGGTCCTGGTTTTTACACCTTCCTCTATTTTCTTTAACCTTCGTTTTCTTGTTTCCCATATCTTCACTCCTTTCCTTACTATCCCGAGTTTGTTTTTTCTCAATTTACTGAACAATCATTACCTCTATATATGTAAATGATTCCTACGTGACAGTTGTCTACCTTTTATGTCATTGTTTGCAATAAAATAGCCTTAATTCGTGTTTCAGACATCCAGGATTAAATGGTTGATGATTTTAAATTTCATAATGATCTAACCACTCAATGTTGATTTTTTTTTTTAGTCTTTAAAGCCACATTTTTTAAATGTCAACCCCAAATTTACATTGATTGCTGTCGTCTTTGGTGACATTCATAATTGAAATAGCTACTTTTGGTACTCATGAAAGAATTGTTTGGAATGCCATGCAATTATCTTCTTCATACATCAGAATTCAAGACCTCAGCATGCATCATACATAAGGCGCCACATCATAAGACAACAATTTCTGATGTAACAAACACGGTGCATATATTGGAAAATTTCAGTGGAGGGCATCGTTAATACAATGACATTGTGAGGTTTAAGTGAAAATTATATTATCTGCATATTTGCTGCAATTCACACACATATTTGAATGTCTATGCAAAGAATGTACAGTGTTGACTTGCCAGATGTCTGCGTCCCGCACAAACATGAATATGAACCAGTTCTTGGATTCCACATTGTGGTTACAATATTTTTAGACTTTGTCGAGAAAAAAGGTGTATATATACATATATATATATATATATACATGTACAGTGCCTATAGAAAGTCGACACCCCCTTTCAAAATTGGAATTAAGTTGCATTAAAGCAGACTTTTTACACCTTTATTTACATATCATAAACCCCCAACTTCCAAGTGAAAAACAAATTCTATAAATTTCAGAAAATTAATTAAAAACCTAAACTACAACATCTTGGTTGGATAAGTGTCCACCCCCCTCCCCCCCTTATAATAGCAAGTGTAAACAAGAAAAAGAGCAATCAGAGATTGCAGACCCTTGCTAGGACTTGTTTTGTGTGGTGTATTTTGTGAGTCATTTGTGTACTGGTGCTACGAAATTAATAAGAGACATAATTAGAACTGCTACTTTATAACTGCTGGCAGTGATGACCGGGTACCAAGGTGTCCCGCTTTGATGCAACCCCGCTTTAATTGGACACCTGACCCTGACCCATGACGTTTTTTTCTTTTTATTCAATTGAATTTAGAATGGGATTAAAATATTTGTTAAATTCAATTTAATTCTCCTCAAATGGAAGACCAAACAGGTCCAGTCCTGCATTGGATTAAACAAAAGGAACTCAAACAAGCAAAGAGCAAAGATGAAGTCATCAGGAGGAACTGGATAGGATTCACATTTCAGCTGCTACTACTCTACCCTCAAACCCATCCAGGCACAGGCAAGTCTTATCCAAAAAATGAAAAAAGAAAGAACCCAGATCAAAACAAAAAAATTCTGGCTGCCAGACCATGCATCTGACCAAGTTGAAATTTAACACATGTATTCCCCATCACTACTAACTCATAATTGTGAAGATTCACATCGATTTTTTAAGTGGTTCCTGAGAAAACATTATTTAATATTTTTCTTCAATCCAATATGACTGCCAAATGATGCAACCTATCAATAATTATTATTCCTTAACAAACTTGAATACCCATGGCTTGGGGAACATTTGTGTGAAGGTTGTTTCCACTCGATCTGTCCAGCCGTTCTGGAGATGAGGATTTTTGTAGGTTTTAGGGTGAATCCAATATGGCTGCCAAACCTGTGACCTATGACATCAGATGTGTGAACCTTTTGTTCCTCATGGAGAAGTGGTCATACTTGTAAAGTTTCGCCTCGATCTGTTTGGCCACTTCAGAGAAGAGGATGTTTGAAGGTTTTAAAAAAATAAACCAATATGGCTGCAATGTGCTTTCAAAAGACCTCTGGGATAAAGTTGTGGAAAGGCACAGATCAGGTGATGGGTATGAAAATATTTCAAAGGCTTTGAATGTCTTTGAAGCACAGTCAAGACAATCAATAAGAAGTGTAAGGTGCATGGTACCACCAAGACCCTGTCGAGATCAGGCCATCCCTCCAAACTGGATGACCAAGCAAGGAGGAGATTGATCAGAGAGGCCACCAAGAGACCAGTGGCAACTTTGAAAGAGCTACAGGCCTTTATGGTGAAAACATGTCACTGTGTGCATGTGACAACAATATCCCAAGCACTCCACAAGCCTGGCCTTTAAGGTAGGGTGACAAGATGGAAGTCATTACTCAAAAAAGCCCACCTTGAATCCTGTTTGAGGTATGCAAAAAAAAAACACTGGAGATTCTGAAGCCATGTGGCAAAACGTTTTGTGGTCTGATGAAACCAAGATAGAACTTTTTGGCTTAAATGCAAAACGATACGTTTGGCGCAAACCCAACACAGCACATCACCCAAAGAACACCACCCCTACTGTGAAGCATGGTGGTGGCACCATAATGTTATGGGGATGTTTCTCATCAGCAGGGACTGTGGCACTGGTCAGGGTCGAAGGGAAAATGTATGTAGCAAAATACAAAAAAATCCGAGAGGAAAACCTGCCCTCTACAAGAAACATGAAATTGGAATGGAAGTTCACCTTTCAACATGGCAATGACCCAAAGCACACAGCCAATGCTACACTGTAGTGGCTAAGGAACAAAAAGATAAATGTCCTTGAGTGGCCCAGTCAGTGCCCCGACCTAAATCCAATCGAAAATCTGTGGCATGACTTGAAGATTACTGTCCATTAACGCTCCCCATTCAACTTAACTGAGCTTGAACAGTTTTGTACAGAAGAATGGGAAAGTATTGCCCAATCAAAGTGTGCAAAGTTGGTGGATACCATTTCCCACCAGAATAATAGTGGGGCAGATAACAGCAATTTTTGAGAGAATCGTGCAAATGATGATACAAGCATCAAATTTGGCACATTTGTTCTCCAGGGGATTCTAATCAAATCTGCCTGATTGGCCATTTGAAAATCCAAATTTTGAAAATTTGAAAAAAAAAAAAACTTCAAAAAACTCAAGATCACGAATCAATGTTTGATGCTGGCTGAGATTGGTGAATGTTTCAGAAACATCATCAAAGACGTTCCAAGTCTGCCATGCAGTTTTCTTCCCTTTACCGCGGAAGGCAGACACGACGTCACATCCAGTGAACGCATGGAAGTATGGGATCCCTCTAGCTTTCTCAGGCCCTATTGCAGAAACTACCTCATGGACTGGAATCCATCCGCCTTGGCTCCTTGGCCAAAGGCAATCCACATGTTCTCAAGACCTAGTTCCTGTAAGGATGGGAGTACAGATATTGCTATGACTAGTACGTCCGTGTCATTAGCCTTAATGATAATGGACTTGCTACCATCCGTCATTGCATCCCTGGCGTGTACAAATATTCGAGTGTCAGCTTCTTCATGACAACATGGAGACACAGCATCCAGTGACTTCCTTGTGTTGCTAATGGCATCTTCTCCTTTTGTGACAATGACTGTGCTTGTCGTCTGTGCTTCACACATCTTTTCCGTGAGGAAGTGAAACAGCTCAGTCTTGTTGCTGTCATCTCGAAGAAAGCCTCTCCAGTTACTTGGGTCTTACTGGTTCCTGTCACTCTTCTTCTGATTCCTTATCTTTCTC